>JAPFBL010000632.1:0-600000 GCA_026182355.1 Hermatobates lingyangjiaoensis
AGTAGCTTACCGAAGTTTGTAAAGTGAGAATAAGGGATTAGTTCAGGGCGGCACGTCAACCGAGGCAGCATTTTAATGGTTAAATATAAGAAATAGAAAACAACGACTATCAGTTATCTGGAATTTTAAACCAAATATAATATAGGATATTAATATTCTTGATGACTGCCCCTGAGTGCATAATTGACGATAATTTTTCAAACTGATCCAAAACTTTGCCAAACATTTACAACTTTCATGTTCATTTTAATAATCGGTCAATGGAATATCAATATTTGTAATATACTAATCTTTTTAATTTTCTATTATCAAGCATAGAATTTGTTTTGGAACTGACTGAACATGCCGGGCTTCTGAAAATATTCCTGATATAATTCTGAAAGGGCTTAAATATTAACATTTATTAAATCACAAATTTAAAAAACAAAAAAATGAGAGGGGGGATCATGGACCTCTCCAGAAGGAAAACAGGGTGGCTAACTCACAAGGCGTGTCGTCTGGCAATGAGTGACTACAGACAGTTGTTGAAAAAGGTGAATACATTAATAATGCCTGATAATTTTTTTTTTTTAAAGGTAGGAAATAGAAATAACATTACTTACAATTTAAATTACGTAGAACCCAAAAGTTGACTTAATCTGAAGATATTTATTTTTGCTTTAATACAACACTATTGCTATTTATTTATTTTATACCTCAACTAAAACCCAATAAACTTTTTCATTAATAAAACAAAGCAAAGTAAGTTGCACTAGTGATTATAAAACTGCGAAAATTGCACTTTGAAACCTGCAGACACTTGTTTTTCAATGAAGTTACTCCATTAAGATTCTAAGTTTTATCTTTTCTAATTAGCTGTCACCTTTTTAATAACTACTTTGTAAGTATTCATTTTACTATCTTATTTAATAATCAATACAATTAAACTTTTTGGTTTTCTGGTATACTTTTGAAAGAAAATATTAAGAAATATTTTGAAAAACTGTTTTGAAATAAAGCTAAGATAAGAACAATTAATGTATGTATTGAAGAGACTGTATTCGATACACTGGCTTGGATCTCTTATACATACATGAATAGAGTATTTACCGGAGAGCCGTTTTATGCATGCTGCTTATATTATTGACTTCTCTTGTTTATTCTAAACTGAACAGTTAAAGATAGCATTTGCTTAAATAGTGTTTACAACGTAACTAAAGATTTACAATATATCCTCTATAGCGTAGCAAAACATGTATTTTGCTCAAAATAGTTACATGATTCAAAAAAATTATAAAATATTGATTTATTTGTTCGTTTTTATTCAAACAATTAGAACTGTCAGGTTTACTTTTTAATAAATAAAAAAGAAGGAAATTTACACGAAACAGTTTTTTATTCAGAGCAAAATGCGTTACATCAATACTTGTTCTCTAGATGTAGAGCACGAGTGGTACTGCAATGGCACATTTGATAGATGATTAATTACCTCCAACTTAAAAAAAAAAAAACTAAAATGGGAGTACCATGAAATCTTGCCATTTGTCAATATGTTTCAATCAATGAAATAAACTAATTTATTAAATTAATTCAAGAGTTGCCATTAGTTACAGGTAAATTTAGGTCGAGTTCTAACCATAATGTAATGGTCTCCATGATTCTTTGTGCATGGTTTTTATTTTTGCTTATCGATTTTTGTTGTGTTTTTGCTGATACTTATTTTGTATCTTTTCTTATTTTGTTGATAATATTTAGTAATTGTTTATCCACCTGTCATCTGATCTATTATTAAAATAACAAAAGATATTGTTAACTAGCAAACGTACCCGTCTTTGACGGAATCAAAAATTCTATTATACTTGGTATTCCAAAATATCAATTATAGTATTATACTAATACTATAATTAGAAATTATAGAACAGTAGAAAATACCATTATTACTAAAGTGTTAAACAAATGCCTCTAAATACACTACATTAGCTGTCTGTCCTTCAGGTTCATGGTAGAAGAAAGAGTTGGAACCTCTGACTCTTGAGCAAGTAAACTACAGTTGACCATGTGAGAAAAACTTGGTCTCGCTAACTTGAATTCCTGCGTTAGATAAAGTTTCCCTTTGTGACTTAGTTAACCTCAATGCGAAATAGACTCTCAAAGGACTTTGAAATCACTTCAACGGAAACAAATAGTGGTTCGAAATCAATGGTATGCGTGGTATACACACAGACTCCCCAATACCACATCCAGTCATTATGTCCGCCTCTATGGCATATCTGTGTAGAGCACGAACTCAGAGTCGTGTCCCGTTGCACAGTTTTGGGGCACTCATGTTTCATAACATGAAATTTCTTACTGCTACTAAATTGCAGCATGATTAGTGCTCCTACTTTAAGTTTTTACTCATGAGCAGGCTGCTTAGGAGAAATAAATTCAGTGTCAAGAAATTCAGTTAGATAATGAACTGCTTCTTCATCACTAATACAATCTATTTACTGACTTGTAAGTTCCTCGGTATGATATAGAGTAAGAACTTGTTTGTTGATTTTTCCTGCCTGTTCATATTAAGAGTTGAGAATTGCTCGTTTACAAAACATTTATTCTTAATAGATGGTACATCCTCAACTCTGTGAAACACCATTTCAATGATGTCAAATACGCAATATATTCATATGCTCAATTGAAATTAAAATCAACTAACAATACCTACTTGCCACACCTGTGTATTTTCAAAACAATCTTGTCTGTGAAGTTAGGAAAATACAGCTAAAAGCCCCATAACTTCGCTTCTGTACTGAATTATCAATCTATTTAGAGCCCATATTTTAAGTTAGGCATACACAAATCCAGTGTCAATGTTTCAGCTCGCTATGTCTTATGGTGGCTGAGTTTACTTGTGACAAACGTTTTTGCGTTAAATGTCCATAACTTCACTTCTACGTTGAATTTCCAATCAATTCAGAGCCTATATTTTAAGTTAGACCTACACAAATCTACTGTAAAAGTTTCAGCTTTATATGTCTTATGGTAGCTGAGTTTACTTGTGACAAAGTTGTGTGGACAAACAGACAAACCGACAAACCGACAGAAATTTTTCTAAGTTGGATTCGGTTTCTCGAATGTATGAAACGTGAAAGAAAACTTGAAATGAGTCAGTTCTAACCAATGTACAGACAAAATCATTATTTTATTTATATAGATACCTATCTATCAAAGTGAATATTAATTAAAAAAATCAACTGTATATTCTTAATTATAGAATTACTGTTTGACTCAAACTTAATATACTAGAGAGACTGTACTGCGCTAGAAGGCTGCAGACAGTTACTCACTAACCCTAACAGTTGGGGCTTTGACCTCGCTGCATACCTTAACAATTTGTTGAAGGGAACGGAAGTCGGGCAACAGTTCTAGACACTGATCTGATTGGTTGTACCCAAACATCCGATCAAATAAAAAGACCGTGAGGGCTGATGTTTTTGACTCGCAAGGGGTTGATCGGTTTCTATTCTATCTACCTAACTACGAGTATCTAATATACTACGGTAAATTAAATTAACTTAGTTTATCTTATCCATTATCGTGGTTTATTTTAAAAGGGATTAAGTTCCAACTGGAAGTAAAATAGTCATGTACAATCAATAAATTTTGTATGGTTTATTTAAGAATATTGTAGAATAGTGTAGACACTGCATAATAAAATGTGCTTTCATATTTTTTATATGAAATATAATGAAATTTAGGCGTACTATTACAGTAACCTAAATATTTCTCAACAAGGATAGCACATTTTACAGTTCTCAATTTATATTTTACTACTTTTCCAAGGATTAACTGTTTACATGAAATATAGAGGTATAAAGAATTTCGCTTGGTATAAAATTTTGATATCGATTTTTCAACTGAAATACAACTTTGGAGTTCACCTGTGTCCTTATATTTCGAAAATTGGTCAGAATGTGCTTGCGAGTGTGTCTGTGTGTTATGAGAGAAGGAGAGAGAGAACACGATATCTGGAAAACCAAAAGATTTAAATTTCCACTAAATTCCATATTTCAGTTACTGTTAGCTGTGAGATGAAAAAAAAACTGGATACCAATGAAGAACTTTCATTGCAGTAGTATAAAAAACAATAGGAATTCTGCAATCATTTGTTAGCAATTTGTTGTATGTTGTGGTACATAAATTATGATTCTGGTTAGAACCGCTGCCCATTTAGTTGACATTTAATATGTATAGGGTGCGATCCGCATAAAAAGGTTCTGGCTTTTCAGTTGACATTTAATATGTATAAGCTGTTATTCGCATCAAAATTAACCTTAAGGGTCAGATGTTTCAAACTGTTATAGAATAGAAGAAATTAACTTTAAATTTCTCTGATTATGTTGATACGGATATTAAACAAAAGACAGTATAATATCGATAACAGATATAAATTTTGATCTGGATTGATTAAACAGATTGATAAAAGTCAAGAGAAAGCTGATGTCTATCTTTCTACAGAACTCTGTTCGTTTGTAAAAACATGTGTGTTGTTAAGGAAACACGGTTACTTTAATCTAGTGTAGTAAAGTTTATAATTCTTAAATTCGTAATAATGAAATTTTAGTTTATTCAAATTAATAATACTTGGACAAAAAGTAGGTAAGAATTTATTTTTTTTTTCAAGAAATATTTTAATTTCTGAATAAGTGTATATTTGTAATGAAATAAATGAAAGGTGTGTTGTGTTTCAGACCAAATTTTTGTTAATTTATTTTTAGTGATATTCAGGGGGTGCAATTCAGTTATGGTTTTAAACTTTTATTGGGAGTGGGAGATATCAAAGTAGAAGGATAGTAAGCAATTATAATACTAACTAATCGAGTCTGGAATCTAATCGCGAAACAAAAAAGTTGTAAACCATTCATTATATATAAAAATCAAATAAAAGAATGTAGCACACAGTTAGACAAGGTAGTCGCCGCTCTACCTTCATGTGGGACTCTTCGCCTCTTGATGACGATTATGGTCGAAATATAGAAGTATGTTTTTCCTTTGTCTATCTGTATGCTACGTTATTTTTAATTGATTTTTATTTAAAAGTCCGCTGAACCGTTTCATTTAATTACTTTAAGCACGTGTAGTGCCGTTCTTGTTGTCAGTTGATTTATATATATTATAATAAAATATATAATAATATTATATATTATGATATTATAATATTATTATATAAGATTATATATATATATATATAAATTTGTGTTTTCTATTATTAAATGTCCCTCGGTCAACTGATTTGGTATTTACCCCCGGAGCACCGGAAAATAGCCGTTCCATGCTCACACTGTCTGTAATTCCACGAACTGCATTTTTATCATTTAAATTTATTTTTGGATTAAAAAGTGAAAAAACTTACAAAAGTATGAAAATTTGTAATTGAAAAACAAAACCTACTACATTAAATATTTAAGATGAATAGAGTTGAAATGGAAACTTCAAAAAACTATTCAGCATAAGCATGAAGGTTACACTAAAACAATGATACCAATCAAAAACTTAATTATTCCTAATCACTTACTATAAAATACTCTAACAAGTACAGAAAACTAAAATTTAGTCAACCTATAACATTTAAATTAATATTATTAAAGTTGAAATACCACTTATAAAGTAAATAGATGAATTATCCTTTTTACTATAAAGCATTTTACTATACTTTTTACTTTTTTTATTTTTACTTTTTTATTTTACTATAAAGCATTTCCTATGCTTTTCTCTTCACTCATTTTTCTTCAGTAAAACAGAAAAGAGTAGTCTTTATTTTATTAATAATTTATGTAGCCGTGTAGTAGTGGTGATCTTAATCATTCTTATGAAATATAAATGATGATACATTCACTCTTTTCAATTTTAAAGAAATAAAAAGTAATTTTATTTACATAATGAAGACTGTGAAAAACTTTACTATAGAGAAGCAAGTCTTTTTAAAACAGCGGTTGTATGAACATAAAATTTAAATAATTACAAAGAATTTTATACATGAAATAAAGTGTAAAGATTGAAAAAGTTTATTATGAAAATAAGTTATTTTTTAAAAGAGCTGCTATAACATCATTTATACTCTAACTCTATATGGGCAAATAAGATCAGTGCTACTACATTGGCGGCACTTAGTATTCATGAAATACGTAATTTTGATTTTATTGAAGCAAAAATTTTAACTAAGGCTCAAGATGGGAGAAGAAGAAAAGCGTTGCAAACTCTATATATTTAAATAAATCAGTCATTTTTCCCCTATTGTAATGGTATTGCTAATTAGAATATTACTTATCGAGGCAGTTTAAGTTAATTAGTTAAGTTTTGGTTGTGTACATCCCTTAGTGTAATTTCATAGTGCATAGTAGAAATTCACTGTTTGTTTGGTACCATTTTGTTAGTGTAGAGTTCATGAGGATTAGTCTTACAGTTGTTTCCAAGTTTCCATTTCTATCAATTTTTATTTTAATTATTTAATATTATAGTTCAATATTTTTTTTCAAAATTTTAAAAAGATGCAAGTTTTTTCACTTTTTAGTTTAGAATATTTACATTATAACATGTCATAGGTTGTGACTTTTAGTATTTATAATTGTAAATAAATAAATATTTATCAAAAATAGTTATTTAATAATAGTTTTATAATATACTAAAGTAACTTACAGTAGAATCGTGTTTACCTTCTCTGTTCAGAGTGAACAAATTTGTTCCGTTTAGAGCCATTAAAAAATTAAAAATGTTCCCGACAAAATTTTGAATATTATAAGACTGAATCAAATTGAAAAAAATGGTTTAGTTGTTTGAATAAGTGTTGTTTGCAAAATTATTAATTTATTATAAATATATATTAATTTAATGGTTAAAAATTGTAATTTGATCTAGCTATAATCTTTTTTCTTTATCGCTTAATTTTGGTATGTGTATCACGGAGGTACGATAGGTCAGAAATGTTGACCACTTTTTAAATTGACTAAAAATATTAGGAGGCATACCAGTTTTGTATACATACACTTTAAAATCTAAATTATCAATGAGTTCGAGTTAATGGATTAACAAACAGGAAAACAGAGTGTTGAAGTGTTCTATATGAAAGATGCTATTTGTATTGTATCACGGTAATACCGCAACTCTGAATTCCCAACAGCCAAAAAGCATTATGATTACTTAGTTTCCCCATAAATATTCTCAAAGTTAAGCAACGTTGGGCATGGTTAGCTCCTGAATGGATTACACCACGTGCTGTGGGTGCTTCCGGAAATGTAGGTCACCTCTGGTATAAATAGGTTCCGAATCAAAAATGAGCAACACTTTCACCCCTTGTATAGCCTGAAATGAGTTAAGCCCCTAAAAGGTTTTACTAAAAGTCGGACACTGGAAAAAACAATTCCGAAAAAAGGGCTTATTAGATTCATATTTGCTTCTTAAATATGTGATATAAAGGAGATAAACAAAATTTACTAGCTGAAGTTGACCATATTGATTGTTGATATATATATATAAAGATTTCACATAAACACGCGAAATAACAATCAATGATTAAACCACAATAAGAAATGGGACAACTTGTTTTCCCATTTCTTATATATATAAAATAAGGTATTGTTTTCTTGACCATAATTTACTAATAAACAGTTTTTCTTCTTTTTGGAGTTTGGTCAGAGTTAATATATGGAATCACCTTTTCGCCAACGTTTCCTCTTTAAATTAAGACATCCCCAGTAAGTTTTTTGAATTTGTAATGATGATTGTAAATGAGTAAATAAGTTTTTTTAATTTGTAATGATGATTGTAATGTAGATATGACAAATGTCCATTGTTTTTTGTTAGTTTATAGCCCTGAGGATATCTTAAAATAAATACGAAACGTTAGCGAAAAGGTGATTCCGTATATTAACCCCTGACCAAACTCCAAGAAGAAGAAAAAGTTTATATATATATATATATATATATATAAAGCTTATACCATTGTGTATTTGAGAAGATAAAAATGTTTTCATTAAATGTGGGGTTTTTCAAATTAAATAGTTCATCTATAATGAAGTTCTTTCGAAACATTCTATACATTTACATTTTCATTCTTACGAGCTTAATAATAAATTAAATTATGTTCAAGTTAAGTGAAGGCCACTCCAAATCATTTACACATATGTGTTAAATAATTCTTCTAAAACCTCTGCTTTTTTTGGTTGGCTTATATGTATCTCCTTGTATTTTTGAGATGATGTAATAATTTGTTTAGAATAAAGTATATCAGAAATCAATCAGTTTTACCCATTCAAATCAGACAGAAAAAGCTGACGTTTTGTTTTTTTCGTTACCGGAATTAATACAACCAAAAGTTAATTTGTGGAAGTTAATCGTAAAACGTAATTTTCCAGGTCAAATCTATTGGAAGAGAATATATAACACTGTTTGCCTTTCCTGCTGTTTGTTCACATTTTGCGGTGCTCATTTGTCAATCAAAGAAGTTTTTTATCTAAATTTTCTTTTGTTTTATCTGAACAAATTTTATTAAATTTCCAAATTTGAAAAGTTTGTCATGAAGTTTAAATTACTCTGAAATATATTTATTAAGAAGAAAAAGACATTTAAAAACAATCTTTACCGTCATAGTGAGGAAAAAAGCGTTCAGTCACAGCACTCCGACAGAACAATGTTCGGTAACCACAGTGCAGCCACACACGGGCCTGACCAGAAAATACGAGTAAGTACTTTAAAAGAAGAAAGAGATAAGGAAAAAAAGGCAAAAAAATGAATACTGGGATATTATAAAAAGGTAAAAAAAATTGAATAAGAGTGTAGCTGAAACTTAAAAATAGAAAAAACAAAAACATAATCTTAATATCATCACTGTATGATTATATTTTTGATAATAAAAATCTGAAGTAGTATACATTCAGCTTTAAGTAATGATATTATCAAACTCACTGCTTACCAATTTCATTTTGTTTTTATTTTAATGTGAGTGTCGTGTGACATATTATCAAACTAAAGACAATCAATCTAGTGACATCATATTTGAATATGGCTATATCTATTTCGTCAGTTATATAACAACTGAATAATTATTCTATAAAAATCTGATACTAGGGTCCAATTTTATTGTTGCATTTTTAGTATAAAATTATGTATGATTGTATTATTTGAATTAATTCAACTTTCATTACCCACCTATTAAGGAAATATTTAATTGTGGGTAAGGATTCTTCCCTGTATCGTTAATATAGGATTTAAGTTTGTATGATCACCCCGATTTGTCATAAAGTATGACAATAATTAGATTCTTTCTCACATTAAAGACTACGTATATGCATGAAAGACTACTACTCGTATATGCTAGTCAAATAACATTAATTTCTTCAATGGTCAATGCTTTAATTAAGTTTGATTTAAAAATGATCCATCAAATGTTTAAATAGTAGTAGGTAGCCCTTTAGGTTGCAGTGGCTGTCTCACAAGGAAACACTCATAGGCCGAACATTGGACCTTTGTGATACCACACAATGAAGATTAATTCTATATTGGGAGTCCTAAATTTTGCCAAACTCAAGTGTATTTAGAGTTGGGATTTTTAACGAGTACTTGACATCGAACAGTCTCGGGACCGATGGCTTAACGTCCTCTGCCGATGATGCCCTTTGGAACTTGCGTCAGTATGTTAGGGGCACGGAAGGTAAATACATCGTCGGGTTGTTCCTTGACATTAGAGGGGCCTTTGACAATGTTTGGCGACCAGCCATAATCAGGGAGCTTATTGAGAATGAATATGATTCAGCCACAGTAAGGTTAGTAATGAGTTATTTTAACAATAGAAAGGTTACCGCCAGAGCCACGCATGGGTCTGCGTCTCGGTCTGCGGAACGTGGGTGTCCTCAAGGCTCCGTTCTGGGTCCGATCCTTTGGGCTATTGTTTTTGAACCCGTCTTGCTGGAGCTAGCCATGGAAGGTTTTGAACCCATAGCCTTTGTTGATGACTTGGCGATTTTGTTTTCTGCTAGGTCAAGAAATGATATTGAAGATAAAGCTGCCCTAGCATTAAGAATTGTTGATAGCTGGTGTGACCATTGCAAAGTCGAACTCTCGGTTCCCAAGTGTGCAGCCTTGATGCTCAGAGGAAAATTGAACAGTATGCCACGTGTCCGGTATAAAGGGGAAAGGATTGTCTTCCCCTCTGAAGTCAAATATCTGGGTATTGTGGTGAGTGAGGGTTTTCGATTTGAGTGTCACGTACGCCAGGTGGCTGAGAGAGCCCTAGCTAAATTTGTAGCCGTATCTAAGATCTCTGCTCCTACGTGGGGCTCAAATTCAAAGACATGTAGGGTCTATTACGGGGCAATTTTTAATTCCATTGTGACATATGGTGCTTCATGCTGGGGACCTGACGTGGGTGTCTCTAAGGCTAGGATTTTACTAGCACACCAACGTAAAGCCTTGCTTAAGGTCATTAAGGGTTATAGAACAATATCGGCTCTGGCGGTGCAAGTCGTGGCTGGACAAATGCCGATAGATATAGTAGTGAAATGGCGGGTTGAAAAATTTTTGCTCAAGCGCAACCTACCCCCAATCTGGGCAACATATGATCTCAATAGCCCCATTGATAAGGAGAGACAGCTTCAGAGTTGGGCCCTATCCCTATGGCAGCATAGATGGGATACTGGCAGTGTTGGCCGATGGACCTACAAATTTTTCCCTTCAGTTGAGGCCAGACTGCGAATGACTTGCTTTCTGCCGGACTATTGGCTGACCCAGGTCTTGACAGGTCATGGTGACTTTGGGGCCTACCTTGAGAGGTTCCGTCTAGCTGAGAGTTCTGCTTGCTCATGTGGGGAACCAGTTGAATCGGTGGGCCACATATTGGAATGTTGCCCAAGATATGACGATCTTAGATTCGGCCTTGAGATGAACTGTGGCTTGTTTGTTGATAGGCTGTATGCCCAGAGTATGTCGGGAGGTTTGTTTGGCCAATTTCTGAAGTATGTTTACCATGTGGGGAGGAGAAGGA
Organism: Hermatobates lingyangjiaoensis; assembly: GCA_026182355.1. Lineage (NCBI taxonomy): Eukaryota > Metazoa > Arthropoda > Insecta > Hemiptera > Hermatobatidae > Hermatobates > Hermatobates lingyangjiaoensis. The sequence continues at coordinate 10,994 of JAPFBL010000632.1, forward strand.
AGACCCTTACCCTCTAGTGTCAGGGACCTCGATGTTGTGGTTTATTTGTTGGCCTTGGCTAGTTACCATTAGTGATAAATTAGATTTAGTCTTTGTCTCAAGGGAATATTTCCGGTACCTTGAGGGTTTAACGTCAATTGTGTTCGTTCTGTATGTTTATTTATATGTCCTGTGTCCTTTAGTTTAAGCTACCGATAAGGGAATATCGAGTACCTTGTCGGACATTATATTAGTTTTTAGTCTTTTAGTATTGAGTGTTTCTTAGTTATAAGTTAGTTTAGTTTCCACCTCGAGGGAATATTTTAGTACCTTGAGGGTTTAACGTAAATTGTGTTCGTTCTGTATGTTTATTTATATGTCCTGTGTCCTTTAGTTTAAGCTACCGATAAGGGAATATCGAGTACCTTGTCGGACATTATATTAGTTTTTAGTCTTTTGGTATTGAGTGTTTCTTAGTTATAAGTTAGTTTAGTTTCTACCTCGAGGGAATATTTTAGTACCTTGAGGCGTAGCGATAAGTTGAGTTAGTCTTGACTGTGTATTTATATGTCTTCGTTATATGTGTTCTCTAGTTAAGTGCAACTGGTAAGGGAATTGAGTACCTTATCAGTAATTATCTCCGCATGTTACCTGGGCTTTAGTTTGTCTATTACTCTTGGCCTAGGTACCGTTTTTGCGGAGTAACTGTCAGAATTCGTGTTTAGCATTGCGTTGCTTGAGGTGCCCTCGGATACTTCCATGTTCAATGGAGGTGGCTAAAGGGTAACTTGTCAACAAGGCGGCCTGGCTTGACTAAGCGGTTATGGCACAAAATGCCGAGGAACGCGAAGATCAAAACAGGCTTAACGTCCTCTCCGAGGGACGGCGTGCTCATATTTATTCACCACCCACATGAATAAATCGAAGGCAGGTGGGTATCGAACCCCAGACCTACCAGTACAGAGGCTAACTGAGCTAACCTGCCCTCCATCAAATGGTTAAGCCAGAGTCCACGATAGCATTGGAGAAGTGGTCATTTCTCCTTGTGGAGTGATTAAAAGACTTTAGATAGATATCCCTCCAGCCTCAAGCAGGCGGACATCATGATAAATGTGTTCAATGGATCAATTACTTGAAAAAAAAAAACAGCCTTCATGTTCACCATACTTTATAGCAACGGCCTAAAAATAAACATGTGAATGATGAAAAGCAAAAGTTCATCCTTGAAATATATTTAAGTTCAGAAAATATAACATGTGTTTATAACTACCAATCACAGGTAGATGCTATTCACAAAATTTTAATGTTTAGTTTAGCAACAAAACATTTTTTAGAATTGCAAAATGAACTTTTGCAATCCTCTCATAAGAAGCTATTTTCGTGTTTTCTTTTCTTTCATTATGATCTTACAATTGTGAGGCCAGTATTCCCGTTTACAAGCTTCCTCATTGAATCACAAATCAAAATTTTTAGATTTTTTCTCATAAATAACCTATTCTATATTCAAAAATGTTTAAACTATTCTTAGTTTGTGTCAGTATCAGTTTCACAAAAAATGTATAATTACAGTTAATATTTCGGAAGAAATGTTTCCAAATAAATTAATGTAAAGAAAGAATAATAAAGTTTAAGCAATAAAATGGACTTCCCATGGGTCAATACTGACAATACTGGGCCAAAAACCAAACATCTGTTCTACAAAGTAAGCGCTATTTTTGAGTCTGATTTAAAAATGATTCACCAAACGGTGTGACCAGTGTCCACAAACTTCAGAATCAATCATGAGTCAACATTTTTACATTTTATCACAAAATTAACCTTCCTTGTTATTGCAAATTTTAATTTTTTCTTTATTTAAGCATACATAAAATGGTGAGATTTGTAACATGTCCAAAACGTTTTGATGACGCACACACGAACGCATACCGTACGCGCCTACTCAAACAATGACTCAAACACTAACGTGACAACGCAAACACACACACACACACACGACTCCAATGTACTCAGGAAACTTCTAAACATGTAAATCCCTCAAAATCTCAAAACCAATTTTGCCTTCCACTACTTTGCTTTATTTATAGTAAAGGAGAAGAATAATATTATAAAGTAAATAAGTCAAAAAAATCTTTCTTTTTTTTTTAACATTAGACATTTTTTGGTTCTTATAGACAATAGTATGGATAATTTGGTTATTCATCTTATTATTCATAATATATAAATAATATACTTTTTGGGTATATGAATATTTTTACTTCTATAAACAAATGTATACTAATCAAAAACATATTTGATTTAAAAATTTTGAAGTTACACGTTTTTGTGGATATTCTATATCCTAATCCATAATCCTAAAATATAAAAAAACTTACTTATGAGTTAAGTAAGTAGTAATGACCAACTGAGTTAGTTGCGTTTTTGACTCTGTCGAAGACCGCTCGTTACGGTTGAAAGATCTTAGTCTTGTTTTCCCATTTCATATTGTGGTTTGATCATATATATATATATATATATATATATATATATATATATATAAGTTCAAAAACGAAGAATAGTAATATACAAAAGAAAGAGACACACTTAGTAAGTAAAATAATTAGTCATTGTTTTTATTTCTCTGGATATTACCGTACTAGTCTTCGTTTTTGAACTTGTTTGTGTCCAGTCTGGAAGGACTTTCCGATTTTAAAGTATATATATATATATATATATATTATATGTATGTATATGAAGTGATTGGATCACGTGTGTTTTTAATGTGATTTTACTGCATATATATATATATATATCAAGGATCAAACCACAAGAAGAAATGGGAAAACAAGACTAAGATCTTTCAACTAAGATAATATAAATATTTTATATTATACATGATATAAAATGTTTATATATATATAGCGTCCGATGATAATGTGTTTGTCTGTGTTGTATGATTTATTATATTTCATCTCATTAAAGGCCTATGAAAATCTTTTTAATTAAATCATTTCGCCAGCATTGAAAAGATTTATTTTACCCTAAAAAAACTAACTGATTTTTGATATATATATATATATATAATATTATTTATAAACAGAAATAAAAACGAATGAAAATGGTAGACTGTGACTCACATTCAACATTCAATACTGACAATGGTCATCTTCCTGAGAGGAAGTAACAGCGAAAGAAATTGACAATAATTTCATTACCACATTCAGTTATTGGTCGATATCTTATAAATTATTATAATTTATTTTATGCATAAGTGTGTGCTTTCTATGTATGGTTTTATAATATACTTTTTTTGCAGTGAACGATATTAATGATATTTAGGAATCATCGGATAAATCATATCACTGTTTATCTTTGTAGGATTAGACAGGTTATATGTTTTAGACTGAAAATAATAGAGAAATAACAGTTTAACCTTTACAAAGATCAAAGGAATGTGGTTATTTATGACTATGCTACTAAAAAGGTAGGCTTGAAAGATATTCAAGAAGTGAATGTCGACAAACTACTGGATCCCACACAACCATCAATAAATATATATGGGGCATAAATGTTATCTTGACTCCTGGGAACTAAAGTTCACCTTTCAGCCCTTTTATGTATTCAATAATGAAACAAATTGCCTTTCCCTTCAATGAATGTATTGAATCCAAAGGTTAAAGTCAATTAGTCATTTTGTTATTGATTTCATAATAACTTCTATCAGCAAATCAAAATTAATATCCATTTGTCTAAATGATTATTAGGTTAAAATAAATAGAAAGGTTTCAACAATAAACCAATGGAACCTTTGTTTTACACTTGGATTCATTATAGGAAATTTGCACTTAGTTTTAGTGAAAACATTTTAGAATTTAGTGAAACTGGATTTTTAAGACATGGTTCCAAACATGGTACTTGATGCATGCATTGGTACTTTAATGGATACTACATCACTTATTTAACTATAAAAAAATGTATTGCTCACTTATTAAAAGCTGTATTGGTAATGGGAAAATTACAGAAACAAGGTTTATGAAAATATAACTCGTTTTGAAACAAATAGAGTTCTCCCTCAGGTTAAACCTGGTTATCAAGAAAGTTATAAACGAAAAGATGCCAAGAAGATTGTACCCGCATAATGAAAAAAACAAAGAGTTACAGATAAAACCTATGTTCTTTTCTTTATGTTATCGTAAAGCTATTCCGTCGTGCCATTCAAAAGTTATTTTAATATATCTATATAAATAAAAGAAAGGTTATGTCTGTACATTGCTTAGAACTGACTCATCTCTAACTTATCTTTACGTTTCATACATTGGAGAAACCGAATCCATCCTTAGAAAGATTTCTGTCTGTCGGTTTGTTCGCAAAATTTTGTCACAAGTAAACTCAGCCACCAAAAGACATAATGAGCTGAAACTTTGACAGTAGATTTGCATATGCCTAACTTTAAATCTAAGCTTTGAATGGATTGTAAATTCAACGTATAAGCAAAATTATGAACTTTTATGCACAAAATTTTGTCACAAGTAAACTCAGACATCATATGGCATAGCAAGATGAAACTACGAAAGTAGCAAGAGATAATTGACAAGGGTTTCCCGAAGTCTGTTTAGAGTAACTGACTTTGTGAGTGAGTAACACTCACACCTACAAATGAGCAGGCAGGAAAAATCAACAAACAAGTTCTTGTTTGTATCTCAGCACTATATGAAGCTGAGGAAAGAACTTATAAGTGAGTAAACAGAGTGATTAGTGATGAGGAAGCAGTTCATTATCCAATTGAATTTGTTGACTCCGTGACTACTCCTGGACTGCCTGCTCACGACTTAAAACTTAATTTAGGAGCACCATTCATACTGTTATGAAACTTAAGTGTTCCAGAAAATGTGCAACGGGACACGTCTCCGAATTCGTGCTTAGCACAGATACGTCATAGAGACTGATATCATGACTGGGTGTGGTACTGGGGAGTCAGTGTTTATATCACGCACACCATTGATACCTAGCAACTGCCCCATTCAATTCAAACGGTCAAACGGTTTTATTATAATTAATATATCAGTTACGTTGATGAGTATTTGATATATTCTACATATGAATTGTTAGATTTAATAAGTGTGTGACCTTACTCACGTATAGTATAACGCGCTTATAACACACTTATAGGCTTTCGCCTATAGGTTTCTATTCTTTACTTTAAAAAACTATAGTCCTGACCAACATTCGAACCTCTAATCTTCAATACTAACGAGTGACCCCTAGGGTACTAAAGACGAACATCTATGCTAAAAACCATCTATATATAGTTAAGATAATCGGTTAATGTTGGGTTCTTTATTCCAATCTGCTGTCTGCTCAATTAGCATAGAAGAACAAATTTTGCAATGCCCTATACATTTTTAAAATGTTCAATACCTTTTTTTCTAAATTTCAGCGATTTGAAAAAAAATATAGACAAGTATCCTTATAAAAGTGTTTTAAGAAAACATTAAAATGTTGAGCAAATATGAAATCATTAAGTTTATCAATTATACTCAGAAATAAAATACAAAAACCAAATGAAACAAATTTAACGTTGATATCGTTAAGAGTTAATGATCTATGGTATCTTTAGAGGTATGAGTCACTATTATAGTAAGTCCTTCTCATAAACTCATTTTTTCAGAGGCACCATGAGTACTCAATCAAAGCAAAAATGTGAGACTAAAGCAGTAAAGAGCTTGAGGAATAGGTGTCCATTTCCAATGAAAGGTGAGTTCAAGAAATATGGCAAGAGGTACAACAGAGAACCACTCAACGACCGTGTAAGAGACATGTTGCTGCCGGAACCTGGACCGAACATTCAAGCAACTGTCTTCACATCCAAGGAATACAGCAAGTTGCTTGATGAATCCAAGGTGAATGTTTAGTTGAAATATAATAAAGGAACAAGTTTTTACATCAAAAATCAATTAATTAAAATCACTCCTTTCAAATATGTAGTAGTAAATCTTTTTTAGATTACTGGACAATTTCTAACCATTTTTGCTCCCTCTGAACAAATAATGTAAGAGCTCAAGATGTCCAAAAGAATGGTTATTATTAAACTGAGTGCATATAGCAGCTTCATCCTTTATTCTCCCAAGTTGATTAAATACTACTGATATTATTGCTTAATTTTTGATTCTTATATATTTATGATCAAACCACAATAAGAAAATGGGAAAACAAGACTAAGATCTTTCAACCGTAAGTGTTTCAGTTGGGTTTTTGACTCTGACGAAGACCGCTTGTTACGGTTGGAAGATCTTAGTCTTGTTTTCCCATTTTCTTATTGTGGTTTGATCATTGATTGTTATTTCACGTGTTTATATGAAATCTTTTTATATATTTATATCTGTACTATTCGTAAAGTATACTAACACCAACAAAAATTATCAGCAATTTTTAACTTTTTTGTATTTAATCCCAGAAACTATTCCTTTCTTTCATTTCCTGACGAATACCATTAGTTGGTGGTGGGATCACCGTTATTTTTGTAAACATTGGTTATTTACATGTCATAACCACACCAATCAGAAATGACTCGAACATGCTGCAAGTCAGAACATTTGACGCATTATAATGAACTTCAAAATGTAAATAATATTGTATTTTTAAAAAATTATAACAAATATCGTATTATTAGTTTAAAAATATTTAAACCAACGACCAACGACCAACGATTCTTTCTGCGCACTGCAGTGCGCGTTGTAATTAGCAGTTTCAGGTCACGGACCTACTACTACTGAATTTTTGTAAGCTGTGTTTATGGAGTCAGTAAGTAACTGTCTGTAGTCTTTTGTTTGGTACTCATTTTATATTATTTCGTGGTCGTCTGGTCTTCTTGAGACGTGAAATGTTGTCAGTCTAGGGTTTGGCTTTCTATTTCAACAACAGCGTTTATGATGGATGGATATGGTTGGGGAGTTCTTAGGGATAGGCTCTGTACAAGGGGGTTTGGATGGGGTGGGATTTTTGTGTCCTCATTGGCCACCAGTCTATTTGTGAAGTTATCAATAGATTCTAACCTGAGATCTCTTTGAATATCCACATTTTTGGCATTCCAAGGTGCCCCAGCCATAAGGCGTGCACATTTATTTTGAACTACAATATTTTTTTTTAAAAAAAAAGACTATTTCAAATCAAATTTTATTAGTTTCTTCTCAAAAAAAAGTATCTTACATAGGGCTAAAAAAAACCAATACGAACAAAGAATTAACCATCTATGCTTGATTGTTTTAATGGTTAAATAAAGGATTTATAGTAATTTTGGATGGTACTTATATATCAGAAAAAATGAGCAATTGATATCTCATGTGAATAAAATTAATTTTCCTTGAATTAGGTAATCACTGTACTAAACGGGAAAGTAAATAGCAACCAATTTATAATATTTTGTTTAATAAAATACATTTACACAAAAAATAATTAATTGATAATTTATTACTATCATTGAATATAGATTTTTATTTAATTTCTTTCACCAATCTCTAGATAAAAAAACATGTTTAATCTATATTTTTGATATTTCTGTCGGATTAAATAAATTTTTAAGTATTAAATTTTAATTATTAATAGTTTGGAATAAATGAAATATTGAATATATATGCCTTAATATTGCATTATTCCACAATGTATCTTACATTGTTTTATATGAAGGTCACAATGAAAGATTTTATAATTATATATTAGAGATGAATAAAAGAAAGACATCTGGATTTTATCAGAAAATGTTGGATAAAATGTACAGAAATTCATAACTACTAATACTTATCTTGTCAGTTTGTACATGTAAGTCCAGTACGTTGAGCTTAGTTATGAAGTTAACTATGAAACATTTCTTAAGATTTTAAAAATGTTTTCAAGATATAGAAAAGCTTCAAGTGGTAACATCGTACATTTTTGGGAGTGAAATCTGTCAATTGTAACTGTGTTTTATAGAGAACTACAGTTTCAGTAATGAGGACTGCACAGTCGTCCCAGTGTTACTGTTACAGAAAAGACCATCATCAGAGTGTAGAAACTAGTCGAAGGACTTGTGATGGGCTCATGTAAGATTGCGTCATTAGTAGACATTAGAATGAGTCAGCCGCAGACGATTCTACATAAACATATAAATATTCCAATCTCGTGTTTGCCCTAGATTCCTTTAAAGAATGATTACAAGAAATCACGAATTACATGGTGACAGGAGAATTTTAAAAAAATAACCAAGGCTCATAAAATATGACCTAAAATATAGTCATTTGCGACTGAACTTGAATTAGTTTTAACAAATCTGAAACTGAATCCTAATCTCGGGTTTGCGTTTTAAAAAAATGAGAGGAAACTAAAAAAAGTTGCTCTTCTCAAAATACTTTCCGAATAAATTGTTATTTCATTTTTTTAAATCTCTAGGCTTGTTGCTACTGTGGTTTTGGTATAACAGTCAGTGCTGATTGGTATCTCACACTTTCTTTGCCTTAATTGACTAAAGAAAACAACTCTGAAACAACTCAAAACAGAGAACCATTTTGCACCATTTTACCAAAACAAATGAAACTCTTGATAGAAGGAAAAATTGACTTAATGCTCTACCCACCCTGTAGTTCAAGTTTTACTTACTTGAAAAGTAAGTTTCGTTGTCGGTCTTTTCTAAACGCTGAATCTGCCGTTTTGTAGCATACCGTTAAGCGGTGAAAGAATACCGAATTTTGACAGCTCAAAATAGTTTGATTTAATGATAAAGTGTACTGAGTTTAGGAGTTCTTATAATGAAAATCAACAAATTCTTTAATTACAGTTTAATTACATTTCGTAGTCGAGGTTTTTCGACTGAGAGTAACACTGAACCAATATTCCAAGGGTGGGTCATCCATATTATTTCCAATGCATTGGAGTATTTAAACTTAATCCCTTCCAAATGTCTCTTAGCTTGGCTTTTAATCATTTTAATTAAGGTCTGCTTATGAAAAGGATACTTCAGTCTCGATTAGTCCTCTGAGTGATTCACTTGCCGATAACGACGGACAGTCAATATCAATGAACTTCAATATCGTATGATTAAATATATGATAAGAAACAGTCCATTATGACAACTTACCAAACGTTTAAGGGAATATAACACCTGAAAACAACAACAAACTTATATCAGTATCTTGACCACGTCGTCATCAGGAAAAGAAGAGCTCTTCCGTGTTCTTCTTGTCCTTATTCTTTTCTCATAATCATTATATATATATATGTATGTATATATTATTAAAAATTATGCCAATTTTAACTTTTGTTCTTTTCCGAGTTAATTTTTCAAGTTTTCTCACTATGGATTTCCACCAATGAGAAAACTTGAAAAATTAACTCGGAAAAGAACAAAAGTTAAAATTGGCATAATTTTTAATAAAACATGTTTGACTGAAGGTCTGCTCCCAAAATACACAAATATATATATATATATATCAGGTGATGAAAGTCGTTCAGCAAGGAAAAATTACATTTAAAATAAACTGTGACACATAGAAAGAGACAAACAAAGACTCACTTTTCAATATTTCGACCGTTATGGCGGTCATCCTCAGACGATGAGTTGAGTTGACTGTCGTCATTCTGTCAATTCACTTCTTCTCCTGAGGACGACCACCATAATGTTCGAAATATTTAAAAGTGAGATTTTAAGCATATATATAAATTCTTTAGTGAATCCTTATTCATTTTATACCAAAAATATCCTAACTTTTGATGTATATTATTCCGTTTCTCTCAAGGCTCCTCATCCGATTCTCTGTTCTACAGACTTTCAGTGTAGTCTATGTATTTGTATATTTAAAATGGATTTTGAAATCATAAAATGGAAGCATTTAGACATTTACTTTTAAAGGTAGTGCCTATAATTCAAGAAAAATATAACCGATCTAGATGACTGCACAAAAAAGAGAGCGCAAATAAAAAAATTGTACATTCTGTTTAAACATAAATTTCAAAAAGAAGAAATAAAGGAGATCCCAAGCATTTCAACTTCGTTGGGAAAAGGAATAATTGAAATGTTTGTCAACCAATTTGATTTATTGATGTATTTTAGTGTAGCAATCTTCATTTTACTGTAATTAAGGTTGGTATGATCCAAAGAAATATATAATTAATCATTTAATGAATAATAATGAATAAATGGAATGAAAGGGACAAGTAATGTAATTTGAAGAGTTGTTAATTAAGTTTACAGAAACTACAGTTAACTAGTTAATTATAACGTTAATTTGTTTTTATTTGTCATGAAAATGTTTATAAACATTATAAAAATATAGTAAAATTAATAATAAAACAGGGAATTAACACTCTTGATATGAATTATTTCCAATTTGCCTGATTAGTTAATGAAAGTGTTAATTCGTATTAATAATGCACATTATTATTATTATTATTATTATTATTATTTATTCTTGTTTTATGTCCTTTTCAAAGAAAATATTAATAAATTCTCATTACTAATTTAAATGGAACGGAATTTTCAATTTTAAACTGTTTTTTCCCCCAAAATAACGGAGGAAATGTATTGGTTGATTGAGGAGGGTTTGGACAGTTCGAAACAGTAATTCAGGCAAGGCGGATTTCCCACTGAGATCAGTATTGCATTGATTTCTGTAACTCCTCTCATTTCTAACTGAGATAGTTCTTTTTTTTAAAAAAAATCTTTCCCTTAACACAAATCATTTTCTTTATAACGTAAAAGTTTAAAGAAATTGAAGTGTCATTAGCCAGAAGTATCTGTCAACTCTGTTTTATTATCGAATATTATAAACCTATAATGCATCTATAAATAGAGAAATCAGATTTTTGAGTATCTTGTTTGCGCTTGAAACACTCGAATGAGATCCAATTAGAAGGTGAAGGGCCACATTTTCCTGGAAATCTTCCCAGAATGTTTCTCTTATAACAAAACATATAATAATTTAATGTTTATTTCTACTAAACTATTGAATCCAGCATTTGCTATTTGATTTCTTCCAATTATGGAAGTCAAAAATAATCCAGTTCAAGAAATTAATTATTTTTGTATTAAATTTACTATCTTTCTAATATGTTTTTCATAAACTGCTCATATAATAACTAAAATAAATTGACAATATATTTTTTTAACAAATATAGGTAGGTAAGTTAAAATGTATTATTTATTAAGTATTGCCAATGAATTGATAATAGCCGACTTATAAGTCGAGTGTGACAACTTCAAATTTTCCTTTGATAGAGACAGATAAATTCAGTTCAAATTGTATTAATTGAAAGTTACTTTATCCGTATAATGGGAAGTTTATTCGCTAAAGGTGATCTTATTTGAGGTTCCCATTTTAACTACAGTTGTTCATTACAGATGGCTGGTATTTCTGTAAAAGAAAAAATAGAAGAAAAACAAAGAGAGAAGATGGAAGCGGCAGAACAAAGTTCGAAGAGGGTGGAAGCACTGCGCAAGTACAATCTGACTGCAGGCGGGGGAGACGATCTGGTTAGCGGCTGACAATTTGATTTTCAAAACGACTTCAACACTGAACAATTGGTTATCAAATATGTTGTTGTAAATATTTGGCTTAGTTGGGGACCAGGGTAGTCCAGTGGCACACATTCTTGCATCTGGACTGGTAGACCCGGGGTTCGGTACACACATTGGTACTCGATTTATTTACGCGGAAGTTGAAAAAAATCTGAAACGTCTTTCGGAAAGAACATTAAGCCATTGGTCCCAAGCCTGTACAAACTCAGGTAGTCTTTAAAGATCCCTACTCTAAATACACCTGAGTTAGACGAAATTAGTCCAAATATAGAATGTTCATTGTGCGATATCTTAAAGAGCCAATCTCTGGCCTGGGTGTTCTCTCGTCGGACGGCCTAACTTTTTTGACTTATTTACAGTTTAATCTCCTCAATTAATTAATTCATTCATTATTAATAAATCACCTAGAAATGTACAACAAATAAATTTAGTTAATTAAAATTTTAATTTGTATAATAATATCATTACTATTTCAAAAAAAATTAACTTTAATAAGAAAAATTAAATTAGAATAATTTTTAACTTTTTCTAATGATACTTTACTATCTCGACTAGTGATTTCTATACAGATGTGCCAATATACGAAATATCATCATTTTTTGTTACTTTGCTTTTCGTAAAATACCGCTATTTATGAAGGTAATAATAACTGGTATTTATGATATTGGACAAAGATGAGAATTTTTTTTATCAGTTTATTAAAAGGAAGTGACAAAATCAGCAATTTTACTGTATTTGTGGAATTCAAATAGAAGGAATTGGATATGAGGAAAATAACACAAAGCGTCGAATATACCTTATTTGAATGTGAATAATAATACGATTGTTGACTATACTTTATTTGGATATGAAAGAAACAATAATACGATTGTTTAAAGAACCTTGTTTGGATATAGAGAAAACAATAAGAAAGAGGACGAAGTATTTCCTATCAACGACTCTTTACTATAATGGGGTAATTTAATAATGGAGTACCCAAAAAGTATTTAAGTTATTTAATCGCTCCTTAGTTAAATGCTGTTCTAAAAATGTACACACTTGCTGAAATAAACTAGAATTCAAACTAATTTAGATACTAAAACAGACTAGAAAAGTTTTCTCTTAAATATAAACCGATTTTTAATATCAAAAATATAATTCAAAAAGCATTAATTGTTTAAATTGACAAGTTAATTTTTCCTATTTGTAATTTCTTAATTTAATTTCTTTGATTTAATATTTCAAACTGTATCAGCCCTGATTCCAATAAAGCTGGAAGTTCTGACATACTTCTATCACATCAGAAGGATTCTGATGCAAGAATAACAGATAACAGAAAATGCAAGAATATATACGATGATATCATAAAAGTCTGTATTCCCTCGTGGATAGGCATTAAAGCCGCTCACCCGGTATCGTACGTTATGTTTCTTCAGCTGAGATTGATTATTGTCAAATGATTCTGGGAAGGATCATTCGACTGATCAGCCTCACTTGCAGATGCACAACTTGAGAAACCGGTTAGATGGCTTTAACACCAATTCATGAGATAAAACAGATTTTTATAATGATATGATGTTAACTAACCTTTGTGGTACTGACAATTTGCATATATTTAATAAATATTACTTTGCGATTGCAGTATGATCCAGCTATATCACTGAAGAATTCAATGCATTGAAAATTGGTATTATTAAAAAGGTGTATTTTGAACAAAAAATATTCTAGGTATTTACCTATTTGTAATGACTATAAAAAAGAAAACGAACCAATTATATTTTATAAACTTTATCATGATTATTTTCAAACAGATCGATGAAAAGCATACAGAAACCTATAATGATGAATTCGTTGAAGATAATGCTGATGCTAACACCGAGAAATAATGTTAACTGGAATAGAAATTACAATTATGTATAAGTGAAAAAAAATATAAAAAGTTTCATTCATGGAAAACATCAGACGAGTATGGAGATATTAGGACATGAAGATTGATTGGAAGTGCATCGTATTGTCCGTTATTTACAGTACTATCAACCAGAGTTGATGTCATTATAATTCATTGTAGCAGTTGTTTCTTTATTTTATACCTGTAATTTTTGAACATTTTTTTCATCCAATGCCCCATTGTAGGCTTTAATCCTTTTGTGCTGTTCAAGATATAAAAGAGTGCCTCATTTTCATTTCATCGCCCGTCCGCAAACAGTATAGCCGCAACCAGCCTACTAAGTACTAACCATGCCCAATGTGGATAATTTTGATGATCTAGTCAACTGGTGCATTCAAGATAGTTTTGGAAAGTTGACTTGCGTTAGTGCCAAACCAACAAAACAATAATATTTGTTGAATAAAAATATTGTTTATATTTTAGTAGAAAACTAACAAATATAGCAAAGAATTAACTGTAACTTTTTAAAAAAATTCTCATAGCAGTGAGAACGACAAATTCTCAATTGCTGTTGCAATATTGCAATTACTCGTGCCAATCCTTGCAAGGGACTGTTTAATGCATATTATCAATGTTGTAAAAACTTACTAAGTAAAATTCAGTAGTTTTCACTATTGAAAATGATAAGCAACCTTTTAAAAGTAACGATTATTTCACAATTAACTTAAAATTAATAAAGGGCTACTTATAAACTTTCATACTTTAACGGTTTACAAGTTCATGTGGTTTACATTTCAACTGTATAAAAGGTAAACTTAAAAATAATCTCAGTTAAGTCATGGATTAGAATAGCTACTAAATATACAAATGACAATGCATTATTATAATGTAAACTAAATAATCTGTTTATGAAGGATCTGATTAAGGAAGACCAGAAGAGGACAAACTTTGCTTTGCGTCGGGCGGAAGAAATGCGGATGAATCAAAAAGATGAACTCAAGATGTGCAACAAGGCCATTCTGGAAGCTAAGTGTCAGGCCGTGAGGAGGAACCAGATTCTGGAGCGTGACCTCATAAGGTCAGAAATGACTTGCTTAACACTAATGAGTCCTTCTTGTGCACCTTCCACATTTCTTTAGCTAAACACTTATATTTAATGAAACTGATAACTGTTGATTGTTCAATTTTAACTGTTAAGTTTTCTCATTTTAAATCGAAAATGCAGCTCAGAAAGCTTTTTAAAGTTCTTAATCCTCATAAAACTCTTAGAAAAATCTGGAGTGTCCTACACTCAACTGAACTATAAGTTAACATAATATAAACCTTCTTGAGAGGCGATTAATTTTTTGCTTTATTTGTATTTAACTATCGCTCCATACACAGCTAAGAGTAACTTAAATTTTGAATTTGGTAGAAATTTAAATGTAACTCATTTAGTTTTTCAGATATCCTGTTCTCTCTCTCTTTCTCTATCTATCTACCTATCTCATAACACACAGACATACACACACACGCACACACACACACATACACACACACAAACATCATCGATAAAACGTCCAAAAAGGACTTAGGGGGACACCAAATTATGTAAATCCATCAAAATCTCGAGATTGATTTTTTTCACGATCACAACGCATTACTTATAGTAAAGTAAAAATAGCTCTGGGGACGTTCGTTCAAAGACCTGAATATGGCTCGCGAAGTGCGGTTCCCTCATCTCTAGTCTAGCGATTACGCGACGTGAGAACATCACGAACCGGAATCAAGCACTCTGATGACAGATATTGCTCTGGAAAGATAACTATATGGCAAAAATAGCAGAAATCACAGATTATTTCTGAATTATCTGTGACACATGAAGTCTTAAGGTCAACTTATTACTATATATAAGCGTATTATTCAGATGGTACGGTTATAATAATATTTTAAACCAAATTGGGTCTCATGATCCACAACCTTTCCAACTTTATACCAAACAATAAAATGGACAAAATGAAGGAACTAAGAAGTTCTTTCCTCGAAATTCTCTAGGCCTTTGAAACTTACTTTAAATTGGAAGCTGACTGAGGACACTTGTCTAGAGGTATATCTCATTCTGGATAACCTGAGACTCAAGAAAAATGAGTAACCATTGTTTTATGTAAACGCTTAGTTGATCAGATGTATTCCAAAAACATACTAGTAGCCGATGATGTCTACTTTTCAAACATACATCAAATAGTATAATGGTCATAATGCTGAAGGTTAGGTTAGGTTGCAGCGGCCGTCCCACAAGTGACACCCATCGGTAAAAGATTGTTCTTTGTGAAACAGCACAATGAACATTCTACATTGGGAGTCCTGCACTTTGTCTAACTCAAGCATACTTAGAATAGGGAACTTATTCCCTCCCTGACATGGAACAGGCTTGAGACTGACGGTTTAATGTCCTTCTCCGAGTGACGACGTGATCTGATTTTTGCATCTCATGCATGAATAAAGTGAGTGAAGTGACTACCAATCCTCGGATCTACAAGTCCTTAAGCAAGCACGTAAGCCACTTAGCTACCCTGGCTTTATAATGCTGAAAGTTTTTATTCAATTCTCGATAGATTTATTCGTATAATGACGAAACTCGTGTTTATGAACACATCTTAGTTATGCGCTTCAACATAAAGAAGGCTACACATCGACTGACACATTCTCAAGGATTCTTGCACGTTTCTGCACACGCTTTTACCAATGGCGTGGGCGAGTAAACTTCCCCGATACAGTGTCCTTCCTACCCGCGACCCCCTCTCTGAAACTATTACTCACCACTCCACCCAGAACATAAACTACAGAGATGGGAAGGGGTTCGCCCCACCCTGAACAACTTCTTCACGACAACATTCACGGATTATTTACTCAATAATCCGTTATAGTAAATATATTTGTCATCAACTGCGAACAGTTTTAATTAACATGCATTATTGCAAATAAAATGTATTATATTTCAAATGTATATGGTTGAAGTTCCTTGTTTGTCACCGCTTGCCTTAAATGAAAGAATTCGTATAGTTAAATCATATGTCCTTTCATCCTTTTTAATCAGAAAAAAAGGGAAAACTGCTATTGGGTCTTAGTAGTACCAATAATAGTACCAGTTAGGTATCAAGTAGTACCAATACTTGAGAAAAAATACAGATTTAATGCCTAATGGTACATTTGGTATTTTTTAATCTAAAGAAAGTGTTTATAACTTAATACCAGTGTTCATAAAATAATAAATAAATTAAATTTATTATTTTTGGTTAAGATAAAGCTTGGTACGTTTTGTTATGAATGTAAAAACCTTAATCCGTGCTTCCTTCCTGCGTCTCACAATCAGCTAGGAATCTGGTTAGAAGTCTTTCAAATTCCTCAATATAGACAAATTTAAACGGCCAGATTAAAATATTGCTGCAGATTGTTCATGCTGAACAAAGAAAGTGCAACAGCAATTTAAGAGATTGTGGGTAATGATGAATATGGTTGAGTAATCAGCTCCTTAGATTGAGCAGCTTCTCATTGTTTATCCAAAAAATAGTTTGGTTGTAATTTATGTTTTTTTAAATGATTTTTATGTAATATGTAGGAAGGAAGAAAAGAAAATTCAAGATCAGGAATTACAAGTGATGTATCAAACTTTGATGGATGAAACTGAAAATTATAATAAAATTAAAATGCTAGAAAACGAAAAGAAGAAATATTTTGTTGAAAGTTTGAAAACACAAATCGAGGAAAATGAATTGAGAAAACAAATAGCTTTAGAAATGGCAGCTGAGGTAAGCTCACAAGAGCAGAATTATTTGTTGTATAGAGGTTATTAATAATTAACTTTAATAAAGATAGTTTGAGTACCAGTGCTGTAGGTTTATATCCACTACTTTTTAAAAAAAATGCTAAAAACTACGTAGGAACAGTTAATTCTGTAACAACAAACATTATTGTTGAGACTACTATTGGTAACTCATATCTTATTAACAAATATCTGTCATTATTATAATTTATAATATTATAAATAACTGAAGAAACAATAATATTATAATTCTGTCCATTTGTTACTTGCAACTGATTGCTAATTATATCTAAACTCGGTTTCAACCATGCGATCTTTAAATATTTAATCTGAAGACGCAAACACATACGAAGTATTTATTCTGTCTATTTTTTAAAAGTATTTCTGGTCTAAACAGAAAACTTCGTAATATGAACGCTAAACGTAATCACTGAGTCAGCTGTTTCTTTCATGCATGCTAGCAGACTCAGTTGCAACTAGACTGGACGCTCGAATTTCCATACTAATACAGACCGAGAAAGGTCCGGAAACAGAAAAGTCCGGAAATTGGTGACACTGGAAAGTGGTGCCTAATGGTGGGTAGGGTAGGCTAAGTGGGCTGAAAGCATGCCAAGACGTACCATAAAACCTCACTAAACTAAAACTTTCTAGAAGGTAGGCTATCTCAATTTCATTTACTTTAAAACACCACACATTTAATTTAAATAAACACTATTATTAATACAAAATATACATTCTAATGAGCCAAGAAAAGCCTAGCCTAACTGTTGACGGAGTGCAAAGACGTACCATAAGATATATAGCCTAACCTCAACACAGTTTAGTAGGGTTAGGCTACCTCATGTAATTTATCACATTATGCATTTATTTTATATAAACAGTATTTTATCAATTTATGAATTTCATCCACTAACGGGAGTACACATTTTTGTTTATTATACATTAAAATACGTAATAATAATTTTGTTTATGCATAATAAAGGTACAGTTTGCTTAAGGCAACGAAATTGGAGTAGTCTAAGCCATTCAGTTTTACTCTACCCTCATTGTGAATTACCAATACCGGGTTGATAATTTATTCCATTTGGAAGAAAAAAAAAAGCACGAAAACTTAAAGTACGGTTGAAAGTTCGGTTTCTTGAAGTACAGAGACTGGAGGGTCCAGGGTATAACCTGCAATGTTCACGTATGGACGATTTCATTGTCAGGAAAACATTAGAATCTTTATACAACTGACAACGGTAAAAAAAAAAGAAATACAGACAATATAAATGATTAATTTTGCACACTTCTAGCTCAGTTAGTCATTTTTAATTTTTAGATACATTATCAAAACATTTTAATTAGTATTAATTATTTTAACTTTATTTTAAAAAATCCCTATATATTATCAATATGGAATTTGAATTTTTTGATGTACATTGTTTTTATTAAAGGAAGGCAGGTTGAATAAGGAAGCTTCCTATCAGGAAATGATAGATCTTGTCAAGGATCGAGATGAACGCAAGAAAGAACAAGCCGAGGCTCGTCAGAGCATCGACCTTTACAACAAGAACTGCATTCGCTTTATGAAAGCTGTTGAAAATGAGGAGGAACGCATCGAAAACTTAAAGGTTATGATTTAGCAATGAATTTTAGTGTAATTGGGATTTTGGCGCAGAAATTAACGGGGTCACAACTGCTTAGGGAATGAGAGATATATTCTTCAAGATATTCGGACAGGTCTTGTTTCAATGGTTTTTTAACCATTGAATAAATTAACTATCGTAATTTTATGTTTTATTTCTTAACATCGACTTTTTATAGGTAATAAATTTAGCTCCTATCCAATCAATATGATGATTTTCGTTATTTGAACGAATAAGGCGCTACTTTTTTCCTGTTTACTTAGGTTGTTTTGGTATTGATAAATAAACAATTAATTGCACCTTTATTTAAAGATTTACTAGTTTGACCAATATAAATCTAATGGAAATTTTTGCATGGGATTTTATATATAAACACCAATATCCAATGGAGATGCTAAAACGGCATGGCAACTGTTTATTTTCTGAGGGAGTGCGAGCCCTTATAATATCCGTCATTATGATAGAGGTGACTCCATAGAAAGGATGCTCAAAGTACGAGTACGTGGCTTTCATTAGAGCCAGCAACCTAAAACTTCAAGAAACCTCACCAACCCCACTCCACATAAGAAAAAGAAAACATTTGTTGCTCCTCATCTTCTCTTTTAATTTCATTTTGATGACAAACTGTAGTCCAAAATACCAATTATAGTATGTGTTTTAGTTTATTCTTTTTTTTAAAAAAAAAAAAAAAGGAATGTACATCTATTTGCATCGCCAGTTTCAATTTTTGAAAAAAAATATTTGCATAAATCATATGTGTGTATATATATATATAAAAATTAATAACCAACAATAACTCTTGATATAATATATGAATTAAACACCACAATAAACAAATATAAATTAATTACAATGCTCTAAGGCCTTTCGTTACATCATCAGAAAGGAAAATGAACCAAACAAAAATTATATTAACCAGTTAACCTCAGGTTAACTTGTTAATATATGTCTTATTGTTATACTGATGATTTTTAAGAAAGTTATTAAAGGGAAGCATATTTTTTTTTAAAAAAAAAGTCTTCAAATTTTTCAATGTAACTAGAAATTTGTATCAATTGTTACAGATAAAAGAGTATTTAGAAATGAAAGAAAAAAGAGAACAAGAATTGGAAGAAGAAAAAAAGAAAGAATATTATGAAAAGGAGAAACTATTGGCCGAATTAAGGAGTAAGCAGCAAAAGTCTATGGACGAGGCAAGCAGTAGAGAAGAAATTCACGAACAGTTCGTCAAAGATTTGGTACAATAATTTCTCTAAGACAGTATATAGATTTTAATGAATTCATTTATTCAATACGTCATAATTAGTACGTATATAACATGATTTTTTAAAGTCAAATTCTGTGCATAAAGGGTGGCTACTTTTAGGGAAATTTCACTAGATCTCGTGTATTAGCTCTGCATATATTTTGTTATGGGATTCATTTTCAAAATCATTCTCACTATGTAATTCATAAAATCAACTATATTATAATTTAACCATCGATATATTTAAAATTAAATATATTTTTTTATTCTTTAAACTGATCCCCTAGCAGATGATAACGTTAGCCGTTTACCGGTTTTTTGTTTGATCGATGATTCTACAGATTCTACATTGGGAGTCCTAAATTTTGCCTAATTCAAGTGCATTTCGAGTAGGAATCTTTAAGGAGTACCTGACATCGCACAGGCTCGGGACCGACGGCTGAACGTTCTCTCGGAGGGACGACGTTCTCAGATTTACTCACCCTTCCGCGTGAATGATTCGAGGGCCACAGGTGGGGATCGAACCCCGGACTACCAGCCCAGAGGCGAGTACGTTAACCACTGAGTTAACCTGGCCTCTTATTTTAAAGTTACTTTAAAAAAAGAGTTAACGACGAAAAAAAGTTGGGAACAACTGGTCTAGGGCATCTTTGAAATCATTCAAAAAACGTCTTCGAGATCATCTATTCTTCTTGTATCGCAGACTATTTCCTGCATCATTATGTTAAATATTCTTCTAATTAGCCTTTTCTAAACATGAAACAGTTATTCCATACGGTGGTATTTTTAAATGAAATAATATAGGAATTGCCAAAGAATGGTTCCACGCACCCAAATATGAAAAAAACATTTATATACTTGAATCTTTTTTTTATATAGATAGGTATTTTAGTTTACTTTTAGTAAGTAAAGGTGAGAATGAAGATCCTTAAAATAAAACGACATTTTCAACCTAAAACATATATATTGATATAGCTTCTCGACCAGTGATTTCTAAAGTTTAAAGATGGGTTTTTTGAGGATTTTTGGTCTAAAGAAATTACACTCCTGTTTATACGCCGACGTTTCGCCAAAAATTGTTTGACATTTTCAAGTCTTGTTTTTTTTTTGAGGAAGAAACTATTTACGGTCCATTCCTCTATCTACCAGCATCATATCAGATACGAATACAAAGGGACTTTATCTGCATGTAGCTGATATGATGCTGGTAGATAGAGGCTAGGATCGTAAATAGTTTCTTCCTCAAAAACAAACCTTGAAAATATCAAACAATGTTTGGCGAAATGTCGGTGTATAAACAGGAGTATAATTTCTTCAGACCAAAAATCCTCAAGAAACCCATCTTTGAACTTTAAAACATATATAATTCATTCGTAAACTAGGAAACCAAATTGCTTTGTTCTTCTACTTTAATACTATATCAATTTAAACGTTTGTTACGTTGTTGTGTTTAAGGTACTTTAATGGTTTAAAATTTTAATAATAATTCTTGGACAATATATAGGTTGAAAGAAAATGGCGACAAAAAGAAAGAGAAGAAAAATTGAAAAAAGCAAAACAAAGAAAGGAAGCTAATGAAGCTATGGAAAAACAGAAAGATACAAATATGAAATTAGCGGCTTTGGAATTCCAGCGGGAGAAGGAAGAGTTTGAGGCAGTGGTGAGAGTACTGGAGGCAGAAAAAGAGAAGGAAGACAAGAAGGAACTACAAAGAGCAATGGTATTCAATGTCAGACTGAGCATTCAGTGCACAAATTTAGATAAGTCCATCAAGATTTACCCTTATTGATGGACATTATTTTATAATTGCTAAACAGCTGTCACTTAGACATTAATTTCTTCTTAGTTTGAGAATGATTGCCCGTTTAGTTCGACTACTGCAATTATTACCTGCTTTGATTAAATGATTAGATTAATTAGCTACAGGGTTAATTGGTCAGTCGTAATAATTTATATGTTACGGGAGAAGTAGGATTGGAATAATTGCTCACAGTTATCGGTGATGGTGCACAACTATCATTTTGGTAAATATAAGAAAAAGAAAGGATTTGTAACATTAATTTCTATTCTTAACGATTGCTACTCACATTTATTGCCAGTTGTCAATGAGTTCAAATAGATATGGGTAAATATGGTAAAAGATTAGTCATATTTGAAAAAAAACAGAACATACTTTTGAAATTTAGAAATTTGTTAAGTATATGTATTATATCTATATATACAATTTTTTTTATATATTAAAATCGAAATATCCCAGAGGGCTAAATATATAAATCAAATTGATATTTTTAGAAAACACTAAAAAAAATCACATCGATTTCGACGAATTGTCGTCACCAACGAATATATTGTGCGCACTATAGTGCACGTCGTAACTAGCAGTTCCAGACCAGAGGCCTTCTACTGCTTGATTACTGTGCTGCTATAACTTGGACTTGCAGTAATTCACGTCGGATATTAAGTTCGTCTGTACAGTAGTGACATCGTACTCGCAGTCATATGGTCTTGTTAGTCATAGTTTTCAATCTTTTTGAAAAAAAAAAAAAAATTGAAAAGAGCTTGTACAAGGAGGTTTGGATGAGTGGGTAGTTTGTTGTCTTCATAGGTAGTAAGGAGAATATGGTTGACACCAAGAAAGGATAAAAGGACAAAATTATACTAAAGAATCATGCTCATTGTAGTTTTAGTGCATGTGATGCCAACATGCACTAGGAGGGGAACGAGAGAAAAAAATAAAATAGCTAAAAATAAAAACAATAAAAATAGAATAAAACAATAAATAAAATAAAATAAGCAAGAAAAAAGAACTTAAAAACAGACAAAAAACATAAAGCTGATGATTAGCTTACTTTTTTCTCTAAAAGTTCTTTTATTGAGGTTCCAATAAATTCTATTTTTAAGATATGGATACGTGGGGATAGACAGACGTACATTAGATGGAGAATGTTTCTAATTAAATATTTCTTTCTTTACATATTTAGTAATTAATAAATATTTGTTCCATATCTAGTATTACTAAATTAAGTTGATCTATTCCGTTCTTCGATAAGATTTTTTTTATTTCAATAAATCTTTATATAATAATTTGATTTGTTCAGCTGAGAGATCAACACAGAGTTGAATTAATCAATCAGATTAATGAAAAAGAAATGGAAAAAATAGAGGAATCAAAGAGGAGGTTCTTGGAGAGGAAAGCACTGGAGACTGCAAGAGACATGGAAATAGCTCAGATTAAAGAGCACGTGGAGAGGAAGATACAGAGAGTCAGGTGAGTCCAAATCAAGCAACTTTTGATTTAGAGTCAAGGTTCAATTAATCCAACCTTAAAATACGATAATATATATGAATTATATTTAAGGAGTTCTAAAGATAAAAAGTAGACCCTTTGTTAGCCAGAGAATCTATATCTAGATTGAACCCGTAATAAAATATTGGTAAATGAACTATATAATCTATGTTTTATAACTCATATACATTTACAACATATAATCCATTCCCAATCACAAAAAGATTTCTTTTAATAATAACGGCATGTAGTATTCCTACAATTTAAGTATTTGGTTTGAAACATACTTAAATTAAGAAATATTAGTAATCAAATCACTAAATAGAATGAATGAAACAAGATATAAATGTAATGCCTTATTAGTTAGGTAGGATAAGGTATACTAAGTAAATTATATTCCAATTTGCTTTCTTTGTCATTAGGTATGAGCTCATGAAATTATAACTGAAATAGTTGAAATGTTCATGAAATTATGAACATGAGTTCATAAAAAAGGAATATAGTTAATAATAAGAATACTCATGATTGGCAATTTGTTATGCTTGATGTAATCAACTGGGAATGATGTATTTCTCAGTTCAAAAGAAAAAAACAGATAATTACACGTTGAATTAAAAGAATAAAACTACTAAAAAATGTTTATGAAAAATTCATTTTAAAATAACTAATATTTTATTATTAAGTACATAACAATGCATCAAAAAAGTATTGATTTCGTTAATTTTAATTATTACAATGCAAATATTGAACTATGCATATCTATCCATGCGATTTTATAGTTTTACAGCATTACAATCAATTAAACTAACTGCTATACATTAGCATCTGCACTATTGTCTCAAATTTCTTCAGATTATTAGTTAGCAAAACAGTGGTACATTATTTAAATTTTAATTCAATTATTTGTTCTTTCTTGCTTTGAAATTAATCAACACATTCAAAACATGATATTCTAACAGAAATGAAGCCTAATGAATACAGTCTACAGCTAAAAATATCTGGTAACAAAGTTCTTATTTAAAGTAACTAATGACCAGATATAACGTCTCAATTCTGTGAGAAATGATTTTTCTTTAAGTATTAATATTTCTTTAGGTTTTATGTCACTGACTCCAAACCATCCTTTAGGTTTTATAACACTGTAGCTTTTTTTGGGAATGCTTCTTGATTGATTATAGTCAGGACTAAGTGGAAATAATATTCTGATCTTATTTCATAAAAATATTTTAATAAGGTACACATTATTTCAATTGAAAATGTTTCATTACTAAAATACATTATCAGAAGGAAACTGATTTTTCTGAAATCTGTCATGGCAGACATCTCGAATGATCTAGAAATCGATTCACGTCACAGAAATATCGACACTACTCGGGTTAGTGATAACAGGGAGCTAAACGTCGATACTGCATCTTTACTTAGATTTAATATTTCATCGAGATTACCTACATTGAATAAAATGTTTCACGAATAATCGAATTTATTCTATACATTATAAAGAAAAATTTAAAAAATTGAATATTTTTTAGGAATATTGTCGTGAATTACCTTGACGTAAATTGGTCTAAAGACCAATATTGGCCTAGAATATCGTTACTGTAACAACAGACATAGGTTGAAATAATAAATTACATTTGAATATCTAAAGATGAAACTGAAAGAAAAACATATCACTTCATAGTATGAAAATATTCATTTTTCATGTAATTTTTATCATATACCTTTATATACCTGGTTTACTCCTCAAATTCAATAATAATTTGATGAACATATTTACATAATGATTACCTTGTTATTTTATAAAGCTGACTTTAAATTATTACTACTCAATAGGTAAATAGTTAATTGTATTAACTATTTACTTATTTAACCTAACTATTAAATTTAATTACTAATCAGTGTAAACTAATTAACTATTTAACCTAAACAAATAAAATTTTCAGTGACTTTAATCTGCCTCCTGAATATACAATGGAGATACGAAGACAAATGATGAAGAACAATATTTTATAATAAAAATAATATCACATTAAAAAAAAACAAACAAAATATCTGTGAAAAGGAAATAAACTTCAACAATAAACTATGGTGCCATTATATTTTCAAATTTAATAGTGATTCAGAACTATCCCATGATTTAATTTTACTTAAAAACAATATGACACATTTAGACTATATAAATCAATTTTTGGCAAAATATGAAATTGATTTATCAAACGGTGTAGCAAATAACGTGCCCACAAACTTCTACACTTCTACCCACCCACTCATATAGATACCACCGAAAAAACGTTAAACAAGAACTTTGGGGACCACAAAACATTCAGTCAAAACCTCAGGTGGATCTTTGATTTTAAGCTTTTTATAAGTGATAAAATGATTTACCCACATATAAACAAATAATGAATCAGATTACATTTATGTATATGCGTATAAAAATAAAAATCAGTTCATTGTGAACGAGTTTGAAATTATGTTTACTTATAGTAAAGTTAAGTGTAGGCCAATCCACATTTTTTACTTTACTGTAAGTAATGTACAGTGATCGTGGAAACATTCGATCTCGACGTTTTGACCAATTTACATGTTTTGAGGTTGCCATAGTCGTTTTTGTCATTTTTTAATGATGATATGAGCGTGAGTATGTGTGTTCAAATATGGTCATATAATAAATATGCTCAATTATTTCGGGGCAATACTACATGATGTGAAAGGGCCTTTTTTTTGGATAAAATGTTTTTTTAAAATTGTTTTCTTCTAAACTACAAACTGTACAGTATTAAAATTTTGGTATTGTCAAGGATAAAGAAAAAGATCCTTAATTTTGTAAAACAACTGACGATTTATTTTTTCAATAAAATATAAAAATTTGACTTGTGATTGAATCTGAAAAATGCAAACCATAGTGTTTATCATATATATGGATTGGGATGAACTTGTATATAAAAAAAGTACTTTTAATGAGAATGAGTAGTGGAATTATTTTTAATATTTTAAATTAACAAAAAGGGGAAATATTGTAGTTTTGATATGGAAAAGACATATTTTATGGGAAAAAAACCGGGTCCAATTTAGTCTAAAAAGCTCATTTCAACTGAATTCACATTTGTAAGGAATACTATATCTTCAAAGGAAGAACTTAAAAATATATTTAGAGCATTTATTAGAACTTTTTCTACCTAATTACTGAGAATGGGAGCTGTATTTAGCATCACATGACCAATGAAAACTCTCTGTCTAAAAGAGACAGACATATGAAACTTTTGATTCGATGAGATCTTAACTCGAGTCAATCACCTTGGAGAGGATGTAGATTTCTGTCAAATCCTTCCTAAAACTATAGAAGTGAAGGATACTTCTCTATATACATTTATAGATTAAATATATAGATTAAGTCTATATACATTACCGACTTTAAAATCTGGAGTTGAATTTAGTTACAACGGGATATAGAATATGATAGGTATAGTAGATATATATGAATATAGGTAGATATAGAATATGGCCGCAGGATGAGATTCGTTCACTCCGTGGAATTTTAATTGAGAATCAAAATCAATTGGTTGTCTACAAGTTTGATATTATGTGTACTCATAGTAAAAGTTGAGTGTAGACCACTCCAATTGAGTGTTCAATAAAGTTACAATTTTTGGTTACGATTGAATCTAAAAGCTTGTGAGGAGAATAGAAACCATACCATTTGACTTATAAGAATAAAATTGTACCTAAGGTAGCACTTTGTATGAAGAATAATGTGCCCATGTTTGGAGGATGTTTAAATCACAACTCAGTCAGGAAAAGGTAAGAGGGTAGGAGAAGGTAGTCATGATGTCAAATCTATAGAGGTATGCTCTGATACTACCATGAGCAGAGAGCGCATAATAAAGTCTTACTTCAGAAAAAGGTTGGTAGTTGATCTTGTTTTGGTAAAAGAGAATAAAATCCTTGTATCCTGAGTGAATTATTTACCTCAATATAAAATAACAGTTTAGAAACTCAGAAAACCTGGAGCAAACCTAAATTTACAGAAGTTTAACAGAACTGACAATTGACCACAATTCGGTGTCCTCATTAAAAACTGAGTTCCATTTTCAATTATTTAAACTTATTTGCTGTAAAAACCTGGCTTGATGGGTTGGTTCGGGACCCCTTATTGGGTATTCGGGGTTACCCTGATAGCAAACAATTTGAACAGGGCTTTCCGCTATCCACCACCTGCGGACCCGCCTGGTAGCCACCCAAGCCCCAGGGCCCCCCCTGACTAACTTAAAGACTCAATAGCTACGATAATTTTTTACAATATTACTAACTTACGAATGTTACAATTAGAATTATGAAATAGATAATAAAAAAACTAACGGACTAATAAAAAACTTTTTCTCTAAATAAAAACTACTGATAGGATATTCATTATAATTACATAAGCACCTTTCTATAAATACCTCATAGAAATACAGAATTAGAAAAAGAAAGTAGTTAGACTCATTTATAGACACCAAACACTCCTACTCCAATAGCAAATGGGTTACATTTGGCAGTACAAGAAGAAAAGATGACGAGAATAAACTTAAGAGAAATGTCATAAACCTTCTACTTACATAACAACTAGAACTTTACAAAATAGGATTAAAGTACTCATTTAACCACACCTCATTTAAAATCTGAAAAGCGTTTTTACCTATAAAAAATATAAGTTAAATCATAGAGCAGAATAGATAGATGTGTAAATCTTAACTTACAGATCAGAAAACTATTTTACTAATCAAAATCCTAAGGTTCATATATACACTATGACTAATAAAAGAAATTATTATACCTCCATATAAACCTGAAAAGCGTATTTACTCACAAAACATATGTATTAAAGAGTAGAACGGATACAGTTATGGAAATGTTGACTTATAGATAATAAAACACATAACTATTTAAATAAACTAAATAAATATACACTATGACAAAAAGAACAATATTATTATACCTCTTTATATTCCTGAAAAAAGTTTTTAACCACAAAAAATATGTATTTAAGAGTAAAACAGACAAAGTTATGGAAATGTTGACTATGAGTAATAAAACACATTCAATTCAATCTCCTGAATTTCATATGTCCCCTATGACAAAAAGAACAATATTATTATACCTCTTTATATTCCTGAAAAAAGTTTTTAACCACAATACATATATATTAAATGAAAGAGTAGAACAGACAAAGTTATGAAAATGTTGACTATGAGTAATAAAACATTCAATTCAATCTCCTGAATTTCATATGTCCTCTATGACAAAAAGAACAATATTATTATACCCCTTTATATTCCTGAAAAAAGTTTTTAACCACAAAACATATATATTAAATGAAAGAGTAGAACAGACGTAGTTATGGAAATGTTGACTATGGATTATAGAACACATACCTATTTAATCACCTGAATTTCATTACTCTCTATGACTAAAAAATAGATATTATTATACCTCTTTATACACATCAAAAAAGTTTTACCCACAAAACATATATATTAAATGAAAGAGTAGAATAGATGTAGTTATGGAAATGTTGATTATGAGTAATAAAACATATACAATTTAATCTCCTGAATTTCATATGTTCTCTATGACAAAAAGAACAATATTATTATATTTCTTTATATTCCTGAAAAAAGTTTTTAACCACAAAAAATATGTATTTAAGAGTAAAACAGACAAAGTTATGGAAATGTTGACTATGAGTAATAAAACACATTGAATTCAATCTCCTGAATTTCATATGTCCTCTATGACAAAAAGAACAATATTATTATACCTCATTATATTCCTGAAAAAAGTTTTACCCACAAAGCATATATATTAAATGAAAGAGTAAAACAGGCATAGTTATGGAAATGTTGGCTTATGGATAATAAAACACATAACTATTTAAATAACCTAAATTTGATGTACACGCTATGACTAAAAAAAGAATATTATTATACCTCTTTATACAACTGAAAAGAGTTTTTACCCACAAAACATATATAATATATATATATATATATATATATATATATATATATATATATATATAAATAGAAAAGGAGTATAACGACGTAGTTTTTGAAATGTTGGCTTATGGATAATAAAACACATAACCATTTAAATAACCTAAAGTTCATATACACGCTATGACTAAAAAAAGAATATTATTATACCTCTTTATACAGCTGAAAAGAGTTTTTACCCACAAAACATATATATTAAATGAAAGAGTAGAACAGACGTAGTTATGGAAATGTTGACTATGGATAATAGAACACATACCTATTTAATCACCTGAATTTCATTACTCTCTATGACTAAAAAATAGATATTATTATACCTCTTTATACACATCAAAAAAATTTTACCCACAAAACATATATATTAAATGAAAGAGTAGAACAGATGTAGTTATGGAAATGTTGACTATGAGTAATAAAACATATACAATTTAATCTCCTGAATTTCATATGTCCTGTATGACAAAAAGAACAATATTATTATATCTCTTTATATTCCTGAAAAAAGTTTTTAACCACAAAACATATATATTAAATGAAAGAGTAGAACAGACGTAGTTATGGAAATGTTGACTATGGATAATAGAACACATACCTATTTAATCACCTGAATTTCATTACTCTCTATGACTAAAAAATAGATATTATTATACCTCTTTATACACATCAAAAAAGTTTTACCCACAAAACATATATATTAAATAAAAGAGTAGAACAGACGTAGTTATGGAAATGTTGACTATGGATAATAGAACACATACCTATTTAATCACCTGAATTTCATTACTCTCTATGACTAAAAAATAGATATTATTATACCTCTTTATACACATCAAAAAAGTTTTACCCACAAAACATATATATTAAATGAAAGAGTAGAACAGATGTAGTTATGGAAATGTTGACTATGAGTAATAAAACATATGCAATTTAATCTCCTGAATTTCATATGTTCTCTATGACAAAAAGAACAATATTATTATACCTCTTTATATTCCCGAAAAAAGTTTTTAACCACAAAAAATATGTATTAAAGAGTAAAACAGACAAAGTTATGGAAATGTTGACTATGAGTAATAAAACACATTGAATTCAATCTCCTGAATTTCATATGTCCTCTATGACAAAAAGAACAATATTATTATACCTCTTTATATTCCTGAAAAAAGTTTTACCCACAAAGCATATATATTAAATGAAAGAGTAAAACAGGCATAGTTATGGAAATGTTGGCTTATGGATAATAAAACACATAACTATTTAAATAACCTAAATTTGATATACACGCTATGACTAAAAAAAGAATATTATTATACCTCTTTATACAACTGAAAAGAGTTTTTACCCACAAAACATATATATATATATATACAATATATTAAATGAAGGAG
This sequence comes from Hermatobates lingyangjiaoensis, assembly GCA_026182355.1. NCBI lineage: Eukaryota > Metazoa > Arthropoda > Insecta > Hemiptera > Hermatobatidae > Hermatobates > Hermatobates lingyangjiaoensis. Next base: position 41,743 of record JAPFBL010000632.1, read on the forward strand.
TATAACGACGTAGTTTTTGAAATATTGGCTTATGGATAATAAAACACATAACCATTTAAATAACCTAAAGTTCATATACACGCTATGACTAAAAAAAGAATATTATTATACCTCTTTATACAGCTGAAAAGAGTTTTTACCCACAAAACATATATATTAAATGAAAGAGTAGAACAGACGTAGTTATGGAAATGTTGACTATGGATAATAGAACACATACCTATTTAATCACCTGAATTTCATTACTCTCTATGACTAAAAAATAGATATTATTATACCTCTTTATACACATCAAAAAAATTTTACCCACAAAACATATATATTAAATGAAAGAGTAGAACAGATGTAGTTATGGAAATGTTGACTATGAGTAATAAAACATATACAATTTAATCTCCGGAATTTCATATGTCCTGTATGACAAAAAGAACAATATTATTATATCTCTTTATATTCCTGAAAAAAGTTTTTAACCACAAAACATATATATTAAATGAAAGAGTAGAACAGACGTAGTTATGGAAATGTTGACTATGGATAATAGAACACATACCTATTTAATCACCTGAATTTCATTACTCTCTATGACTAAAAAATAGATATTATTATACCTCTTTATACACATCAAAAAAGTTTTACCCACAAAACATATATATTAAATAAAAGAGTAGAACAGACGTAGTTATGGAAATGTTGACTATGGATAATAGAACACATACCTATTTAATCACCTGAATTTCATTACTCTCTATGACTAAAAAATAGATATTATTATACCTCTTTATACACATCAAAAAAGTTTTACCCACAAAACATATATATTAAATAAAAGAGTAGAACAGACGTAGTTATGGAAATGTTGACTATGGATAATAGAACACATAACTATTTAATCACCTGAATTTCATTACTCTCTATGACTAAAAAATAGATATTATTATACCTCTTTATACACATCAAAAAAGTTTTACCCACAAAACATATATATTAAATGAAAGAGTAGAACAGATGTAGTTATGGAAATGTTGACTATGAGTAATAAAACATATGCAATTTAATCTCCTGAATTTCATATGTTCTCTATGACAAAAAGAACAATATTATTATACCTCTTTATATTCCCGAAAAAAGTTTTTAACCACAAAAAATATGTATTTAAGAGTAAAACAGACAAAGTTATGGAAATGTTGACTATGAGTAATAAAACACATTGAATTCAATCTCCTGAATTTCATATGTCCTCTATGACAAAAAGAACAATATTATTATACCTCTTTATATTCCTGAAAAAAGTTTTACCCACAAAGCATATATATTAAATGAAAGAGTAAAACAGGCATAGTTATGGAAATGTTGGCTTATGGATAATAAAACACATAACTATTTAAATAACCTAAATTTGATATACACGCTATGACTAAAAAAAGAATATTATTATACCTCTTTATACAACTGAAAAGAGTTTTTACCCACAAAACATATATATATATATATACAATATATTAAATGAAGGAGTATAACGACGTAGTTTTTGAAATATTGGCTTATGGATAATAAAACACATAACCATTTAAATAACCTAAAGTTCATATACACGCTATGACTAAAAAAAGAATATTATTATACCTCTTTATACAGCTGAAAAGAGTTTTTACCCACAAAACATATATATTAAATGAAAGAGTAGAACAGACGTAGTTATGGAAATGTTGACTATGGATAATAGAACACATACCTATTTAATCACCTGAATTTCATTACTCTCTATGACTAAAAAATAGATATTATTATACCTCTTTATACACATCAAAAAAATTTTACCCACAAAACATATATATTAAATGAAAGAGTAGAACAGATGTAGTTATGGAAATGTTGACTATGAGTAATAAAACATATACAATTTAATCTCCGAATTTCATATGTCCTGTATGACAAAAAGAACAATATTATTATATCTCTTTATATTCCTGAAAAAAGTTTTTAACCACAAAACATATATATTAAATGAAAGAGTAGAACAGACGTAGTTATGGAAATGTTGACTATGGATAATAGAACACATACCTATTTAATCACCTGAATTTCATTACTCTCTATGACTAAAAAATAGATATTATTATACCTCTTTATACACATCAAAAAAGTTTTACCCACAAAACATATATATTAAATAAAAGAGTAGAACAGACGTAGTTATGGAAATGTTGACTATGGATAATAGAACACATACCTATTTAATCACCTGAATTTCATTACTCTCTATGACTAAAAAATAGATATTATTATACCTCTTTATACACATCAAAAAAGTTTTACCCACAAAACATATATATTAAATAAAAGAGTAGAACAGACGTAGTTATGGAAATGTTGACTATGGATAATAGAACACATAACTATTTAATCACCTGAATTTCATTACTCTCTATGACTAAAAAATAGATATTATTATACCTCTTTATACACATCAAAAAAGTTTTTACCCACAAAACATATATATTAAATGAAAGAGTAGAACAGATGTAGTTATGGAAATGTTGACTATGAGTAATAAAACACATATGCAATTTAATCTCCTGAATTTCATATGTTCTCTATGACAAAAAGAACAATATTATTATACCTCTTTATATTCCCGAAAAAAGTTTTTAACCACAAAAAATATAGTATTTAAGAGTAAAACAGACAAAGTTATGGAAATGTTGACTATGAGTAATAAAACACATTGAATTCAATCTCCTGAATTTCATATGTACCTCTATGACAAAAAGAACAATATTATTATACCTCTTTATATTCCTGAAAAAAGTTTTACCCACAAAGCATATATATTATATATGAATAGAGTATAAACAGCATAAGATAAATATTGGAAATGTTGGCTTATGGATAATAAAACACATAACTATTTAAATAACCTAAATTTGATATACACGCTATGACTAAAAAAAGAATATTATTATACCTCTTTATACAACTGAAAAGAGTTTTTACCCACAAAACATATATATATATATATATATATATATATATATATTAAATGAAGGAGTATAACGACGTAGTTTTTGAAATGTTGGCTTATGGATAATAAAACACATAACCATTTAAATAACCTAAAGTTCATATACACGCTATGACTAAAAAAAGAATATTATTATACCTCTTTATACAGCTGAAAAGAGTTTTTACCCACAAAACATATATATTAAATGAAAGAGTAGAACAGACAAAGTTATGGAAATGTTGACTATGAGTAATAAAACATTCAATTCAATCTCCTGAATTTCATATGTCCTCTATGACAAAAAGAACAATAATATTATATCTCTTTATATTCCTGAAAAAAGTTTTTAACCACAAAACATATATATTAAATGAAAGAGTAGAACAGACAAAGTTATGGAAATGTTGACTATGAGTAATAAAACACATTCAATTCAATCTCCTGAATTTCATATGTCCTCTATGACAAAAAGAACAATATTATTATACCTCATTATATTCCTGAAAAAAGTTTTACCCACAAAGCATATATATTAAATGAAAGAGTAAAACAGGCATAGTTATGGAAATGTTGGCTTATGGATAATAAAACACATAACTATTTAAATAACCTAAAGTTGATGTACACGCTATGACTAAAAAAAGAATATTATTATACCTCTTTATACAACTGAAAAGAGTTTTTATCCACAAAACATATATATATATATATTAAATGAAAGAGTAGAACGACGTAGTTATTAAAATGTTGGCTTATAGATAATAAAACACGTAACTATTTAAACAACCTAAAGTTCATATACACGCTATGACTAAAAAAAAGAATATTATTATACCTCTTTATCCAGCTGAAAAGAGTTTTTACCCACAAAACATATATGTATATTAAATGAAGGAGTAGAACGACGTAGTTTTTGAAATGTTGGCTTATGGATAATAAAACACATTACCATTTAAATAACCTAAAGTTGATATACACGCTATGACTAAAAAATAGATATTATTATACCTCTTTATACAGCTGAAAAGAGTTTTTACCCACAAAACATATATATATTAAATGAAAGAGTAGAACGACGTAGTTTTTGAAATGTTGACTCATGGATAATAAAACACATACCTGTTCAGCAACTTTAAGCTCAGATATACAGTATAATAAAGTGACTATATAATTATACCGTTTTAATCACCTGAAAAGCGTTTCTAGTCTCAAAGAAATATAGATACATGTATTAGTAGTGTAGAGATAGATTTTAAGTACACTATCTATTCAAGAATTATTAATTAACCAACAGTATAATTAAATTAAGAATTGCTACACACCTATACAAACCCTACAAAAATGTTTTACCCCAGAAACTATATTTGTTTTATGGGAGATTAGAGTAGTTATAATATCATAAATAAAATATTAAAGATAATAAATAATTAATTCATAACTATAAATAATGAGCAATATGATAAAGCTATCCTACAATAGAACTATAAGTTTCCTCATGAAATTCAGTAGAAAATAAGAATATAATCATAGCTCTTCACAATACTCAAAATGGTTTGATTTTTTACCAGTTCTGTTAAAATATTTAGTAGTGTAAAAACAACTGAAATATTCTCTTAGAGATCATAAAAAAGATATTGTAATCAACAGCTATAAGCTACCTCACAAAATTAAATTGAAAGAAGAATTTTAAATTTGTGATAAGAGGTATACATCCTCAATCATCTCAATCACCGCAAAACATCTAAGTGACATAGAAATGCAGAATAGAATTACTTATTTAAATATAAATTTAATAGTAATATAACATTTATTGTATTCGTAAACAACTACCATAACTTACCTCACACAATAGAATCAAAAATAAGAATGTAATCAACACCTCTTCATAGACTTCAAATATGTTTCTATGAAGTTACATTCTATAAGTTACATGGGAGAGTAGTTTTAAAAGCCTATGTAACTATAGACTTAAATACCATATAACACATTCTATTCAACATATATGAGGTACCTCACATGTATACCTTTAATATAAATCAAGAAAAATGCAACTACACCTCTTTGTACACGTCAAAGGTGTTTTGAGTTCTATAACATGTGAGTTAAGTAAGAGAGAGATAGAAATAGTAAAGCATATGTAGATTAGATAAATAAAACCCATATGTATTCAGTAACAATACATTACCTACACAATAAAGTTACGATAAGAATGTAATCACACATCATCACACTTATGAAAAGTGAAATACTTTAAAGAAGTTCTGCTCCCAATGATAAAGGTCTCATAACTAGTCTTCATTCCAGATACACACTCTGCTCCAGTATTAGGTTGTTTCAACAGCAGTTCATGTTTGAAGCCTTTTTCAGATTCTAGGGTAGTGGTTCTGAAACTGTTTGACATCGGGATCTATTATGTCTACAAAATAGCTGAAGTCACACTGTAAAAAATCTTCCAGATTTTTTTTAGTTAAATCATATACTGTATGAAACAAATAATATTAAATAATATGGAAAATAAAACTTATCTTCAGTTTATTTTTTCTTCTTAGAGAAATATGAACTCGATGAGCTTTGACGTCTTCTCCAGTATCTGGGACTATGTTTGATAGGGATAGGGAGCTCGCATTTCTTCTTCTATTCATTAAAATGTTTTTATGACAAGGACTGTTTTGACTAAGGAATAATGTTGTTGCCAGCTATAGACTTTTTGCTCATAGTGGTGAACAAATGTCATCTAGCCATTGGTAAAAATATGCATATATAAACCTGTTTGTGGTGAGTAGCTCTTTTTCAGAAGAAAATCACGGTTACTTATCACTCATAATAATGATGCATTTATAAAAGGAGATACATAGGGAGGTTTGGTTACTACTTTTTTATGTTTGCATACATTATTTGTAATTACTCAGGGGCGCCTGAAAACCTTATAGACCTTTAAGAATCACTCTTCTAGAGCCCTACAGATCACGATCGTTCTGGAAAGAACAGTGGAAACGAGAGGGTTTCGTATAGTAAATGAAGTTAAATGTCTGCTTCATTTTCAATCCGCTTTCACTCTTATCAATATAAAAAACTACCGTTATAGTAAACAACAAATAGAAACCCGAGAAACCTTGGGTACTATAATACTCATAAACCTCTGTATTGTATACATTTGTGCAAATATACTAGTGTGTTATATATATATGTACATATCGACTAAACACATAAACATGAAATGGTTACATGCAATAAACACATAAACATGCTCACTTACCTGTGTACAGGTATCCTTTCGTCTGTACCTGAAACAGAACACACATGTTAATACTAGCATATGATAATGTAAAATAATGTGAACTCTTTGTCAATCATGGTTGTGACTAACTATAATCGAATAATACTAGTACTTCCTTATGACAATACATACTAATTGTTAATCAAAGCCGTAACGAAGGTACCGTAGCGTCCATGGCAATTGTCTGACTTGTGTGCCCCTCTATAACCGTAATGCCATAATATATTTAAACACGTATAACAATTAATATAACAATTAAATTTTACAAAATTTACCTACTACTTCTTCAAAAGAGTTGCCTGTATATATAGAAGTGTATTTGTCAACTCATTTGTATGAATAAATAATCAAAATAACAAACATTTTTTTCATATTAAATAAAATAAAATAAATATAAAACTTAGGGATATGTTAAAATTGTATTAAATTAAACATAAATCAGTTCAGCATTTCCATAAAGTAATTATTTTTTTTTCCATTTCCAAAAAGGTCTGTTATATCTTAATAATTTTATTGTTTGGAAACATCTCTTTAATTATATTATAGTTGTAGATTTGCTAATTGTTCTTGTTCAAGAGGAGAGCAAATGTATGATGGTTAGCTAATATTTTTTGAAGTTCTGATAGGTTGTTGTTTTTATTTTATGTGAACGAGGGCTAGGGAAACAGAAGACAGTCAGTGGCAGGCACTGTTGAGTCAATCAACTGTACTGTACATTGACAAGCGCTGTAGAGTAGTATGGTAAAGGAAAATAAGCCCACATGCAACTGTCACCAGGTTAGCATCCTTTGTTTTGCGTCCCCACTCTCAGATGACATCCTTGCGGTGCCACTTTTTTTAGCGCTCTCGTCACGGCCCTGCTGTCAATGTCTAAGGTCTACTATGAAGTCTGTTTTGTTATATGAACAAGCTAACATACACTGGAGCACTCACTACTATAAAAAAAATGCCTATAACCATTGGGAGCAAAAAGAATTTCAGAACTCCAGGACAAGAAAAAAGTTTACCTCTCCTCTCACACTTCCTTAAAACAAGTATGTTGATAACAAAGCCTCTATTCTAAGTCATTCATAAAACCAAAAGCCTTCAGAGAGTCTCCTTTCGATTTATTTTCTACTAAAATCAAAATAATTTATTATTATTGAACAAAATTTTTACTTATGATTAGGAATTGCTGCACTAAACTATGTTTTGAAAAAAAAATTGTAGAGGTTTACAGTCAAATACGGATTAGGTTTATGTATAGCTGTCTTATTTTCCTTGTTTTTTTGTTAGCTAATCAGTCTTAGGTCTTTCTAGAGTTAATGCAGTTTAAAGGTTAGCAAATTTTGATTCTTTGTACCTAATTCTAAAGCATAATGTTATAGGATATACATATTCAGTACAAAGTATACTATAAAATATTTTTGGAGAGAAATATATTTCTATTAATAAAACACATTTTTCAAAAGGTTTTAAACTTTTCTTTGATATTTGTATAAATTAATATCATATCTTAATTAAGATTAATATTATATCTTATATATATATATATATAAATAAAATAATGATTTTGTCTGTACATTGCTTAGAACTGACTCATTTCAACTTTTCTTTACGTTTCATACATTGGAGAAACCGAATCCACCCTTAGAAAAATTTCTGTCGGTTTGTCGGTTTGTCTGTTTGTCGCAAAACTTTGTCACAAGTAAACTCAGCTACCATAAGACATATAAAGCTGAAACTTTTACAGTATATTTGTGTAGGTCTAACTTAAAATATAGGCTCTGAATTGATTGAAAATTGAACGTAGAAGCGAAGTTATGGACGTTTAAAGCAAAAACGTTTGTCACAAGTAAACTCAGCCACCATAAGACATGGCGAGCTGAAACTTTGACACTGGATTTGTGTATGCCTAACTTAAAATATGGGCTCTAAATAGATTCATAATTAAGTACAGAAATGAAGTTATAGGGCTTTAAGCGTATTTTTCTAACTTCAGAGACAAGTTTATTTTGAAAATACACAGGTGTGGCAAGTAGGTATTGTTAGTTGATTTTAATTTCATTGGAGCATATGAATATATTGCGTATTTGACATCTTTGAAAAGGTGTTTCCCAGGGTTGAGGATGTACTATCTATTGAGAATAAATGTTTTGTAAACGAGCAATTCTCAACTGTTAATATAAACTGGCAGGAAAAATCAACAAACAAGTTCTTACGCTATATCATACCGAGGAAAGAACTTACAAGTCAGTAAAGAGATTGGATTAGTGATGAAGAAGCAGTTCATTATCTAATTGAATTTCTTGACTCTGAATTTATTTCTCCTGGACTGCCTGCTCATGAGTAAAAACTTCAAGTAGGAGCACCAATCATGCTGCAATTTAGTAGCAGTAACAAATTTCATGTTACGAAACATGAGTGCCCCAAAACTGTGCAACGGGACACGACTCTGAGTTCGTGCTCTACACAGATATGCCATAGAGGCGGACATAATTACTGGATGTGGTATTGGGGAGTCTGTGTGTATACCACGCATATCATTGATTCCGAGCCACTGTCTGTTTCCGTTGAAATGATTGCAATGTCCTGTCAGAGTCTATTTCGCAATGACGTTAACTAAGTCGCAAAGGGAGACTTTATCTAAAGCAGGAATTCATGTTAGCGAGACCAAGTTTTTCTCACATGGTCAACTGTAGTTTACTTGCTCAAGAGTCAGAGGTTCCAACTGTTTGTTCTTCCGTAAACCTGACGGACAGACAGCTAATGTGGTGTATACAGAGGCATTTGTTTATCACTGTACTAATAATGGTATTTTCTACTATTCTATAACTTCTAATTGTAGTATTAGTATAATACTATAATTGATATTTTGGAATACCAAGTATAATAGAATTTTTGATTCCGTCAAATACGGGTACGTTTGCTAGTATATATATATATATATCAATGATCAAACCGCAATATGAAATGGGGGGGAAAAAAAAGACTAAAATCTTTCAAACCGAAACTTCAGTTGGGTTTTGACTCTGACAAAGACCGCTTGTTACGGTTGAAAGATCTTAGTCTTTTTTTTCCCACATTTCATATTGTGGTTTGATCATTAAGTGTTATTTCATGTGTTTATGAGTGGACGCACGTGCCTCTTCCTCTTCCCTTCTTCTCCCTGATGACGAACTTCAGTTCGAAATATATCGACCCAGTAAGTTTTCTCGCTTCTTCTATTTGTTGTCTTTTTTCATTTATATATATATATATTGGGATGATGAAGAAGTGAGCAAAACGGAATATAAAGATTGAAAAATACACTGAAAGTGTACTTAACGATAGAGAAACACAACGTCCTATTTTTGGTTGTACCCTTGAATTAAATTTAGAGATTGTGCTTATAAATGTTAATAAATGAAATATAACTTTTTTTTTTCTAAACGAGTATACATATAAATCTCCCAGAACAATATCTTAGTGGAACTACTTGGTAAAACTTGATATACCTAAACCGAAAAATTAAAATTCTCTTATTATTTCCTTCTATTTGGATGCTCTCCTCCAATTGCTGCCTGGGTTATAATACCATTTGCAATCTAGTCAGCTAGTTTATTCAAAGTAATTTATTTCATTATGTAATCAATTATATTTAAGTTAAATCCATATATTATATTGCATGCTATGGAATCTTAGTTTTAAAATTTAAAATACATTACATTAAGATTACAGTAAACCTTTCATTACTTAAACATTTAGATACACACTATACAATTATTTTAAAATTATATTCTATGATAATAACACTTATTTTATGTTTGTACGATATAGATGAATTGAAAAGAAGTAATTAATTTAATACAAGTATATAAGGAGTATAGAAGTAATTAACTCCCATTTAACTTTTAATTCATTACATATAATAAATCCGAACTATATGCACAGACTAATGATGCCGTAAAATATCAAATGACATTACCTGTGAATAAAGAGAAATTGTTAATATTACAGTGTACTGACGGCCATATTTTTTTGACGAAGAGCTATCACGGTTCAGTTATTTTAAATAAAAAAAAATTAAATTAAATTCTATGATAATAACACCTATTCTAGGTTTGTTTGATATTGGTGAATCAAAAAGAAGTAAAGTAACTTATTAGAAGTAAAGAAGGAAATTAACTCCCATTTAACTTTTAATTTGTTGAATATAATAGATGTAACATTAGAAATCTTCGTTTCATATAATAAACATAACATCATAAATCTTAACAATATACACAAAGATTAGTGTTGACATAAAATTTCAAATTATATTATCTGTGAACAAAGAGAAATTGTTAATATTACCTTGACATAAAGTCTCATGCATTTTCCACAATGTTTCTTTGACGAAGATCAAGACTTCTTGATGCATGCAAAGAACTTTGGAGAGTCCAAGAGTTTATTTACACAGTCCTAGAACAGAGTGGTCAACTGCATTATGGTTGGTTTTTACTTCATTAGAAGATTAAACAAATTTCTTAAATGTTTCATAAAAATTGAAATTTTCTTGCTAGTTATTTTATTTGAAAGTTTTCTTTTTACATTGTTCAATAATAAATTTTATACTTATTGCTCTGTATGGTTTACAATAATAAGGAATTTGGAGATAATAATTATACTTTAATTTTAAAATATAACATTTTATTTAAATAACTCCCAGAAATAAGTTATTACAAAATGATTTAATAAAGGCTTAGGCAATCATTTTTTCCTTCACTATAATTAAAATGGAGTGATAAATAAATCATTTCTTTTTTTAAAGTTCTATCGATTTAAAAATCTTGATGCTCTAAAGTCATTTCTGACGTCGTTTTGGTGGTACCTGAGTTAATATTGTTGGGAGTGATTCTTACAAGTTTAATAAAAAATTATGAAATTCTTGTTATGAATAATTCTTCATCAGGAGAAGAACCCATAGATTTGTCAATGTCGAACCATGATAAGGGTGTTTTATGGTAATTTATACCAAAATACGAACTATTGTTTCCCGTTATTTTGGAGACGAAAAATTGCCATTTTGTAAATATCATCTGTACATAACATCATCACAATATTAAGTACATTATTAGAAAGCAAATTTCGTTTTAGTTACTAATAAGACTAAGAAATTCAAATAATAACTTCCTTCTTTAATTACTTGTCGGAATTACAAATTCTTACAATATCAAATAATAATTACCTATACTTTATATATAAAAAAGAAATCAGTAAAAATCAAATCAGTGATCAAAGCAAAATTAAAAAAAACCGGAGGTATTATTTTATATATTAAACATATTAAATGTGTAAAACTATTAAAACAAACAATACATGATAATTCATTCACGTATGAGTAATTTTAGATGAGTTACTTATCTAAAGATCTCTCTATCTCTCTTATTACTTATAAGAGATTGTAATATAGAAATAATCTTGTTGAATGAATCGCTATAAAGGAAAATATTGTAGTATAATCAGTACAACATAAAAAAACTGAAGTAGTCTTCATTCAACATTACTATAAGTAAATATAACATCAAACTCTTCAATAATCAATTTAATTAATTGCTTGTTCTTAAATGACTGTCTTCATTATTCATATTATAAAGAGAATATAATATATAATTATAGATTATTGAAACATATTTGTAATTCGTGATTGGAGGCCTTTACCCACAATGGAAGGGTCTTTATAACCTTGAAATAAGTTGCAATACTAGGGACCTCGTTTACAGGCAACAATAATAGTTCAAACTTCAATTTATTTAATCTGATGTTTAAGAAGCATTTTAACGGTTGTAATGAAAATGTAATCAATGTTAAAGTTGTTGAAAAAAAATCTGGAAGGTCATTATTAAACAATGTTCAACGCTATTAATTGTGTCAATACCCGTTATAAAAATAAAATAGCTTTCTTATTTTAAATTACAATCGCAGTACGAAATTTACTACTTATCAATAACTTAAGTAAGTTACACCTTAATGTATAATGAATGTTTCATTAACCTTATCTGATTTTTAGGACATCTAAGTCGTAAATTCTTCATAAATACAATATACAATGCTTAATACTATATTATTTATGAATTATAAATATGTACATCTTTAATATGACTCATATAAAATATGTTTTGTTTAATTAATACTACTAAATTATAAGAAGTATAACCTTTGATAATTCATTTCAATAACTAAACGGAAATGTTATTCTTCAATCATCTTAAATTAAAGTCATTGTATAAAAATATCTTAAGAAATTAAGTTAATAGATCTGCATTGAAAACATATTTGTAATTGAAATAGGTCAAATTCTTGTGTACAATATTCTGTAACAAATATGTTGTTTTAATAAAGTAAGGAATTATGCTTAAAAAAAAACGGTAATAGAGCATTTTAACATTATGTTTAATTCAGAATATTTTATTTTAGCAAAACGATACCAATGTGTTAACCTAAAAGAACGCTAATGTATATTTGAATCCGCCATATTCATTGAAAGTAATCAAGCAGTTACATATCTAATTATTTTTCTATCCCATTAATATTAAACTATTTAAAAACTTATTATACTGCAAAAATAAGATGAAACGAAAATAATACTTACTGTTTGAAGTTATCATAGTTTGAAATATGAAGTTGAGTGAATAAACTTTTAAATTAAAACTTCATTTAAAAGCACTCCCGACGCGTAACTCCTAATTGTAAGAATAATGGCGACAGTTTTGCTTCGTTTATAGCTTTATTACAGTCAAAATTATTTTCATAAAGAAATTTATTTGTTTAAAATACGACTATATAAATAGTACTATAAATACATAAATGTATTATCAAAATGATGAATAATCAATTTAACTAATTTTTTTTTTCAAATGTAACATGCATTAAATTACAATATTATGAACATTTAATAAATACTTATAGCTTTACTATTATAGGTCGTTACTTTAATAATAATGATGATGATGATATGATGATGATGACCACGACGTTACATCATTCAGATTATTTTTCTTTTTCTGGCAAATATAAAACTTTATCTTTAATATATAGTTAAAGATGGTATAACCACTAACTTGTTTTATACTATATCTTTGTTATTATATACATTATATTATATATATATAATGTTATATCTACAATAAAGTACGTAATTATAATCTACTTAAAATTAAATAAGTAGATTATACTACTAAACTAACTATAATCTACTTCGTTTAGAGATAACATCAATAGTAGTTTACTACTACTATTTACTACTTTACTACTATTACTATTTTACTACTATTACTATTTTAGATTACTACTACTTACTAATAAAAAAAATTATTAATTTTTTCATTATGGCTTTAAACATCAGTTTTATTTCAGTCGAAATAAATATGAATTATTTAAGATGAATATTCAGTTTTTATACCTTTATTGCTCTTTGTGGTAATTGAAATGTCACTGATTATTTTTTATGTATTCTTAATATCGAAATATAATACTTTTTCGCAATCACTATACTTTACTTATAGTTAAGTAAAAATATCATTTGTATATCGAGATCTTTTGTTATTTCTGCACGAGTAAATACTACATAGTGACTTACTACTCCGATTATGATTTAAAAATATTGCTCTCAAAAAGAGTTTGTAATTATTGACAATTGATTTTTTTCCATTTTATTTACATTAAATCTACTGATAACGACGGTTTATATTTGAAAAGAGGGGAAGGCGGCAGTGAAGAATTAACTTGATTATCTCCAATTTAACAAATTTAAAGTTGACATTTATGTTAAGATAAAAAATATTGCTCACTTCTCACTTCAGGATATTTTGAGACACCTCTTACCTCTCAATTCATAATTGGCACTGATTTTTTACATGTGAGAATTCTATTCTGTTATTCCCATACAAGTCGTTACATGATTTCAATTTTTTTCATTATAGCTCTAAACATCAGTTTTATTTTAGTCGAAATAAATACGAATTCACTTATAATGAATTCATATTTATTCATTTATAATGAATTAATATTTATTCATTATAAATATGAATTATTAGACTAGAATAGTGAAAAAACTGGATATTGCCAACAACATAGCAGCTCTTCTATAGAATGCATACTTTAAAAATACCCAAAAATAATGATTCATAAACACAAAAAAATCTACATTTGATATTACGTTTTGCTCAAGGGTGCAACATATTTGAGATATCGTAGATGGATACATATCGCAGATTGATTATAGCATTTTGTTAGATAAATCTATCATACTATGGAAAGCTTTAGACATGCTCATTGGCGCTGATTTTTTACATGTAAAATATTCCCATACAAGTCATTACATGATTTCAAATTTTATCATTATAGCTCTAAGCATCAGTTTTATTTCAGTCAATTCAAGGAAAAATGTTTTAAGACAATGTAAATAATCCGACAAGTATAGCAGGTGATTCCTTTGTGTAGGATGAATATTCAGTTTTTATAGCATTATTGCTCTTTGTGGTAATTGAAATTTCACTGATTTTTTTTTATAAATTCTTAATTTTCCGCCCAACTGTTTGGGAAAATTTTATTGTTTTTAATGAACCGTTTAGCGTCAATAAAACATTTTCTGAAAACATTAAGTGTACATACAATAGCGCCCCTTTGCTTAATGTAATTTTGAAATAATTGAAAAAATTACCTGAAGCATTATACATAATGCTCAATTTTTAAGTACAATTTTCTTTCGATTCTTCAAACGGTATGACTTCTATCGCCCTCACAGGCTTTCAAATTGTATGTTAAGCCAACATTTTTACATTTCATTGAAACAAAATTTCCAGTTATTTTAAAAAACTAAGGATTTATTTGCTTCTATAATTGATTTTAAAATTTCAAGACTGTAGAGTAAATAGTTCAGAAAAAAAAGTCTAAAAACATATTTTGGCAAAAGAAGTGACTTTTGCATCATACATAATTGCTCCCAAACTGTACGGATCATCTACATACCCTATAAGGCCCATTTTTGTGTAAAATAGTAATTTGACCTATCAAAGATTGTAGAAAACTTTTGGATACACACTCACCCACAGACATCATCGAAAAAACGTTGTAAAACTACTTTGGGGACCTCAAAACATGTAATTCTGTCAAAATCTCGAGATCGAATTTTTTCACTATCACTATACTTAAATTACAGTTAAGTAAAAATGCCATTTGTATATCGAGATCTTTTGTAATTTCTGCACGAGTAAATACCACATAGTGACTTACTGCTCCGATTTTGATTTAAAAATAATGCTCTGAAAAAGTTTGTCATATTGATAATTGATTTTTCATTTTATTTCCATTAAATCTACTGATAACGACGATTTATATTAGAAAAGAGGGGAAGGCGGCAGTGCATTTAACTTTATTATCTCCAATTTAACAAATTTATAGTTGACATTTAAGTTACGATAAAAAATACTGCTCACCTCTCACTTTAAAAAATTTGTAACTAATGAATGAAACAAACAAAGTTTTGCCTCCTCTGATTTACATCCGTATCCCAAAAAAAAGTCACTCGATTTTTCTAGTTTTTTATTAATGTATGTTATAATATATTAATGAGAAACCGAATTTAAAAAGAACGAACTGCATCACTATAAAGTAAAAATATGGTTATTAGCCACATCTGGAGTCGGTCAAATCGAGCACTATGTTAAGTTTCTTAACACAGAGCACCGTGAAAGTTTTTTTTAAGAAGTTCTAGTCATCTTCAAAGTGGTCAACCTTCTTTATAAACATAACACATTTTCGAATATGTCCTCCTCTGGCTCACTTACAGTTGTCCAGGGTCATGGAACTTAAGGATGACTTAAACCAAAAGAGTGAAGGAAGGCAGGATACTTTTCAAAAACTACAAATAAGCTTTAAATTTTTTTTTTACATTAATTTACAAGTTTTCATGAATTTTACATCTTTTTACAAAGACCTATTTCATACAACTATATCAATGGAATGTTTCACACAAGATATATTACAGATTTTTTTTTTAAATATATATTTTTCTTAACAGAGTAACTAGGTGAAATGTACAAATATGAAAAAACAAATTTTTTTTTCAAATCATCTAACAACAAAATTCACATGAAAATTTTACTTATTTTCACGATAGTTCTTGTGTAGTTCGGGTTTAATATCATACACCAGTTCCAATATCTTCTGAATAACCTGTGAAGGAAAAAAAAATTTATATTGGCAATATTGTACGGATAACATCAAAATTGAAATTCAACCGTCATCATAAATTTGGTCATTCATCAATGACAGAATTGAAGAACAAAATATTATTTTGCTTCACCTGATAATTGTAATATAAATTCTTAGCAATATATTCCAGTTGAAATATAGTAACAACCAAATGCAAAGGAAGAAATATATAAATATTAGATGAATTCAAAATATCGACTACACTGGATGTCGTTGGTAGAAGAGTTAGAATAATACTTTCTACAGTTTTCTTTTTGTGCATACTTTACATTTTTAATAGTACTCGGTCATTTAGACGTAGTATACAGTTATTATTCTCTTTGAGAATCTGAAATAGACTGTAAGCGACCAAAATGCTTCAGTATCTCAAATCACATTGGTTTTTATCAGGTGTTAATAGAAAATGTTCATTCATTTATGTAATATATTATATACAAGCGTTCATGGTCAATCAACTCACTAAAAACAACTACTCATAGTTTTGAGAGAAACAAAATTAAAAGATTTTATTTAATTGATATATAAATTGTGAATATAAAAATGTATAACATTCGTAATGGCGTAAGAAACGTTCATTTTTATAACAGATCACTTAACAACCCGTTTTACTATTACAATTTTTTCAACAGTAATATCATGCTTTTTTACACAAAATTAAACTGTTCACTTAGTTTTGAATAAAAACTGACAATATATTACTTACAGCTTCTTTGTTAGCTTGAACAGCTTTGTTCATTACATCAATTCTCTCTTTCGTTTCAGCTTCAATACGAGAAGCAACATCCTCCCTGGACCCAACATGCTAAAAATAATTATTTTGTTAAATATACACAGTTAGTCCACACCAGCTTTGAATTATGAGTGGATAAACAACATACTTTGGCTTCAAATTCTTTAAATTGTTTCTCTCTTTCAATTTTATATTTTTCAATTTCCTCCAGGGCTTCCTCCTTTGCTTGTTTCAGTCTACGTGCTTTTCCTAAAAACAAAGATTTTATTATACTCAAAGTCATATAATCATAAATTAGAACGATAAAACGTTACTGTGTGCCTCTGAAGAAATAAAAATGTACAATATTTTATGTGATCCAACATTATCATGCCACGCCCACTTTTCAAACATTTATCTTAGAAAACTATAATCTTAGTTTTAAAAATTGTGGACATTTTTTTAAAGATTTTACAAAACAATTAACTATATATACAAGAAACGTATTAAGAAGCACTGATTGAAAATTAATTAATGTTAAACTTCATCTAAAAGTATATTATATTAAAATTGGTATAACTTACTTTTCTTAGCCTCAGAAACTTTCTCTGCAGCTCTTTTTTCTGCTGCTAATAGTTGTTGAATTCCCTGTGTTTGGCTAGCCATGATTTAAACAAAAAACTTTGGAATGAACAACTTCAGTTAGTTCTTGGACCAACCCTATATTGTGACAGTACGTAGCAGGTTGGTTATGTAAAAACAAAATTAAATAAACCTTACTAGAAATATATTTTTCTAAATTTACATCAAGTGATAATTTTAATAAACTGTTGTTTATTTTTTTAAATGAATTAATTATTTATATAAAAATAATTAATCGAATGAATAATTACAAATGATTTTCAATAATGAAGTACCGAACTTTATTTTAAAAAAAATTATATGTGATGAAAAATTACATATTGAATCCTTTTTTAACAAGTGGTTTAATTTTGGTTTTGAATTAAAAAAGTAAACAAATATATTTGTATATTGACTACTGATTACTAATTAATGCTTCGTAGTAGTGGCAAAACGTATGTTATCAGCTGTCGCGGCCTTGCGTATCTATCATTGTAATGTCTTACCAAGAGTTTGATTAATAGTTCATTTATTGTTTACACCGGTAAAATGTCATATAAATACAAAAATTCTGACTCGAAAGGTTCGAAGGAGGATAGGTACAAAGAAATGACAAATCAACAACAACTAATAGAAGAAAAAAGAAAGGCAATAATTGAAAAACTTGAAGGAAAAAGAAAGAAAGAAACTGAAGAAGCAATGAAAAAAATAAGTTCTAGTAATGAAAAGGAGGGATTCTGTGAAAGGTAGGAATTATATTACGTTATTGAACTCATAGTAGACGATAATTCTATTTGCTCCATTACTATTCATTAATAATGACATAAGGAAATTAATTTAAGAAAATAATTTCTAAGTTCATTTGTTGGAACTTCTTTTTTAACTGGAATCCTATAATGCTGAAACTGAATGTAATGAATTCTTAGTTGATTTTTTGTAGTTATTTAGTAGAAAAGTAGATCAATATGTATTTGTGGGATTGATGATTATTGGAAAACATAATGGTGTTTTAGATATTTTTCATTTATTTCAGTGATGATGCCAAAAAGAACATATTTTCAAACGATGGATCTTTTTTAGAGCAGTTCAGAAAGCTCACTCAATCAGGTAATTCTTTGGCGTAGTGTTTCTGCCCATGTAGCCCCAATTTAAAACAAAAAATGTTGTAGGTGGGCAGACAGCTCAGTCTTTGAATTTCAGCGTAAAACAAGAGAATGGTACGTTACTTCTATAATAAGTTATAACTTATTTTATTTCTTTGTTTTGTAATAG
Organism: Hermatobates lingyangjiaoensis; assembly: GCA_026182355.1. Taxonomy (NCBI): domain Eukaryota; kingdom Metazoa; phylum Arthropoda; class Insecta; order Hemiptera; family Hermatobatidae; genus Hermatobates; species Hermatobates lingyangjiaoensis. Next base: position 60,844 of record JAPFBL010000632.1, read on the forward strand.
AAACATGTAGAATTGCTTCCTATTTAAAAAATATGTTTTTTTTTATATTCAATTTTCTTAATTACGTGTAGAAATTTATATGTTATCTGTAGACTAAAATATCAATATAGGTTTTAATGACAAAATTTAAACAAACAGTGAAAGAGTTAGTCTAAAAAATTGGTATGTGTTAGATTTCAGGGTTTATTGAATATTGATAAATACTATAGCTGTAACACCTTTAAGTTACATATAAAAACCTAAGGGACTTTTTGTGGACTTATTGTAGTATAGCTCCCTCTAATATTGAAGGAATTGCTTTAGGCAGCGGAAACATATTACAATTTTGGCTTTCCGGTACCTATATCCATTACTTTCAAAATTTTCGATTTACCGATTACTCTTGCCATCACTGCATTTTCCGTTCAAGTAAGGTTGTCTAATAGCCTGTAAATATATGCCAAAAAAAGTTCGGTGGATTGATTATAATTCATAATGAGCTAAATTTTTCAGTACTAGTTTCAGAATTTGCAGAAGGAATTTTGTAAAGTCTCTTAATTTGTACTTCAAGTTGCATACAAATTAACAGATCAGCACTGGTTAATAAGTAATGTGGAATTTATGTCAAAAGAAAATATTTTCCCTTATATGAATTATAATAAATTTGTTTAGTGAGCAAGCACGAATGATTAGTTCTTCGTAATCCTTTTGATATTCAATCATCTAAATATTTTCTGATTAATTAAATAGTGGATTAGATACTGATGATAAAGCAAATAATGACAATGCAAAGGATGTTGGTGAAAAATCACACTCTTAAATTACAAGAGTTTTATTTGAAAAATATAAATCTCAACCAAAAAAAGAGTTTTACAAATGTATCTGCCACACACTACGTATTGATAATAAGGATTACTATGCAGTTTTCGGTCGGTCTTCTTCAGTACGGTTACTGCTATGCTCAAGTGAAATAAAAATTTACAATTATCTCAAATATGAATTGGCTCGTTAACTCCCCTCCCTCTTTGAATGAAGAAGAATGTTAAATCAACTTAAGTTATTATCATTGGAAGAATTAAACTCTGTAGTGAACTTCCATCAATTTGCTCGTTCATTGTAGATCGAGGAGTTCTTTTGCATCAACATTTTTGAATGAGTCTGACACCTACAGGGGCATATACCTTAAATATGTTAGCTTTGCCCAGAAACGTTCCTCTCCATATGTTTTGTAGTTTTTGATGGTACCCTTGTGCCTTATCAGTCACAAGTGTGAAGAAGCAAAAAAGGTTTATGACAATAATTCCTGGTTTTGGCATGAATGTGGTGGCCACAACCAAACAAGTTGTTTTTTACGGATCTCTGAGAAAAAATGTAGGCTTTTCCAAATGATGATGGGCTACTCCCAGGATGAAGGAATAACTCTTTTACTGGTGGATGATGTTGATACATTAATCTGCTCAGTAATTAATACAAGCAGGGGTAGTTCTAGATTAGTTCCAATAGTAAGTACTGATACAAACCTGCTAACAATCCTCATTATGCGAAGTAGCCTCCTATAACATAGGAGGAAGATCACTCTACGACTACCAACATCAAACTATCATCAAAAATGCTAAAACATAAAACACCGAATGTGACACTACATCAGTAATTTTCTAAAAGAGGAATCCTTAGCTTTCATTTGATAAAAAAAACAATAACTTACTTTGATTTCCCAATTCAACAATCCTTAACATAATTGAATAACTAGGTAATTGAAATTGGTGTTGCATTCATGTTGTTTTGAATTTGGTTGCATATTACAAGATCACTAGCATTTGTTACAATTATTGCTATGGTGCTCTATTATACGTTAAGTTCAGATTTAAGTTTGTGTACCTTTTAATAAATAATCCAAACCGTTTGTTCTGATGCCTTCCTTTTTTCTTTATCAATCCCACTTGGAAAAGTTTCTACATGGAAAAATAGAATATTTCAGTCAATTTATGAAGTATGCTTACAAGTGGTACCACTAAAAACGTTGAAATGATTTTTTGCGTTTTAAAGTTAGTTTCAAATTATCAGGCGTGTAAGGAGAAAATTTGACAAAGAATAAGTCAATATACGATCAGTTGTATTACTAATACTGTATCATTATGTTGCATCATCATATCTGTATGATAATAGTCTAAGATGATGAGACTTACTCGTAGATAGATATCAAAACAGGGTCTATACAGCATACTTAAGTAGTAAATAAATTCACATATGACTTAGAAATCGGAAATCACATCAAACCAGATAAAAAGGATTTAGCGATGTTCTTTGATCTTTCATTTTTGTTTAAAAAACTTGTCCAGTTTTGTTTTAGTTATCATAAGGGCTCCAGAAATATCTGATTCTAGGATATTCAGTTCATTATGAATTAACTTCCTGGACAAACCCTAAATATACTGGGCTTTTGCTGGATGCTACTGAATTGTCTATTAATATAAGATTACAGTAAAAAGAATGTTAAAAGTTAATTTTTTTAATTTTATGAACAATTGACATGGTTTAGAATAGTACTAAGATCAAGGTAAAGGTATATCATTGTACAACAGACGAAAATGTTGTGTGACCATTGGAGTCCACTACAGAATGATTTAATATTAGATATTCAAAATGGTTTTATGTATTCCAGAAATCAAAAGTGAACCAATAGACGAAGGTGAAAATCAATTTGGATATGACAAAAAGGATTTCAAGGAAGAAAAAATTTCAGGTAATAAATGGATTTAATCCTACTGACGGTTGGTTCCGTCTCCTAGTTATTTAATCGCACATTTACCCATTGTCTATTTGGATAGAGTGGTTGACTTGAGTTTACTAGTTGCTGCAGACAGTCTGCAGGATGGAGCCGGTGCCTGGGACAGCAAGACGTCCTCCTTCTGGTGAGTCAACGCTTCCTGTTTGTCTTCCCTCGACAACGCACCTCTCGACCCACCGCCACCCATCAACTTATATATCTTCCTACCCAGTTTTCCTCACATATCTCCATTTAAATGATACATTTAATTCAATCCTTTGTTTCCTATGATTGAAATAATTTTTATTCTTTTTTTTACCATTTTCAATTTTTTTTTTGACTCCCTTCTTTTAGGATCGCATTCTGTGTTTATCTGATTAAACGAAAGTGACATAAATAGGAGCCCTACTGACACAATTATTCGGCGGTTAATCCCTGTGTATGTTTGATAATTTAAACTAATTTATAAAATTAATGAAGTTTCGACTTTAGATGCTTCTTATTCTCTATGTTAGTTGTTCGTATTATTCCTGTTTATAAGGTGTCAACATTATTGATAAAGGTTAATAAAAGTAAAAAGTGCTTCTAGGTTCCTCAAAAAATATATTTGCTAAATATAAATTGTTAGATGTTATTCCTTTGTGTTGAAGTCTTTCAAAACCTCAATACAAAGTGTTTTCAGTTTTTGGTTCATAATACTTCCTTCAAGTTAATTGATTTATAAATAAAGAGATATAATCTAAAAAGTAACGACCGTTTGGCTCAAAACTTTTGTACGTATTGCCGTTCTCATTATTTAAGGTCGGCTTTTTTTTCTTTATATCATTTCTTTATAATCTATGACCAGTAGTTGCAGAGTTTTGTATTCTTTAAAAATGTATGAAGAATTCTAATTTTGTTAACAATTTAACAACATTATATATGCATTATATGCAAATAATTATTATATATTATACGAGGGTCGTCCAGAAAATAAGTTCCGTTTTGGTCTGTAGGGCGGTAGGAGTGGTTTTTGCCAAATCCGGCAACACCGCTCGAAAGAGGAGAGGTGGGGGAATAGAATGAGAGGTGGGGGACCTCAGTCGGTCAATTACCAACGTCAGGGCAGGTAGTTGAAATGGAGCCCTCCATGTCACGTCCCGCCACCTCGATCCCCGTTCCCTCTCGAGTTGTTTTGCGCGGAGTGATTCAATTTCTTTATGCACAGGGTTTCAAATCAGTTCAAATTCACGAACAGCTCATTTCTGTTTATGGAGAAGGTGTAATGAGTGAATCAATGGTGAGGAGATGGGTACGTGAATTTAAGGCGGGAAGACATTCAGCTCTCTAGGGACCCACCGGGCGGAAACTTTCCGAAAGTCAAGTTTTTCCGAGACGATCTCATGGATGAGGGATCGTGAGATGTCTGGGAAACTCAGGTGGAGTTCATCCAGGGTTGAACGACGATCTTTGCGAATTGCATTGTCGATTTCTGCGACAATTTCGTCCGTCACAACTGAGGGTCTGCCTCTCCCACTTTCATCCTCAAGTGAATGTCTTCCCGCCTTAAATTCACGTACCCATTTCCTCACCATTGATTCACTCATTACACCTTCTCCATAAACAGAAATGAGCTGTTCGTGAATTTGAACTGATTTGAAACCCTGTGCATAAAGAAATTGAATCACTCCGCGCAAAACAACTCGAGAGGGAACGGGATCGAGGTGGCGGGACGTGACATGGAGGGCTCCATTTCAACTACCTGCCCTGACGTTGGTAATTGACCGACTGAGGTCCCCCACCTCTCATTCTATTCCCCCACCTCTCCTCTTTCGAGCAGTGTTGCCGGATTTGGCAAAAACCACTCCTACCGCCCTACAGACCAAAACGGAACTTATTTTCTGGACGACCCTCGTATAATATCTATAATATAATTGTTATATATATATATATATATATATTATATAACAACATTATATGCAATTTTCTTACATATTTTGTAAGAAAAATCCACCCTACTCGGCGCGTTATTTGAAACCAGATGAAATTTAGGTTTGGTGATTCAATAATGAGAGGAAGATAGGTGCTACATATCCATCTTTAAATGAACAGATGGGTTTAATCAAATTTATCATACATGACTTATAGAGTGCACGTCAGATACATAACTCGAGATAATATCATGCATTTTCATTGTCTTGTTTAGTGTTTCGTACTTGTTTTGGACAAATAATATTAAAGCACCCCAAAATTTATATTTGGGTTCAGATGTTGACTATTTTAATGGTAGCGTGCATACTGGTAGTACTGAAGTTCATATCTTGGTAATGAACCTAGGTATTTCATGTAGATTGAACATCTTATGTCCTTCGGAGTGGACATAAAACAGTCAGTGTCAGATACTCCTGAAGATTTTCAAATCTAATAAACTTTAGGAAGGTAAAATTTAAAACTGATAACAAAGCAAACTAACTAATACGGCTCATCCATAACAAACATTGGTGCCATTATCAAATAACCCTTGTTTTCCTTTCCTAAACTAGTGCTGAAGTGAAAGGCCTACAAGTTGTATGTTGGAAACAACATAATTTATGTGCGATGTATTTACTCGTACCTCTCATAGACTGAAAAAAAATATGATATGTCCTATGGATTGTTTTTTCTTAATGGAAATGAGACTATATATACCAGAGTCATATTCTGATATGAAAATGTTCTGAAGCAGTGAAATTATGTACATCTGGAGATGAGATAAAAGTGACAGTCCAAAACTCTTAAACCGATATGATGCATCATCTAGTAGAAAAACTATTATGTTTCTTTTATGTAATAGAAATCATATCTTTTATTATATACATTTTTACTTTATTCATTGCCAAACGATCGTCATTTTTTGGATTCTCTTCACATAAAATTACTTAATTACTTTACATTAATTAATTTCTTAATATGTAGTTTTTTTAATATATAAAATAATGTTATTCTTTCAGCAATAGTTTAAAATGTGTAATTGAGGGAATTATCTGTCCTGACATAGTATTCATCTGTTATGAATTCCCGAAGACCATATGTTTCATAGTTTTAGGATCCCGATAACAATATTTTATTGATTCAGATTAAAATCCGGTTTACTTTTTTTTTTAAACAAATCAGATATGTCTTTAACTTTAATTTTCTTTCTTCGTGAAATATAGAGATATGGAAGAAATTATTTTGTTGGAATCAAAGTTTCTATATCGAGTTTTCAACGGATATACACATTTGATTATTCTTTGAGTCCAATGAAATAGGTTTCGCATATTTGTGTGTATGTATATTAGTGTTGGTGCATTTGTTTGTTGTCAGATATCTCAAAATTCAAAAGAGTTGTAATAACCAAATTTTTTATTTAACTTCTTGTTAGTCCTAAGACAGAACAGCAAGATTTACACGAATATTGTACTTTCATATGGATTGAACTTTATTCGATTTGGTATAAATCGTATACCAAACATAATCATTACTATAACAATCATTGCATGATCTACAGAAAAAAGAACAAAAATACTTAAGGTACCTGTACGATATAATAATAAAGAAACTAAATTTGACATTAAGAATACTTTATATACTTTGAATTATACATTTATATTATTAGAAATCTATCCACACGATTTTGTTTAAATCACTGACGTTTTGACTTCTTAGTTGACATTTAATATGTATAGAATGCGATCCACTTACGAATAGAAATTGTTATTTAGGGTCAACATTGAGAAAAGTGAACTTGAATAGGTAAAAATTGACTTTTAATGGGCTCTACTTAAGTTAATAGGAATATCTAACATAAGTTGGTAAAATGTAGGTAAGAAATATTAAATTTATCTGAATTGATTAAACTGACAGAAGTCAAAAAGTACAAAACAGACTTCTATCTACCATCGTTCCTGGTTTGAAATGAGGAAAACTATGTTTGCATTTTCTAAATTCTGTAATGAATACTGTTTAGTATACCAGTTTAGTTAAATTTAAAAAGGTTTAAAGCTATAATTACTAGTATTTATAATTATTATTCCTCTTAAGAATTTCTCGTCAAAATTTTAGAGTAGAATTTATTCATTTTTTAAAGGATTTTGATATCTGAAAAAGTGTATGTTTATAATGATTGTCGTGTAACTTCTTACTCAAATGTCTTTTAACTCATATCTCGTTATTACGAAATTTGAACCAATTTAAATTGCTGATTCAGACTATTCATACCTCTTTTCTGAATTAATAGTGTTTAAATTTAATATTGAAAGAAGTTATTTATCATAGTTATGTTAGGTATATTCTGAAACTTCTTTATTTCAGAATCATGTGACACTTTTAAGAAATTGGAATATAAACTCAATTTTATTCGTTTTTCAATTCATTATTTTTTTTTAACTAATAATTAAGCTGCCTCGTGCACGAAATATATTGTCTAAAACGTTTACAAATAGAAATCATTTATTAGACATTTCATAATAGAAAGTTACGGAGCAGTCATTCAAAAAACATAATAAACATAACAGTGGATAATTGTGTGAAACTAATTTACAAGTGTCCATGTACAAATGTTTTGGACAAATATGTTTGAACACAATGTTCTTTAGGTTAGATCAGGGGTCTCCAAACTTTTTTGCTAACTTTATAACATATTCATCCTCATATTCTTCCCCATCGACTCAACATAAATTCAATAAAAATATTAAGTAATTCTGGTATTTTCGATGCCAAACAATTAAAACAACTGCAAAAAAATGATATAACGTCAAAATGACCCCGTTTTATGATCTTCAGAAAAAATACCAAAATTACGTAAGATATACGTACGATATAATAATAAAGAAAATAAATTTGACGTGAAGAATACTTTATATACATTGAATTAATGGAAGCAGCCGCGAGAGTATTATTAGCAGGCTTAAAGTTCATAAAGTTTAGTCGCAAATCACCACATTTCTAGACGTTCAGTCTCTTTCCATGTTTTGTCAAAATGTTCACATAGTAAAAACCAGTTTCAGCGGTGTATGAATTTGTGAATGCAAAGTAGTAAAGGTGCAGTTACTGCTCTGAGCTTGGGGTGCTTAGTAGTTTTATTGATTAGGTGTATTGAACAAACAGTGAAAAGGCTTAAACGGAGTTCACTGAATCCGTTTCGACCCTCATGTATTGGTCAATACCTTGAGATGTCCCATCGACCCCAGAGGGTCAGTATTGACCACTTTGGTGGCCCCTGGGTTAGATCTAGAACTCCAGCAATGTAGAGAAAACTTCAAAATTAAGCAACTTAAAAATATGAATATAATGTAGAGCAGTACTTCTCAAACGGGGCGCATTGGTGCACCCTGAAAGGTAGCCAGGTGCGCCCCAAGATGACGGAAGAATAAATTTATATAAAAGATGTATATTTTAAAAATTTGATCCATTTTCATGTGTTTTTGAAACTTCCGCTTTTCAAAAATGTCTCTTTTCCTTTCCTTAGGGATTTAAATCATTTGTTACTGATCTCATTCTGTAATTACCTGTTAATTTTCTGAAATTTATTGCCCAGTTAATAAACTGTATTTATAACTCCATAATAAATCTCTTTAAAAACTGGATTGGTAAAGTTTTACACATTTTTTTCTAAAAAAGACAATAAAAAGTAAAAAAAAAAACTGTTTTTAAACACCCTGAAGTCGACTGGTTAGGAAGTCCTTTCTATGAGAACCGATGTGGTGCCATGAGGTGCCCTAATCCAATGAGTGCCTTTAGAAATTAAGCCATATGACTTAAATTTCTTGTATAGCTTAAATAAAGATATAGCGTTACTTGAAATATCTTATATTTCAGAATTGGTATTCATCGACCATTGGCTCTTAAGTATTATTTTCGGAGATGGTTTAAATTAGTTTTAATTCAGACTAATTTTTACGAGTGTTCCTAGGAAAATAAACTAGTGCTTCTGAAAAATAAAGTGTAATAAATATTTTTATTCATAGTTAGTATTGTTAGTAAATTTGGTTAGTGAATTAGTTTCTTCAGTTTTTTCCTAATTTCATATGTGAAAATTGTAAGAAATTATCAGTTTGTTTACTGGTAAATTAATTTTGTCATTTTAGTTTTTCAAAATTTTTTCTGAAAAAACGCCGGCTGATAGAATTATAACAATACTAGCAACTTTCCTGGGCTTCTCATGAGTGAACAAAACATACTTTGATGCAATAAATTGTATCAATTTTTTTTACGAAATCTTTAAGTTTCGCACTATTAACTTTGATAATGATTAGCTTAGATTATCCTTTAAAGTCAGATGATATAGATGAGAAAACAGGTTCCAATATTCCTGGGTCAGATGACGTTACAAGGGAAAATGTTTCTAACAAGAGTTTAAGTGAATCAATTTTTAAATGAACTATATGTTTCCAAATTTTCTTTTAAGTATGGTCTATTCTGAATATGTAGGTGCTTTTTTTTTCATTTTTACCTTTTTCAACTTTTACATATTTAGTCGGAGACATTTTCTGCATATTCTGAATATAAATATCATCGAGGTGTTATTAATGATAATATTGAATATTATTTTTATAAATATTAATGTTAATCATTACCCGTTTGGTTCATTAGTAGAGTGCAGACAGGAATCATGGCGAGTTGGTTATAGAAAAGTACCAACATTGGACTTCTTATACATTAACACATATTTAAAAGATATATGAACTAATTTTACTGAATTTTTCGACATCAGTTCAGAAGAATTAAACCATTTAATAGTCTAATAACTTGATTACTTGGTCATATGTATAAGAGTAGATAGGTTGAGTGAAATTAGGAAATACATACCTTGTTTAACTCTATTATTTGACTGGTACTTTTTTCTCTTCTAACGTGCGCCTTATAGCCATTGATATAAGTTTTTTTTCTGCCTAGTCTCCCCTAACAGATTTTATTCCAACTTTTCTTCACACTTCGATTTTGATAATATTAGGATTAGCCAACAATTTTTATAATACAACATGTACATTTGTAATTTTATATTCAAGTTATAAATAATTTAAGAAAACTGTGGTCTGATCGGACTGATAAAGCTAACAATTATGCAGAACAAAACTATTTTAATGCAATCAATTTTTTTGGACAAAAGTTCGTCATCCAGAGAAGATTAAGCATGAGGGATACATTCAGTCCGACTTATCAACTTGTTTGGATATATCAGATTAAATATATCTCTCCCAATTCATTTTGGCTTTTGATATTTTATTGGTGATGTATAATTTCAAGGTACACGTGAAAGAAACAACCTGTAAAACACAGTGGAACATTCTATTAAATGTTTGAACTAAAACATCTCATTTTACTCTGACGCATATGATGATTTTAATTAATTCATCGTTTGACTCTAACTCTAGTCTACTTATTTGGTCGAAGTATCTGAGGTCCATTTCGAATTATTCTACTTCTTATTTTGGTTTAGACGTTTATATATATATGCATAAAGTATTAAATCTGTCCAGATGGCATTAAATTCCAGAAAATAAATCACTGACCAAAAATACTTGAAGTAAGTTTTTTCGGTGATATTTGTATTTTTCCTGTTATTTTGTTGTATGTATATATATATATATATATATATATATATATATATGTAACACTATGGATTGAAAACGAACAGTCCAAACGGACAAATAATTAAAGTTATCATAAGAAAACAGAAAAGAGACTATACTTACTATTATCGATCATTTCGGCTATCACGCCGTCTTCAGGAAAGGTAGGAAAAGAAACCCAGGAGCGGAGACGTGGAAGTGTCCACCGACCGACACTAAATCAAACTTTTGTGTCGATCGGTGGATACTTCCCAGTCTCCGCTCGTGTGTTCCTTTTCCTTTTCCTACCTTTCCTCTGGACGGCGTGATAGCCGAAATGATCGATAATAGTAAGCGTTAGTCTCTTTTTTGTTTTCTTATGATAACTTTAATTATATGTATATGTATTTACGTTTTAATGTTGACTAGAAACTACTAGTAAGTGTCTGTAGGGGTTTTGAAGTTTAGCATATTTGAGTTTAACTTGCTTTTTGAAAAAAAAATTAAAATTAATTATAAGAAGGCTTTTTATATTAAAATATAAAGGCTTTTTATATTTATATTAAAATAAATTAATAAAATAGTGAATAAATTACCAAGTTATTTCAAAATATGTGTACTTGTTCATTAAAGAATAAATGAATATTTACTTTTGGTTACTAATATAATAGTAATGGTTACACAGAGCTGTGTAAGTATTTTGAATTTTAAATTAATGTAGCTTCTTAATTTCATTTAACTGTACTTTTTTTTTTAAATTATTTTGGAATCGTATGATAAAGCGCTTAAAACCATTTTGTTTTGACTTCAATACTAAAATAGTACTCCATATAGGGGAAACAAATATTTCTATTGTTTAGCACATTTTTAAATCCAAATTAAATTATTTTCAATTGTAATATCATTTTAGTTATTCGTACTAGATTTGGATAAGAAATTGGTGGGATCAAGATTTTATTTTGGTTGATGCCTTCTGGATGAAGAGTGTTCATGTGGATTTCATTCCATATATGAATTGCATATAGTTCATTTGATTGTACATGTCAATGAAACCACATAATTTTTCACCCCGGATAAATAATAAAGTTAGATTATTTTTTTAATTATTCAGGGTAATACTTTTTCTTATTTTTCATATTATAAATATTTAAACAGTAATATAAATTTACCTTATCATATTGACTTTTGATGTCTAGTACGTCCGATGAAAAGGTAATATTCTTTCTTTGGTTCGAATAATTTTACTTCTATGGTTACTATTTAATATTTATTTAATGAAATTCAAAATTATTCTTCCTATTCTATGTTCAGGATTAAAAGAGAAGCTGATTCCAACCTTCCAAGAATTCAGGAAATTAAAGATCCCAAAATTTCGAAATTATTTTCGAATGAAGTTGATTATGATTCAAAAAAGAATTTAGATTTTATTTTGAAGACTGAATTTGAAATAAAAAAGGAAGAAGATTCTGATAGACTGATGGCTTCTAATTGTAATGTAAAAGTAGAGCCAAATACACAGGACCCAAACATAAATTCAGGAAGGACAAAAAGTACGTATTTGCCCATTTAATTTTTCAGTTTAAATCAATATTTTTATGGATTTTTTTTGGTTAAATTATAACTGTTTTTTCTAAAAATGACATTTCATTTACTGTTACTTTACACTGTTATAGTAATCAAGTTCCATTTTAAGCTATTATAGGATTTTCATATAGCTAGAACCTTCCACTTTTCTGTCTAAACAGTCGTTACTCCAGGCATAAGCTATTATCAAGCTCTTGACGTTGAATGTACTGATTGGATTTTGTTACCAGGCTTGAAGAGGAAAAGCCGTTGGGGCGATACAGTTTCCTCTACCTCTCTGCCAAGTGTGGGAGTAGTTACTCCCATTGCTTTGGCAAGTGCCGCCCAAAATACCCCTACCATCAACGTCACTGGTAATCAATTTACCTAACTTATAGTTGTAATTGTGTTTGCATTTTGTAGCAAGTATTATTGTTAAAGTAGGTTGAAACTAATAGGAACAATTGTTTCATTACTAGATTTTGCAAATGAAAAAGAAACCTTTTACAAATTGATTTCACCCTATGAAAATTAAATCCACTTTGTTGCGAATCTCGCTTTTTGTGAATCAAATTCAACCGTTCCAAGTTTTTTTTTTTAATCAAATAGTGATTTAATAATCAAAAAGATTTAATTAGTAAATATATATATATATATATATATAAATATATATAAATGATCAAACCACAATAAGAAAATGGGAAAACAAGACTGAGATCTTTCAACCGTAACAAGCGGTCTTCGTCAGAGTCAAAAACCCTCAGTTGGGTTTTTAAACCCAAGAGATCTTTCAACCGTAACAAGCGGTCTTCGTCAGAGTCAAAAACCCTCAGTTGGGTTTTTAAACCCAACTGAGGGTTTTTGACTCTGACGAAGACCGCTTGTTACGGTTGAAAGATCTTAGTCTTCTTTTCCCATTTTCTTATTGTGGTTTGATCATTGATTGTTATTTCACGTGTTTATGTGAAATATTTATATATATATATATATATATATATATATATATATATATATATATATATTTGCAAAGAGAGAATATTGCATATATTTTTTCAATTAATTAACAGTTCATTTAATTTGTTTATTTAATAAAGAATGCATAAATTGATAGTAATGTTTTTTATAGTACGTACGTATTTAGATTTGTAAAATTATAGTAAACAATTGCATGTGGGTAACCTTTTTTTATGTAAATAATTTAAATAAATGATTGTTAATTGAAAATAAAAATGTGTGTAATTCCTTTTGGCAACAAAATATTTGATCTCAACGAATTTATTAAAACACATTTCATGTTTATTTCAATAAAATCTACATTTAGATGTACACGATTTCCAAGAAGAGTAAATTTGTATACATATTAAGTAAGTTCATATGATATTATTAATAAAACATTAAATTTAAATAAAACTCGTTATTATTGGATAATTAAAAATGTTTTATGAAAAAAACAATGTATTTCAAACACTACTTTAGCAGCAGTCCAATCCTGGCATCCTTCGTTCTCTCTCCTTCCCTGTAATTAGAGTATCTGTAAAACATGCATGGGCAACCTACGGCGCGAGAAGGCTTTTCATTAGATCCATTTTATTCTTAAATTTTTGAAGTAAAAAAAATAATCTCAAAAGAAGAAAGCTAAATACTATTAATTCGTAGAACTACAAATGAGTAAAAAAAATTGTAGTTTAATTTTGTTTATCTGCATAGTATATACATGAAATTATATGTATTTATGTATAGATTATATTGCAATTCTATAATTGGGACTCCTGACCCGTGACCAGTCTTGGAAAACATAATCTAACCCACCTGTGAACATAGGTTGCCCATGAATGCTGTAGATGAATGTTTAAGAGTTCAAATGTGTTGTTTTTTCACAAAACTGCTTTTCTGTGGAACTGATTTCTTTAATTTTTTGAAGATGAGTAAGCTGTTTAGTATCGTCATAACTTACTTACTGTTTGCAAATTTTTTTTTGCCCTAAGTCCATATAAACTGGAAATCGAATTTAAGGTTAACTGTCAAAGGCAAATGTTAAAAAATCTAATGGAAAAATATATAAAGTCAGAACAAAATTCGTGATTGAAAAGCTACTTTTGTTTGTAATTACTATTATTCCATTTGGATTTTAGGCATGTCTGGTCATTTATTATGCAAAGTGAATAAAAGGGATAAAGGACTCATTCAGTATGCAATGTCGGCTTATGGCTCCACGGAATTATCAGAGGAAGATTGGAAAAAGGCAGAAGACAACTACAAAGTAAGGTTTTCATTATTTTGTTAATAAAAAAATATTGTGTCAAGGATCAAATTTAAAGAAATTGATTGAGGTAATAATATAACAATATAAGTATTTTTGTGTTTAGGCTAAAATCACTGTCAGGGATCATTTTTGTTTTTAAAATTGTATTTGTTTGTAATACAAGCATTTAATTAATTATACCTGTTCTATCCCATTATGATATCAAAAACACTCATTTAACATTTTTTTTTATCTTACTTTGATTTGTGTTTCTATTTTTTTTAGATACATCAGCTAGATTATTATAAACTGATATTTAGTCACTTTGTGACCTCAAATCTGAAGGTTGACTGAGTATCATCACTAAATTGTACCTCAAATTTCAGTGAATTTTAAGTTTATTTTTATCCTGTTGAAATTTAAATGTTTTTGTTATTTTACAGGTTCATCTACTATATCAGGATATGTTGCAAAAAAGGGCAGAACTTGAAAAATTGCAGGCTAAAGGAAAAAATAAATATGAATATGATTCAGATGAAGATGTTGATGGAGGTACTTGGGAGCATAGGTTGAGAGAAAAAGAAATGGTTGCCACAGCTGAATGGGCAGACAAATTGACTGAGATGGCCAAAGGAAAGCATCACATTGGCGACTTTCTACCTCCAGAGGAACTCAAAAAATTCATGGACAAGGTAACGGATGCATTTTAATTTTACCTTGTTTGGATAATTCAATCAATGTGGCCATTCGTTCATGACAGTCTGGTTGAGGGCTGTTCATACGAAGTGAAATTTAAAAATACGAAGTAAAGTAACATTTATTTGTTTAATATTTATTTTTAAATATAAATCTGTTCTGAAACTGTTTTTGAACATAGACTAAACAAAAACATTTGTTTTTAAAATATTTTTTTGTTTTTTCTTTGTTTAATTACACACATTCATCATATGGCAGATCTATTTTAATATTAATTTATATTTAATAAATTTGACCGTATAGTTCTCATGATATTATTTTATTGACTATTGCTGTTATGTATATAAGTAAAGTTCAATTTTTTTGTTTTCATTTGTATACTTTCATATTTTATTATTGTATTTGCAGTATATAATGTATTATTATAGGTCAAATCAATATTGTGCATGTAGATAATATCATATTTTGTTCTATTTCAAAGATTTATTATTTTTGTTTAATTCAGTACTCAGCAGTTAAGGGAGGTGGCAAGGAACCAGATCTTTCTGACTATAAGGAATATAAACTGACAGAAGAAAATAAAGGATTCAGGATGCTCCAGAAACTCGGTTGGTCGGAGGGTCAAGGTCTCGGAGCTGATGGGAGCGGGATTGTAGAACCTGTTAATAAGTAATTATCTTTAATCTATTACAAATGCCTATATTCAAACAAACATAAGTTTGTATAATTTAATTTAACTAAACTATTTAAGTAAACGATTGTCTTTTTATATTCCGTTTACGTCTTATGTATTAACTGCTGATATATTTTATATAGTGCTTGTATCCGATTCAATCATCGATGATTGTAAGGTTCTTCTCATAAGTTTTATAATTAGGTCCAATTCACCTAGATGACCCAGCGGTGGCATATGTGTTTCAACGTATGCTATGCTATCAGGAAAATACTACATTTCCTTGTTGGGGACTTTAATTTCCCCAACTAAAATTAAAATAGAGTGTAGGAATTTAACGTCAAATACAACTGTGAGTTTTCATTCGTTTCTGTTTGTGTGTCCTTCCCTTCCTCATTCATTCCTTAAACTTCATTTTTTATTCGTCTTTGCATATCAAATCCAAGTTCAATATTTGGCCTCAATTCAAAGTCTAGTTAAAAAAAAAATGCCACTACTGCTGTAAATCTAATTTAGGGATTTACGTTATTTGCAATCTGTATCCTATCTAGAAATAATGTGTACTCGTCACGTAGGAGTCTATAAGGTGGTCATTCATTCAGCTATGACAATCTGGTTGAGAGCTGTTCATACGAACAGGATCTACATTCAAATGTCCAGAATTATCGCGATTGGTTAAAGCCCTTATAACTAATGAATTTGAATATTCATCATGCTTTGTATAGATGGGAATCCATCTTTAATATAACTACATCATTCATCTCTTTCAGTAAGACAAAATCAAACCTATCCACCCAAAATCTTCTAGTCCCTTAATCCGGGCGTTAACCTTCTCCGACCCTTTAAGTCCTTATATTACCTTCTTCTTGTAACCTTCCATGGCATGTGACTAGAAGTAGTACAGACAATTTTATAACTCTTGTGCTATAAGGTCAATGTGACAGTGAAAACGGCTCTTTCATAATAGGCTTATTAATCTATATATGTATCTCTATATAGTATATATAAAGTTCGTGAGTTCGTTTGTTCACCTACTTTCCGTGTAGATATATACCTGAAATTAAATATATATTATTTATTACCTGAATAATGTTAAATAAAAGAAAATTATCACTATATTCCCAAAATTGGAGCCAGGGTAGCAAGTGTCTTGCATGTTCGCCGATGGCAGTATTGCAGATGTATTATATATAAATGTAATAATTTTGTTTTTAATTTAATATTTGCGTGAGTGATATAAACACTGGTAATAAACTAAAGGCATGAAGCCAGGGTAACCCACTGGCTTGCATGCTCGCCGATGACAGTAGCACAAATATATTAAAAATAAATGTAATTAATTAATTAAGAAAATAATACTTTTTAAAATTTTATAAATATATTGATGAGTACAATTAAATTCTAAGTATATTTTATTACAGAAAATGGCACTATTGATTTTATCATTTATTATACTAAATTTTTGAGAAAATGAATCCAAGAATGTTTGTTCGTTGGGAATATTAAGAAAGCGTACATTATTAGTTCTGCTGTTTTACTACCCATTATATAATTATACAAAACTTACATATTCTTTATTTCTAATATTATATCAGTTATTTGTATGTTCCTTTGTAAAAAGTAAAATATATACTTAAAAAAAGTAAATTAATTAATTATATTTGTACAAACACAAATTAATACGACAGAACCTAATTGCACAACTTTTGAATATTTAAAATATAAACAGTAAAATATTTATTTTGTAATTATTTGCTTATTAAGATATTATCAACCGTCATACCTCGTATATCGGACGACTTCACCAGCGATAGATGAGGTATGACGGTTGATAATAATATCTTATTTACTAACCTCTGTGGCACTAACAATATGCATGTGTTTGGTTATTGTTATGACATGTTGACTGTAATTTCTAGGGCAGCTAGAACAGACACGAACATGGGTCTAGGAGCAGAGAAACCTGGCGATCTCTCAAGTGCTGACGATGAATACGAGGCTTACAGGAAACGCATGATGCTGGCATATAGGTTTAGACCCAACCCTTTAGTAAGTAACTTTTCATTTTCAAGTTTGTGTTATTTCTGACTATATTTGGGTTTCTTAATTATCCTTGTATAATTATCCATGTCTAAATGTTGTAAATCTACTCGATATTTTAAAATAGATCAGGAGATCTCCCTACATTATTGATATCTAATTATATTTTCATCCAAGAATAGTAGCGAAGTGGACTTCCACTCAAAAAAGAAATTTCCTCATTCTCTTGGAATTGTCGACACCTTGTAGTAGTTCCACAGGTCAGATCATGTAGATTCTTTCTAATCCTACAGTGACCTGTTTCGTATCCTACATGGTTTATTTGATTCGCCCCGAGAAACATTTTGTTCCTACCTTTTCCATGAATGAACATTTTAGTTCACATATTTACTTTAATTTCTTCCTTTTCCATACATTTGCTAATTACAATTGAAAATACCATATACATGAATGGTCTCCCGTGAAATACTACGTAGTTATGACACAATAACTGTTATGATTGAAACTGTCTAAGGGTAGTTACTGATCAAATTTGTATGTTACAGTTTTCTTCTGACTGCGAAAAATATTGTATTGTTAAACTCCATAATACAAATTCATAGTTTCGTTTGTTATCTTATGTAATAATAGATATCAAGATATATCCTGAAAAATAATAACGAGGTTGTAAATATAGTGAAGTTATATGTAGTTTGACCATAATCATAATGGATTTGATGTTTAATAAAAGTAAATATTACACTGCAAGTTCGCATCAGAGAGAACTGCCGCCTGAAATAAAAGTGTGACGCTCAGGGTTGTTAGGTGTGACTAATTTTGATGCAATGTTGAGAATATTTTTGGAAACTAGCCAATGTATTTTTGTTTAACGGGGGTTACTTTATTGCCTGTAAACATTTTTACTCTTTCTAGTTTCGATGATATAGTAAAGTTGTCTATAATGATAGTTACTGGCAATAGTATAACTATTATCAAGAACATTAATAAAAAAAAAGTTCAGTATAGTCCTGCCTGTTGAAAAACCGCATTTCAAACAATGAAATTGATATTTCTTATTTTGACTGCAATGATAAAAGTACAGAACAAATACAAAATACTTCTTTTCAAGTAATTAAAAATATCCTTAGTTAAAATTATTAGTTTATCTTTTATGTGCTTAATTTTTATATTGACAAAAATTTTGCCAATATTTTTTATATATGGGCTTAAATGATAAGTTAGAGATTAAAAATAAGAATTTTTCCTTCTACATAGCTATTATATTAATATGGAGTACGAGTTGAAGGTTTTATCTATCTTTTCCATAGCCCTGAGACCCTTCCAACTAACTAACTACCTTACCAATATTATATTACATCAACTTACTTTTAAATATGAAAAGAACTTTTTCATGTTTAGATATATTGACCCAATATTAAGAGAAACTCTCCTCAATATTCTTGTTAGGATTTTAAATTTATATTATCAATATGTCAGTATATTATTCCACTAATATTTGTGTTATGGTTTGTTTCAGAATAATCCGAGAAGGCCGTATTATTGAATTTTCTTTAATTATAATAAAAAATATATTTTTACTTTTTGTTTACTATTATTTGTAGGTATTTTTTTAAAATAAATAATTGTGTTGAGTTTGTGTCATTTAAATTACCAACTTAGATGTAATTTAATTAGCAATATTATTTAATATATAAATTGATGATAAGAGGCTGAGTGAGTGACTTTTCATAAGTATTTTATAGTGAAATTTTTTGATAATTTTTGTGGGTTTATTCATCGACTTAATATCACGGTTTTTTAGTATCAATTATTTCGTATGGAATCAGAATTATTAGAGAAAAAATCATTATTCTTTACTGTTGGAGGTATTACATACCTAATAATAAAGAAATTTATTATTTGATCTGGTACCTCCAAAGGTTTTATAAAAATTTCGTATTTCTGAATAAAAATTTTGTAGTTATTTCTTGATTATATTTATTTATCTATCGTCAGAGAAAGAAATATAGAGCTATACTGATAAAAATTCAAATGGTGGTGTGACAAATGTTTGTTTTGACAAATACAAATACCACGAGAAGTGGTATGCTTAAGCTAACGGCAATATATGTAAGTACGTGAATCACATTTCTGGGACAGCGCATGCGCGTCGCCTCGCCAACCACTTGCCTGGCTCACCACGGCTCATATTATTTTAATATAAATTCTAGTTAAACAATTTAATAATAAATGTAATAATAGAGATGAAATTATATCAGAATTCACGAGAGCAATAGCATTGTCTAGAACGGTTACATCAACTAGCATCTAAACTTTCTGTAATTTGTTCCGGACCTTTTCTGTTTTTCACATTTTGTTTACTCTGTTTTCGAAAGTTTTTTCCGTCTACTTTTAAAATATTTCTTGATCACTTTCTAAAAACCGCCATACAATTATATTCACATAAGAAACCAATATACCCTACTTTTGGCATTAGTAATGGTTCTGTTTACTCATTTGCTGAACTTATATGTTAAATCACATACTATACATTATTCATTGAATGTCTGTTCACTGTAAACTAACATTAGAACGAACTATGCCAAAAGTTCATTAATTTCTGAGATTTTATATCGTTGTAAGAATCATTTTCAATTAAAAAGGGAAATTTAAGGTTAATATATTTTCCACTTAAATAAAAGGAAAAAAATAAACATTTAGAAATAATAATTTTATTAAATATTTTATATGGTAAAATATGACAGTAAAAATAAATTTAATCAGTAACTTCAAACATTTTAGAAAGTCTATCGAACTCGAGTTCCTTTGTGTTATACTCAATGACAAATTGATGATTGACATGTGAATCTGCCAATTGACTTCTGTACCTATTGACAGCCTGTAAAAAAGAAAAAGAGAATTAGTATTACAAAAAAAACATGGGTGTAATAAATCTTCCAAATCTAAATTAAGTGTACAAGTTTAATTAATTAAACTGGTTTTGTTTAACATATTACTGTAAATTTGAACAACTTTTAGGAATCCGTTTCTAGGAATGTTACAAATCAGACAGTAAATTGGTAGTAAACAGAGCAAGTCAAATATAATTACTATGTCAAAGGTTTGTCAAAATATAAACTGTTCATTCATAAACTGGATACTATAAAATATCAAATGTCTCTGTTCTTTATTTGTGCTAAGCATAAAATTCATAATCGTAGAATAACTTTTGGTGCTTTAATATAGTTTACGATGAATCTATACACTACGTTTTAGAAGGCGATAGTATTATGGGGGCAGCCAGTATTTCTTTATTTACTCTGAAATATACAACTGTAAGGTTAAGAAACATCGAAAACGCCTTTTCAATTCATATTATTGTCTTATTTTTTATTACATAAAACTTTAGAGGAGGACATGAATATTTGTTAGATAGGTATGTTAGACAGTAAGCACAAAAAAGTAACGTTTATGTTGTGTCACGCAACCGACAGAGAGAGAAAAGAGGAAGATTTAATGAGAACGTCAGGGGGATAGAGAAAGAGGAGGGATAACTGAATGGTAAGATTGTTGAGGAATAGAGAAAGAGAAGGAAATTCAGAATTAGAGGAACTTCCTTCTTATCTGAAAGGGAGTTCTTCCAGTTAAGAAGGAAAAAAACTGCCTCTTATGAACTTTTTTGGGGAAAAAAGTTATGGAAGAGAAACCTACTACCTTGTGAATGCTATAGAGTTATATAACTTGTTAATAAGCAAATACAAATTATTAACACCAAAAGATAAATTCAAATAATCTCTGTACTATTGTATAGTAGAGAGATAGAGAAAGGTAATGCTGCTTGAGACGGATAGAGAAGGGGAATATTAAGATATTATTATCAACCGTCATACCTCGTCCTATCGCTGGTGAAGTCGTCAGACCGGCTTCGCAATGGCTGCATCATCAATGGGACTAATGTTACCTTCCAAAATCACGGATATCTATTTTAACTCAATGGTGCCAATATATATGCCTAAATTTCCTACCTAACATTTTTATTTTATTTTGTTTAATCTGTTTTTTGTCTTTTAAACTTAAGTCGTCTCTGTCCTGTCGTCTTTTCATGTTTTTTATTGGTTTAAATATTATGTCTGCCTGGTGCTTAATTTGTTTGTTTATTAGGTTATCAGTATTTTTGTTTATATATTTCCATTTCCTCTATTACATTTAATGTTTTACCTTTTTGTCCTATTTTAATTAATTTCATTGAGTTTTCCATACTGTCGTGTCAGATATACGGACATACGAGTTCATGTCCGTGTTTTTTTAAATGGTTAGCAAAATTTGATTTATTCGTGTTATTTACATAATCATTAATATGTTCTTTAAATCTTTGTTTTAATGTTCTTCCAGTTCCAGAGGAGAATACTGTTCGACACGGAGGCAGATAGATAGAGAAAGGGGGTGTATGGATGTGGAGGATGTGAAGAGAGAGAGGGGCTTCCTGAATGAAACTATTGGATGACTGGAAAGCCCAGTAAGATGGAGTGAAATTAAAACAGGTTATTGAATGAGAATGAGGTAGAGGGGTTGACTAGATACTTCAAAACAAATGAGAAATATTTGGATACTGGTAGTATTTTAATAAGTTTGTAATGTGTTCAAATTCCGGAACATTAGACAAATATGGTTTGATGTTCCTACATTTTATGAATTTCATGCAATTAAAATTTACCCCTGAATAAGCAATTGTTATCGATACAGAAGAAGAAAAGTCTATCGAACAAAAATGATTTATAACTTCGAATTTCGTTTATACGGAATCTCGGTTTAGTAGGACACTGTCCAAAGTGAATCCGTACGACCGACAACAGTTCCAACGTACACTACAATACACTTACACTTTGAAAGCTTCATTTCCTAGAGTGAGATCACGGACCAAGAATAAGAAGTCCTCTAGTCACGAAAAAATAATTAAATACATTAACGTGATTAAAATTTGTATATTTTAATACACAAAAAGAACAGGTAACAGATTATTAACATCTGTACTTCAAAACTTACTTACTTAAGATAAAAGTGGAATCGTTTCAATATCATAGGTGCATATTTCAAAAATTATATTGTGAAATAATAGGAAAGTAAATTCATGGCTTGTACCTTTTATTTATAATATATACCATGCTATTATTTCTTGACCACGCTGTTTACATAATCGTTGAATTTGCATTTTGAGGGTTTTGGTCAAGTTTTGAATAAACTCCTTTATGACGACGTTTCAACAAACATTTACATCCTCTTTACGGCTAGAACATATTTTGCAATAACTACTATTTACAATTTAAATTTTACTGAAATATACACTTATTGACAACGGTTCCTCTGTTACTTTAAAAGTGCATATGTTAAACAAAAAGAACAGGTAAACAGATTGTTAACATCTGTACTTTAAAACTTACTTACTTAAGATAAAAGTGGAATCGTTGTCAATATCATAGGAGCATATTTCATTAAAATTATATTGTGAAATAATAGTGCTGATTGCAAAATATGTTATGGTCCTGAAGGGGACATAAATATTCGTCGAAACGTTTGTATGTATATACATACAAAACGTTAATTAAATTTACATGGTAATAGCGGATATTAAATTAAGATATATTAAATAAGGTTAAAAGCAAAGGCTATAAGAAAATAAGAGACAGTAATAAAAGGAAAAGAGTTATCTTACATTTTACGCATTAGCTCTTTTCCTCTTACTACTTTCTCTTACTTCCTCATAACCTTTGCCTTTAACCTAATTTAATATATCTTATATAATTTCTGCTATTGCCTTATAAATTTAATTATCCTTCTGTTATCTTATTTAACCTTCTCCTGTTGTCTTATAACCTTTTTACTCTTCTACTTTTCTCCTTAGACAACCTAATTTCCTTTTTTTAATATATGTATATGTTATCCGTATACGACTTAACACTGTTTATCCCCGAAAAAGAGAAGGTAAATGGAACCAGCAGAGCAACATGATAAAGTACTCGTTATAACTCTCATATATTATTCCTGGTCTTATATCGACAATCCCTCATTACCTCAACAGGTTTGCCAAGCTGCTGCGACAGAATCATCATGTTGATGAGGGTGTCTGGATTGTTACTATCTTTATCCATGGCTTCCTGAAGTACTGACTCAGCCTCTTCATACTTCCCTTGACCAATAAACGTCACAGCCTGTCCGTTCAACAAAACAGCGCTACTGCCAAATTTGTCGATTAATTCCTGGAATATGTAGTAGGCGTCTTGAAGTTTCTCCCCACCCTGAAAAAAATAAAGAGGTTTTGATAGTGTACATTGGTAAAGTGAGCAAAAGAAAAAAAAAAGGCATATATTCGCACATGTACTAGGAAGAAAGAGGAGTCACCATAAAGACAAGGTAAAAATGAGAGAGAGATATAGATAAATGGAGGGATTGAATGAAACGGATGTAAAGGGATAGTAGACGAAAGATTGAGAGTTGTTAGAGAGCAAGGCTTTGAACAAGACTGTTTACGAAAGAGGGAAACTGAATAACATGAAGATGGGGGATAGGGGAAGAAGATATGGCATGAGGAGGTATGGGGAGAGAGAAAGGGAGGAGTCAGGGAGAGGATATGTGGAAATTAGGGAGATGGATAAGTGGAAGGGAATGACTGTGAGGAAGATAGAAAGATTTGAATGAATGAATTTGACGGATCAACTGTTGTGACAATTGAACAATATTTGTGCATATTTTTGTAAGTCACTCAAACCAAAAAAGAATTGACGTTTTCATACTCGAACACCTATTGGCCAATTACATTGGTATATGTCTAGTGGATATGGTTCAGTAGCAAAATTTTTTAACTCTGAAAAAGCGTACATCTTAACTAGTCCTTAAAACTTTATTGTTAAACGAATTTAGAAACAATAGTGTGGAGCGAAAACCCATGCAATACTTTCAGACCCGTAAATTAGAAAGGAATCAAAAACTATGTAACTATTATTAACAAAAGAAAAAAGGGGAATATATAATTAAGTCAATCATTCAACATGTTAATAATGGCGTAGTGCACTCTATATCATCACAGAAAGTGATTTTTATGGGACTTTAAGCATACGAAAGTTCAATGAAAAGTAGAGGACATACGAAGATACCAGAAGCAGCTTATCAGAAAAATATGAGTGAAAGCGCATCACTGACGACAATGTGAAGATATAACGTTTTAACTGAAAACAGCCTAAGAAAAATAGGTAGGATTCTGCCAAGCCTAAGAAACATAAATGAAGCGTTATAACTGTGAATTCTTCAACATCATTTGCTACAATGTCCAGAACACAGGAAAACATCACTTAATTTTGTAGATGTCATACCAGATACCATGAGTTGGGGTGCAAGATAAAATTGCAGTATCTGCTTTCTTAGACGCAGGTAATCTAGTTTCATTAATGACCCAGTAGAACAGCAGAAATGCTTAAGTAGTTATTATTTGCTTTTACCATTGCAATAATAATCCAAGTTGCAGCCAGTTGAGTTAAAGTATTTTCTTCATCTTTTTCCTGCATTGTTTTTAATTCTTTTCTTGCCATGTCAACTCTATCCATTTTAAGATAAAGAAGAACATTCATTGCCAAACTGAAACAAGTAAAATATTTTAAAAATTTCGGTTATCTAAAACCAGCCAACAATATATGTAAAGAAGAACAATCTAACAGTTCTTAACTGGGTGAGTAACTAATTTTTGAAGTTCGATGAGCTTCTTCATTGAGTATAAAGTCAGCAAGACAAAAAATACGGAATTAAAAAAAAAACATTTAGCTGTCACTCAGTTTTATGATTACTAAATTATCTTGTGTAATCCACCAATTTTAAAAATATTTAGAATTTGTTGATTTATTCTTAGTTCATATTTCCGTAATGCATGTATATCCTTGACATCATAGATTGGAGAAGTTGGTGCTTCGATTGCAACTACTGCTATGTAAAACCCTTTTCAGTTATGGAAAAGCAACATTACCGGTTTGCATTGGCGATAAACCATCAGTAATAATAGCTGGTATGTTATACTCTAGTTTAAGTCTGGCTTGTAGGAATATTTTTACGAAATCTAATAAACCTGCGCCTCCTATAAGCATGAATTTAATAAATAAAGAACAGAATAAGTCTGTTGTTCTGACTGGTTACAAGTCTAAAATAACTTTTCAGTAAAACAGTTTCTTTTAAGGAAGCAAAATAATTCTAATACCTTTCAATATGACTGTCATTATGAAGTATTTTTAAGGCACATTCATAATTCCTCTCATGACAGTATATTGTGGCAGCTACAATAAGAAATTCATGATTAATGACGTCCGCATTTCCTTTGTTGAGCTTCTCATCCAAGACGGAAACTATGGTATCTCTAAAATAAATTAATCACATGTAGTACATATCACTATACCCCTCATCTCACATATGACATACAAAACAAAGATCTGGGATATAATACGTCTCTATCTCATCCATTGGTATGATTATTGTAAGTTTTACAATACATTATTGTAGTACACATTTACAGTTCATGCATTGCAAATGTAAACAGTGTAATTATTGTTTTCAAATGTCTGTACCCAGATTTGTTAATTCAAAATTAACCTTAGCTTTTTTATAGGTTCATTTCTTTTATTTATATTATTGCTAGTTTACAAAAGGTTGAGGGGACTAATGAATTAATATAATAGTTCACATTCATCAAGATAATTTAATTAGCAAACATTTTTAATTTGCACTCTCTTTCGTTAATCTTGAAATTGGATAAAATCTTATTTTATAAATAACTTGTATTTTTGTTTCAATCCTGCTAATTGGTAATGCTCATTATAGTACAATATTTAACACAATACTTGATTACAATATAATAATTACCTTTTTGAGTTATTAGAGAAATAGTCGGCTAAAACTTTTAATGGACGCAATTTTTCAGGTATACTATCATTAGATTCCTTAAGTTCATCTAAAACTACCCTATATTTCTTTTGAGCTATATATGCCCGATAAACAAAGTAATCTCTTTCAATTTGTGTTTCACCAGGAGGGATCTGAAACATTAATAAATAAAAGTGAAGCACTCAAAAACATAGATTATAATAAAAAAAATATGTAATTATATGATATTAAGTGCCCTTCTTTCATCATAATAACTAAAGAAAATAGCAGATTAACCACATAGTTTAATAATGCATCGTTCAAATGGAAGTAGACTATAAATTATGGTAATTTCAACTTTAAAACTTTTATCTCATACTAAAAAGTATTCACAAATGTCCATTTTAAATATTTGATAAGGAAATAATATCTAAATACAATAATTTATTTATTCCTGAAAACCACATTACTTTACAAAGCTAGGGAATTCAAAGGTCAATCCAATAATGATATTCCATATTTTGTTATAGAACTATAGAGCTATCACAGATAACATATCATAGACTGATACAAGAATGGTTATTTCAAAAAACAGAGAATACAATGTTTGTTCAGAATTAGTTGAGTACTCTACATTTCTATATACTAACAATTTGTTTATACTCTTAGTAATATAAACATGACAAAAGAGTCGCAAACTTAATTTGAATAGAAAAGATACAAGTAACAATTGTAAGTGCATACTTTATAATACCTTCAATTTTTGAGCTTCATTAATAGCTTGTTGATAATTTCCCACATAATACAAATTTTTTACATCAAAAAGTATATCAATGTTTTCTTGAGGAGGCATCCTGAAATACAAATGGTTACAAACGATTGCAACGTCCAACACGGCCAACAATGACAACCACTGTTGACAAAAAAATGCTAAAAGAATTTTGTCTATTTAACTTCCCCTATTTAATTTAAAAAAAAAACAATTCTGTTTTCGATTAATAACATTAACATAAATTAAAAAGTAATCAAACAACCTTTTTCTTTATTAATTGCACTTAGAAGTATGAAATGTAAACCTGTACTCATTATGTTGCAAGATTAATGCCTTGTGTATACACCGGAATATCAAAATGTAACCTATTTAATGGTTCACTTGTGACTGTAACGACCGAGTTGTGTGTTGGTGTCGGGTTTTTTGTTCGGTATTAGTTTCGTGTTTTCTTAAGCTCCTTTGCAATGAGTCGAAGAAGAGCTTATGATGATGATGACTATGGTCTGTTTTTATTACTATTCCCTGTTGATTTTGTGCTAGTTAAACTTAAGTTTTTTGTTAGAACTAAAGTTATCTTGCTTTCTTTTTGAGTGAATTATATTAAGAATTAAGGGAGTGTACAATCTTAAATTGTGTATGGTTCTTGGTTCTTGCATTGGCTTATGGTATTTTATAGATTAAAATTATAATATTTATTTTTGTAAGATTTAAGAATTACCATTTTCTATTTTCATTTATAATATTGACATTCCTAAGATTGGGCAAATGTTGTGTCTTACTCCCCAATGATATGACTAGGCCTAATATGTATTCTATCATATAAAATTACCCCAATTACTTTTTTGTTAATAACAAATTTATTTCGTTCAAGTAATATTTAACATGTTTTACACTATCTGCGTTTGTATATAAATGTTGTGTTTCCGTTTTGCAGATCATAGCTATAGGAAACGAATGCGACTATCTGATAGTCAAAAAATTGAAGATCGTTTAGAGAAACTAATTCTTCGGCTTGGTGAACATGTAAGTCTAACATTTCATTTTAATAACCGTTACCTACAAACATTTTGCAATTATCTAAATAACATTTATTTTTAGAGTACTGTTTCAATTGAAAGTAATTTAGAAGGTTTAGCTAGCGTCCTTTATGACGATCTTCCCTCCTATCGTGACAAAGTACTTAATGTACTAACTGACTGTGCAGTGAAAATGCCTGAAAGATGTACAATTTATACTACATTAGTTGGTCTTCTCAATGCTAAACATTACAGCTTTGGTGGTGAGGTAATAGTAATATTTGAATTATTTTTTTCAGACATCAACCCTGAACTAAAGAATTTGTATATGGTGTCTATAACTTATAAATAGCTTTGTGAATACCTTCAACGAAGGTTTCCAGATGCTCTTTAAAATTTAAAATTATCATACTCATGACTTCTCATTATCGTTTAAATATTTTGGCTTTCCAATATTTTTGTTTTGAAAATTTTTTCATTTCCTTCGTTGCACTTTTTGAGAACATGAATTGTTGAGTAGTAGATTTTTTTATGTATAATGCATTACCCTTACTCATTTCATTATCATAATCAATTTACCTTCTGCTTGTACATTACCATCATGCTTTTGTTTGCTTGTAAGCTAGAACGTTGGATTATTTAAATTGGTTATATTTTCTGATGTAAAATAAATACTACCTTTGCTTTCTTCAGTCAATTTGGTTTTTCAATTTTATTTATTATTATTATTTGAGGGTGACTTTAGCACTGCGTCTTAAAAAAAGAACTATTGCTCTTCCCCCTTCTATACTAAAGTACCCCAGCAGTTAGCTACAACGCATCCTTGCTTGGTCCAGCGGTAAAAGTTTTTCTATGGTTTTGTTGAGTGTCCCGAAGCACCTACCTGTGTGCAGCAAGTTGCCTGACTGGAGGTGCACATAAACTGCCCATTCATTATGACTTCTTTTCATCAGGTTTCTCTATTATCATTGTGGAGTTAACCCACGATGTTGGATTGGCCACCTTCCTGATGGCACCTAGCATGTTCTAGTATGATAACTTGAAGATGGTCTCGCATTTACTTCAATTTCTTTTCTATACAATAAAGAGCTGACTGCTCCTGTCGCTACGCATTTTCCTTTAATTTAATGTGATGTCGGTCTTGAAAATTACCTAAGCCTTCAAATGCTGTTCTAAACAAGCTTCAGATTTCTTGTTTGGCCTGCATGTTGAGTTAAAGTTGGAATTCTCTTTACCAATTTCAGTGTTACACAGTCACCAATACCCAAATTGGAAGTACAACCTTTATATTCAAAATCGGGAAGTCCACAAATGCAATTAATTCCTGTAGGACATTCTAATTTAAAGTGACCTAATGGTTTACCTTAAATGCTTCATAACCCCAAGCTGGTAAAGGTCAGGTTAGGCTGCAGTGGCCGTCACACAAGAGAACCCATAGGTCAAAGATTGAACCTTTTTATATCTCACAATGCCCATTCTACATTGGAATCCTAAATTTTGCTAACTCAATTGTTTTTAGAGTAGGGGGTCTTTAATGGGTACCTGAAATCGTACAGGTTTGGGGCCGACAGCTTAACGTCCTCCTCTCCTAGGGATGATGTGTTCAAATTTTTTTTTCACCTCTTGCATGAATAGATAGAGAGCCGGAGTGAGTATCGAACTCCGGATCTACCAGTCTAGAAACAAACTATCTTAGCCCTTCAGCCTAATAAGCCCCGAATTTCTTGGGTGGTTGACAATAGAAATATTAATTTTGGTTCCTGGGTCCAGCATGAATTTGATGTTTTCACTCGTTACTAGAATTGGCTCAATGCACTCAGTACATTGATTGACTCCTCCTGCTGATCCTAATACTAATATCTGATTCACCTGCCCCAATATTCTCTCTGTTTGACATTGTATGAGTCCTAACTCTGTCTCTTATTGAATATATTACTATGCCATTTCCCAGGTGCATTCTCACCTTCACAGTATGTACATATTTCATATTACTAAGAGGCTCCTTAGTTTTCTGCCAGTTCTGTTAACTACATCTCTAGCACACTTTTCATGGCCGTCTTGTTCATACTATTTCTAAATAACAGTAGATTGGCGTGCACTACTTTCAGCTATTTGACAGAATTTAATGTGTGTGTCTAAACTTACTTGGTAGTTCTTGTACTGACTTATCTCTAATCCTAAACAGACTTCTATCACTAATCATATTTTCCGGTTCAAGAATTCGCAATCTTTAAAGAATTGTTTTCAATTGTTGTAAAAACTGATTAAACTCCTGCCTTTCGGCTTGTTTAATTTTAAAAGAGTTAAACCACTCAAAAATCATATTTTTCGTAGAGCAACAAAAGTTTTCAAACTTCAGTAAAATTTGTTTAAAAGTTAATTCACTGAAATTTTCAAAGAAATTGTAAATTTTTAGGCCCTCATTATTTACAAGATTTAACAGTTTGTTCCACCTTAGAATTATCTTCAATTTCCTTATGTTGGTAAACCGCCAACTTTCAAATTCTATTAAATTTATTTTCATCAAATATCAAAAGATCTGGTAATCTGAACATAGGTGTCGTATCCATTA
This sequence comes from Hermatobates lingyangjiaoensis, assembly GCA_026182355.1. Classification (NCBI taxonomy): domain Eukaryota; kingdom Metazoa; phylum Arthropoda; class Insecta; order Hemiptera; family Hermatobatidae; genus Hermatobates; species Hermatobates lingyangjiaoensis. The sequence continues at coordinate 91,588 of JAPFBL010000632.1, forward strand.
TCTTTTATACAATTTAACTGAACATTTAAATTATATTAAATAAACCTGACACCATATATTATTCTTTATACTGGTTCACAGAAGACAATAATTATAATTCATCTTTATTGTCATTCGAATTCACCTGTGTTCCATTACATCTAACCTTCCTCCCCTATATTATGCCTTCTATATCTTACATACATGTTGTTTTTAGTTTGTGGAGCAGATGGTCATAATTTTTAAAGATTTCCTTAAAACCTGCCAGTGGGAGTCTGCACGTTATTGTCTCAGATTTCTTGCTGACTTGGTTAACTGTCACGTGATTGATGCCAGTTCTTTATTAAATCTTCTCAACCAGATGCTTTTTGTTGCTGAAGATGAAAACGCACCAGAGGTATTCCATCTTATGTGGAATTATAATGACGATAATAATATAATTGTAGTCATATTTTTAATATATATATATAATAATGACAATATTTAGGATGATTATTTATGATATTTGCGATATAATTTTTGTAATTATTATTTATGATAATAATAATAATAATGATCATAATAAGGAATAAAAATGGTGTTTATAAATAATTTCTTTATCGTCAAATAAAAAGAATATAATTTATAGTTTTATTAGAAAACATTGTACTACTTTAGCATGTGATCACAGTGGTGCTGTAATCTCATAAGTTTAGTATATGCTTTGTGTTATCTGAAACTATTTGTGATCATATTTCACGACATGTATTAATACAATCACAGATAGCTTCGGTTTCTGGACGAGTCAGTGAGTTCTTCTATAAAATGATGAATGAAAAAAATCCTTGAGTGAAATAAAATATTAACTTTAAAATTTTACCAAGGGTTATAGTGTAGTTTACTCAGTTTTTTAAATCGGTGAAATTGTGAATTGTTTTATATATACAGTGGAACCTCTACATACGAGCTACTCTACTTACGAGAAACTCGAGATACGAGAGGTCTTTCGAGCAAAAATCTTGCTCTACATACGAGAGAAAATCCAAGTTACGAGAATTTCCAGATGGTTCTGCTAGGTGGCCAAGTTACGAGAATCAGTTACGAAACTGATACAGTAATGTTAAAAAGCAAAAAAAAGGAGAAAAATGTGCATAAATAAATTAATGCCGTAAAAAAATTTAGTTTTTCATAAAGTTAGCTTTAATTTTAAGTGGAAGTGCTCATAATAAACTCGCATTTTATTTCGTTAACCCTAGATAGATAACCTACGTCGAATCGACGTAATCGATTATAGAAAATCAATATAACTCGTTTGTTTTTCGCGTCCCTAAACTCGCCGTTCCTGCCAACTCACTCGGCCGTTGGAGCTTGCAGGACGCACCCGTTTCGTTCCGGTAAGTGCAATACTTTCCTAGATATTTACCTGCTGTACGTCGATGTGACGTATGGTTATCTTTAGTGTCAGTTTTTCTACTTTTGGGAATATGTATTATTACGACTTTTTTGCGAATATTGTACATATTTTGTATAAGTAATTTTTATTGTTATAGGCCACGACCAAAAGAATACAATGACGTCACAAATTGATATAGGCGATGCAGAAATCAGTCGGCTGTTGCATGAAACGAGCGATGAAGAAATTCAGGGGTTGGACAGTGAAACTGAAGATAATTTATTAGAAGACGAAGTACAGAGTGATGCCGAAGACTGTGATTCATTTTTATAATGAAACAAAGGGGGGAGTCGACAGTTTCGACCAAATGTGCTCGTCAATGTCCTGTAGCCGCAAGACAAACAGGTGGCCCATGGCCATGTTTTATGGGATCTTCAATATGACATTTATAAATTCATACATTATTTACTGTGATAATGTCATATCCAAGAAAGAAAAACCGCTGGCACGTTGAGATTTCATGAAAAAGCTCAGCAATAGCTTGATCCCGTGGATGGAGACGAGGCAGCAAATGCTTACCTTGCCTACCAATATAAAAGAAAAAATTAGTAGTATATTACCAAAAAGACGAGATGAACCTCCCACACAAGATGAAGATATACCTGAGCCAAAGAAAAGAAAATATTGTGCCTATTGTCCATCAAAACTTAGAAGGATGACAAAGACTATTTGCGATAGGTGCAAAAATCCCATCTGTGGAGAGCACAAGTTCAGCGCCTGCCCTAAGTGCCTATGAGACCAAAATTACTAAAGATTTATACTTACTTAGGTTTTTTATATTATAGAGAGTACAAAAAGTTGATTTTGAAAAGTTTTAATGGTAAATTATAAGACTGACGAAGAGATTCCTTATCTTTAAATTTCGTAAAATAAGAAGTTCCTTGATTTGTTCCTTATTGTTTTTTCATAATAAAATTTAAATAAATACTTATGTTGTTTTATGTACTCGGCACTCAATTACATACATTAACACATATTATTACATTTATAAACCTAGTATACACTTAATCGAAAATATCCTCACTCAAACATTCGCACGTCGAGTCGACGTATGGTTATCTTTAGTGTATAGTGCAATATGGTTATCTATCTAGGGTTAATATCATCTTATTTATCTTATTACTGTATTTTTATTTTCAGCCACTATTTGAATGTGTTTTTAGTAATCAGGAAGTTGTGTTCATAGTTATTTAGGGTTAACTTGAATGATTTTGGGAGGCCGGGAACAAATTAATTGGTTTTCAGTTATTTCTTATGGGAAAAATTCGCTCTAGATACGAGAAATTCTAGATACGAGCACGATCCGGGAACGAATTAATCTCGTATATAGAGGTTCCACTGTATTTGTTGGACATCTTTAATTTTTAATTATTACGATGACATAGTGCAATACCTTCTTCCTCATTTGATCCTCAAAAAGGCAACTTATTTAATTTTCTTAATTAGTATAGTTAAGAGTTATGTTTCTCACTACTGTCTTCGAATGAAATTAATTTTATTGTTTAAATAGGAGTTTATGATTACAGTTCCTGTCGGTTTTAAATATAGATTAAGTTCATAGTGGATTTAGATTTAGCGCCAGACTAATATCTGATTACGCACAGGTGACTCCATAGTCAGCAAGTGAGATCACATTCCAAAGTAGCATTGAAAACGTTGATATTTAAATTGCAAAAAAATTATGTGATAAAATTTGTTCAATGAAATATATTGTTTTTTTTTATTAGTTTTTTATTTCTTAATGTTTGGTTTTAGTGTCGTAAATCCTGGTATATATATGCAGTGCTTTCCTGTCTTCCTTGGGTGGGAAGAGAATTATATGAGAAGAAAGAAGAACATTTAAAAGCTCTTTTGAACAGCATTTTCGTTTTACTCAACAAAAGAAACAAGAAATATGTTCCATCATTAAGAGTTTGGTCTATTGACGCACCTCATGTTCAAGAAGAGGTTTATATATATTTAATTTATTTTTCACTTGAATTAATCTAAGTAATTCATAGGGTTAAAGTTTTTCCAGTTTAAGATTGAGGATCTGCTCGGAAGCTACAACTCTGACACTGGTTTCTCAAGGGAATATTTTATTTCCCTAATGATTGTATATTGGTAGTCCTAAATTTTACCTAACTCAAGTATATTTAGAGTAGAGATCGTAACGAGTACCTGACACAATAAAGGGCTATTAGACTTGACGTCTTCTCAGATATAGAGGGATGACTCAGATTTTTCACATTTCGTGTAAAAAAAAAATTGTGGGCCAGGGTAAGGGTTGAACCCGGGATGTATTAGTCCTGAGGTGAGACACTGGGATACCCCTAGTCTCTATAGAAGTTTGTTACTTAATGCATTGTATGATGTATTGTAGATATATAAAACAGTCTAAAAAAATATAAGAGACTATTTAAGAATTTCAGTATTCAAGAATTGGAATTGTGCTCTTGAAAATGCTTGGTTAAAAGGTCGAAGAAGACGAGCATTTATCATCCTACGCTGCAACCCTCTCATTAAACATCTTATTTATTGTAAGTGTAATTAGAGATGAACGTATTGATTCCTTAGAGTATTGTTGATCCGTATATAGTTTCTGCATGTATGCTCTACATCGGGAGTCCTATCTTTTTCCTCTGGACTCTAGAGTATTAAAGAAGAGATCTTAACCATTAATTGACATCGTACAGGCTCAAGACTGACGGCTATAAATCCTTAAAAGTACAAAATTTTGCATCTCTTGCATTAAAAATATAGTGTTATTATAATTAAATAATTTTAAGGCCCTGTAAAAAATTGTATCCAGATTGAATTCATAACTGATATTTTGAGTTTTTAGAAATTATGGAACAAGTTTCTACAGAAAGTAGTTTTACTTATAATCTACTTTATGTGGATACTTTTCAATAATTTTGAGTCATGAATAAATAAGTGTCTGAATTAAAAATGACTCTTTTGAATGTTGAAATGAATAATGGATTCTCTAAGAGTACGTCTGTGTACGAAAACGTCATTGAGAACATAGAAAAGAATAGCACATCAAAACATTAAATTCTAGTTTAATCTCAGAATAAAGTTTTTACTTGCTTTACATTATAAGTGGTGAGTTTACAAGTAAAGAAGTTTTGTTGTTTTTCTTTTTAGTATTTAGATTGCCTTGGAGAGCAAATTAAACAATTAAGCAACCAAAATTGGGCTGAAAAACATATACCTCGTCCTTACCTGACTTTTGACAGCACTCTCTGTGAAGCTCTTCATCATAGTTTGCCGGACATCATCCCTCCACCTCACAATGACTCCTTCGTCTATCCACTGCCATCAGTCATATTTAGAATGTTCGACTACACAGATTGCCCTGAGGTATAGTGATCAACATTTACATTGTTATTTTCTTCAGCTCGGGTTGGGCTTTGCCTTCCCTAATACCTCTCCATGCACCTCTGTCTCTTGCCTCCATTTTCCATCCCCTCCCTCCTTTTGTCTTCAGATTTGTCTTAATGTGCTCTAGCCATCTCCTATATGCGGTCTTCCTACTCTATCCAAACCTCTACATACAGCATTCCCATGGGTTATATAACATTAACTTATTATTGCTTCATAATAGTATCATAAACTTATATTGCTACTAGATCTGCTGGAGAAGAAATAATATATAATTTTTTGGTATTTTTTTCTAAACTTCTTACCACTTTGTGAATCAGAACAACAAATTTTAATCTGTGGTTTGCATATAACTGTTTCCGGCCTTGGTTGGATTGATTAGTTTTATCTTGCAATGTTTAACTAATCAAGTCTTACGCACTAAATGCTTTGATGATGTATTTTGTGTAAAATACTGAGTGTTTCAGTTTTTGACATGTAATTTAAGAATGCTTTGAAGTTTTGATCTTGTCGTTTAGCTTTACCTTGAAGAGTTTCTGAATGTCTTTTACTCCATTTCTCACACCTGTTTTAACTTTCAATTCAACATTTGTATCTTCAAAATGTCATTTGAATTGTCTTTTTATTTCTTAATAGGGTCAAAAGGCAATTTTCCAATAGCTTTTCTTTTTATGAGAGACATCGTCTATACTTTATAACATAGTTTTGGAAGTTTTGAAGATAATGAAAAGCAGTGCAAGTAATTATTTATGTTAAAACATTTTCAATGACTGGCAGGTGAGTAACAAAAAGCAAAAAGTAGCAAGAGTGAAAGGCAAAAGAATATTGTATTTTCATTGCGAAGTTAATCATTTGGCCTACCTAAATCCTCCCAGAGTCTCTTTCTGATTTAAGCTATTTTAAATACTTTGTGGTGTCATATATATATATAACTTTAAATTACACAAAGCACGACACAGAAAAGAGAATACAAAGAAAACTTACAGAATTCAATATTTCGAACTGTTGTTCGTCATCAGGAGAGTAGACTAGAAGAGAGGACGAAGTGAGAGAGATCTCTCCACGTCGAAGAACGGAGCGCGAATATATATATATATATATAAATATAGTCTAGTCGGAGGTTTTGTCCGGTTAACATTGTTGTCCCTTTAAATAATGTAAATTTCATTTTCTTAGTTAAAAAAATTTTTACTTCTGCCTATGAAAAAGGTTTTAAATAAAACCAAAACGTTGGCAACGAGAGTTTAATTTTTTATCCTGGAAAATTGACCGAACCCCGATTAGAGAACACACCTATATATATATATATATATATATATATATATAATTTTATGCATATCAATTTAATCGGTTCATTTACTTCTAATAAAGTATGTTTAACTGTTTGTCGAGACGTGTGTGAACTTTCAACATCAGGCTGGAAATTTTGAACCAATAAGACTAACCTGTTATACATAATTCATAATATATACATATATTTTTTCTTTAGTACAGTTAAGTAATGAAGTCTGACAATGATCAAGGTGCACTTAAGTATATAGCCCTCAACAGTTTGGTATACTTTCTGTTATCAAATGTAGTGATAAAATTATTTGTGAATGTAAGATTTAAAATTGATGTTCTGTTTCACACTTTGTTAGCGAGGCCTATTAAAAAGGGTTTAACAAATTCAGAAAAATTAATCAATAAATAGTTATTTAATTAAAAAATAATATTATTTAACAAAATATATCGTAAAAGGGCTATTTCCTTTGTTTACTAAAGGGCCATGAAGAAGAGTTTGTTTATTTCATTTTTTGTTTTAATATTACTTAGATTTTCTGTGAACTAAATTTCTTCGGATTTAGATTTTTCTTGCATAAATTGTTGGCGATGGATGTTTTGTGAATTACCTTTTAGAGCTACAAATCTATAACATTTAACATATGTTGAAGAAATATCTAAATGATTAATTTCATTAAGTCGAGCTTCAAAACTATGTTAATATTTCTAAGTGAAAACTACAATCATTTAGTTAGTTTTAACTTTTCAATTATTATTTGTTTAAAGATGATTTTTATTTAGAATGGACCTATTATGCCTGGAGCACACTCCATCGAAAGGTTTCTGATTGAGGATCATCTACATCAGATAATCGAAATGCATCATGCAGAGAGGAAGGGATGGTAAGTGTTTGTTTTAAACTCAAAACATTAAAAAGAGCCATTGTTATCCTAATAGTTTTCGTATAATAATTTAAAATTAAATATCTTATAATTTCAATTTTAAAACATTAACATTTTTCAAATATCAGACAATTTATCTTTTCAGTTATCTAAATATAAAGATGTTGCTAAATTTGACCATTTTTATGTTTAGAAAATGTTAAAAGAAATGGCTACCCAAAATATCCACTTTATTTCTTAAACTGGAGTTTGATTATTTATTCATAAGATATAGATTATACCAATGTTATATATTATAATAATTACTGATATCTCTTAGGAATACTGATCATAACAAACTAAAAGATTAAATATCTTTTACATTTTGAACAGAAATTCCTTATGCATATGATTTTAATGAATGTAAGTCGTAAACAAATATCTAGATATTTTTTTATTCAATATTAAGAAAAACTATCATACTATAAGCGATATGTGTAACTTAGGGAACTTAAATAGATGATAGAAATGGTCACTATGTTCCAGTACATCTTGTGACTTTATCATCATGTTTCTGAAGACAAATTTTCATCATCATGTTAGATATAATTTTTAATGACTTTTTTCAGTTAATTTACTAAATCATTTTAAAAATCCTGTTATAAGATGAATAATTTGTGGGTAGTAGTACAAAAGAGGACATCACTTCATTCCTCATATTCTATCAAAAGAATATTAGGAAAGGCTGTTAAAATTAGCCACAAAACTTACTAAATATTGAAAATAATGGAAACACTGTAAGTATAGCATCTCTTAAAGTGGGGCCAGGGTAGTCCCAGTAGCTTGCGTGTTCGCCCTGGACAGGTAGATGCAGGGTTCGGGTCTCACTCTGGTTTTCGATTTTTTCACGTGGGAGGTGCATAAATATGTGCATGTTGTCCCCGAGAGAGGATATTTAGTCGTATGTTCTTAGCCTGTGCGACCTCAGGTATTCGTTAAAGGTCCCTGCTCTAAATACACTTCTGTTGATCAAAATTGACTCTCAATCATAGAATTAACTCGGTAATATTACTAAATTTACCATTACTAAAATGGGTATCAAATAATAAATGAGCCACACTTTCCGCACCTAGAACAGCACTATAGGTGAAAGTTTATAATTGCGGTCATTGGAAAACAAGCACTCTTAAAATATAGAAAACAAAACTGGTACACGAAGTAGTTAAAATAAATATCTGCATAACTAGAAACCAAATTCCTTTTAATCCCTATATTGGAAATTAATTATAGAAGTATAAATTAATAACTTAATTTTAAATCTAAATTTTACTGATAAATGGAATACTATTCATAATGAACGCAGATTTGTTTTTTTTACAACTTTTTGTATTTAATTTACACAGATAATGGCTGGTATAATTGGGTACCGTTGATGCAAAATGGAGCACTTATATAAATAATTAAATAATATATAAATATTTTCCTTGTGTTAAAAGACTGTTTTTGCGCTAAATATACAATGAAAATTTAATTTGATCTGTTTTTTTAATAAATATAACGGAGGGGGAGGGGAGGATTATTGATAATTAATTCAATTATTCTGAGGTAAAATGGATAAACCAACAAAAGTCACCACACAAATGAAGTTTTATTCAACGCGTTTCGAACGCTTTGTGTTCATCATCAGGAAAACACAAAGTGTTCGAAACGCGTTGAATGAAACTTAATTTGTGTGGAGACTTTTGTTGGTTTATCCATTTTACCTCAGAATGAGTAAATACCACACAATTACGGATTGCACAACTAATGATTTAATTCAATTATGCTTTATGCTGTAAGGTTTCTCCATACAGCATTTGATGGAGGATGACAAATGCAAGTTTTTTTTTTAATATTACATATTTTTGGATATTTGATTTCAGTTAATACTTTCTTAATACTAATAAATTGATCTGAAATGACATGTAATTCATTAATAGTTATAATGATTTTATTAATGACCAAATAGCAAAATAATAAAACCGTGCAAATAATAAGTACTGCTGCATGTGACTCATTTATGTCACCCTGAAGTGCACAGGGACTTTCTTACCACCCTGTATGTGTGTTACTGTGTTTTTTTCTGTAATCCAATAATGTAAAATCTTAATCCTAACTGTAATTAAAATTAATGAATTAATGAAAGCAGTAGAATTAAATTTTCTTGATTGAGCTGTACACATTTTTATTTGTATGATATACTTTTTAATAAAATCAAAAACTTGCATCGTGCTTCAGATTGAATAGCGAAGTATATAATTCATTTTTTTTGCAGTGCTACACGCCTCTTTGAGTTTCCCTACAAGAACAGTGTACCTTTGGAATATTGCATTGTAGAAGTTATTTTTGGTGAACTTTTTAACCTACCTCAACCAAGATATTTGGAAATAACCTATGGGTCACTTTTAATTGAACTGAGCAAGATCCAGTCAAACACTATGCCACAGGTGATTAAACAAATAAAATAATTTCTATAAAAAAATAATATTTTTTTTTCTATTCCTTAATGATTTCTATTTTGTTTTAGGTTTTAGCACAAGCTACTGCTATTCTGTTTTTACGAATTGAGTACATGAATACAGCTTGCTTTGACAGGTGAAGATTTACAATTATTTATTCTTTTTTTTTTCAATAATTTTTTTTCTATTTGACTGTACTTGAAAGCTGCTAAATGTCGTACTTTTTTTGGTTATGTGACAGTAATCAATTAATTTATGTTATGGTCATCGTCCAAATTAGAAGATCACGTATTTGTACATGAGTTTGTGAGAGGTTATTTCTGTTTTAAAGTAGGATAATCACTGCATTACGTAGGCTACAATGGTAATTTTTGGAGAAATAAACCACAAAATTATTATTACTATTGTCACTAACTAACCGTCGGAAGTTAACTTTATTGATTTTTAGAATAATCATCGTTGAACTCAATAAACCTTCTCATTCGGTCAAACAGACGCATCAACCTTTTCATGGAATACTGTAACAGCCGCTTTAGGTTTTTGAAAATGCTATCCATCCAACTTACTTTTTCTTATTTAAAAGAAAGAAATATGACAGATGCTAATCTGGGTTGTGGTGTGCGTGGATATGTGATACCTAATGCACCTGATGCCTGATTAAGGTGTATCAGTCCAATGCTCTCTTGATTCAAGAATACAGTTGTTGGGTGGCAGTGGTAGAGCTTGAATTGTCTTGGTGTAGATGGTTCTTGCAGAGAATTATTTCCGCGAAATTTTTAATAAATTTGGGTAAATAAACAGTAGTTTACAAAAGAGTATTGACTGTCCTCCGATGTTCTAAAACCTCAGTGTATACATTTCTAGAAATATCTAAAAATGGAAGGCCTATTTTCTTTGAAAACACTTTGTAACTTTAGGCAAATTAACGGTGTTTACCAATGAGTATTGACTGTCTTCCGATTATCTAAAACCTCAGTGGCTACATGTCTAACGATCTGGTGAATTTAGAACGATCATTTTCTTTGAAAACACTTTGTAAACTAACTCATTTTGTTGGATATTCATTTTTTACGATCCTAACTCCAGATTGACATTCATTCTTATAATTTAAGACTAAATCTTCGGTTCGGTTACTTATGTTTTATGAACCCTGGTCAGCATTCCATAAATTTCTGTTCTGACAAGTAGCTCAAGGTTTCTTATGATATACTGTTAATGTGAGTTCGTATCTAGCTTGAATACAATTTCCGAACATTTAAATGTTCTTGTAGAATCATATGCTTTTAATGTCTAGGAATAACGTAATATTGTTCCATATAAGTCGCTTCGTGACTTTTATTTGAGACTAAATCATTTTGGATTAAATTCTTCAAAGTGTTTATAAACAATTTTAATTAATAATGCGTAATAATCAAAACCGCTCAATGCTTTCCTCTTTCTTAAACCTCTTAAAACCCTGAAAATATATTACATAGAAGTGTTCACTATTAAATCTATAGTTGAGCTCGACGTACTAGCAGCTAAGGCTGTACGATTATGTTTTTTTTTACTGTTTGGAAAAAAATACCAAATGTTCCTTTATTATTTAATCCTTGATTAATAGATGATTCTCAAAAACTTTAGTGACAGTTCTTTGGTGTATTTCTCAAAAATAAGATGCCATAATCAGGATTATATCAAAAATGTATGATGGAGTACATTTTATGATCTAGTTATTTGTGAGAAGTCAGCTTTGTAGATTAGGTTTTATTTGTAAACATGGAATTTAGATTTGGTGTGGCTTTTCTCCACATCATTTGATTGGCCAATACACTGGTCAATTGCTTGATCCTCAGATCCATTTGAGGAGTTTCTACGTTTCTTATGAGAAAAGGGGTACAGGTGGTAATTACAAGATACCTATTCTGAATGATTCCAGTATTATTGTATGGATCTAGTGAATTTCTTTGAACAAATCGTTCCAATTTGAGGAACATATAAGAATTGAATCTTAATATGGATATTAGAATGCTTGAGTTGTAAATCTTTTCTGTCTATTCTGAACGACTAAAAGTAGTTTGTTTATGAACGTATTGATTGTTTAAGGGAAATGAACTTCAATACTTTTGTTACTTTGGATGCAATTTATTTCTTTTTATTCACCATTGTGAATTGTTTAAGAAAGCGATTTTATAATTGAAATATACTCAAGTAACTTAAAACCTGATGTAAAAAAACTCATTGGAGGATGAGGGTGACTCGGAGTCAGGAGGGATTTAGTGGCAGTCTACTTGCCATTAGTACTGAAGTTTAGTTGTTTCAGTCTTGATTATGACCCATTTTTTACTTACTCGTTAATGATCCTTACTGTAAAGACATCAGTCTGGTGAAATTAGGACTTACGTTATACATCAGTCTGGTAATGCTGTTTGCTAATTACTGAAATAGTTACAAAGTAATAAATTAGTAAGGATCTTTAACGAGTAAATAAAAAAAGGGCCATATCCAAGACTGAAACAACTATACTTAAGTACTAATGGCTAGTAGACTGCCAGTAGATCACTCCTGACTCCGAGTCACCCTCATCCTCCAATGATTTTTTTTGGAAAAAATATCTATGTGTGATAGAAACTTTCAATCGGTAAGTCAACTATTTCTTAATAATAAGGCTGTATTCACTGCTGTAACCATCTGAGTTATGTATTATGCCTGTCTATAATCATATTGGTGTTATCCACTACATCACCAATTGTTTAATCAACGTTATCTAAAAACTCCTCACAAACAACCATTGATGTAAAATCATTTTCACCATGGCATGCCTCCTGAACAACTGAATTTTTGTTGAGAGAGCATTGATCTGATGCATCATTTACTCTGCAGCCCAGATCGACCATGTGTAACTTTTCTGTTTGTCCCAAAGCTAAATGTAAGTTTCATGGACTCAAACCCTAACGCTCCTTTGTGGCACTTCGTGAAGTGATGGATGAGATACCAGAAATAGTTTGGGAGAATGAAAAACTGTATTGAGTTCTGCAGTGATTATTTTGAAAAGCAATGAATTCATTATTTACGGTTATGTATGTTTGTAGTTTCTTTTCTAAAAATAAATCAGTGTGGACTACGAATAGAATATTGTAATAGAACTAGACATTTTATATAATAACTATTTGTTATTATTTGTCTTAGTTGTATTAAGAAAAGACTTAGGTGGTTGGTAATTAAAAAAGAAATCTCTTTTAATTTCCTTTATTCTAGTCTTAATTTTGCCTCTGTTTTAGGTTTGTCAACTGGTTTGCTTACCATTTAAGTAATTTCGAATACCGATGGCACTGGAGTGACTGGGAAGAATGTTTAAATCTAGATCACGAACATCCTCGACCAAAGTTCATCAGAGAGGTTCTCAACAAAGTCCTCAGGTACATATTTCGCCTTTCTTTAACCTGGAAATTTAAAACAAAGATATTGGCAACTATAACTGTGAGGTTGAGTTATAATTAATTAAGAAATAATACTTTTGCGATCATCTACTTTTGTTTTCGTTTACACTTTTCATAATAATCAACTTTTAATTTTCAAGAGATTTAACATGAGAAGAATCAGGATAATATTAAGTATTGAAAACGATAAAATATCTTTTATGTGGAAACTTTTTTTGCGATTTCCAAAACTAGTAAATATCACAGAATGACAGAAAATATTTTGTTTTTTCTTGTTCTTAGTTCCAGTTGGAATTATTGTCTTGGTTTATTTTTAATTTATTTTTTACTCCTCTAGCCAATTTAGCGATTAGCGCTTAATGCCACAATAAGTAATGAAATAACTGGTCTACAAAATAATAATAATACTAAAAATATAGATATAAATAATAAGAAGGTGGTTAGATAGAACTTTTGTAGGTCATAAGGTTTTATCTATGTGATGTATGGTCGTGGAAGATCGCCTCCGCGTGGTCCACCTCGGGCGTATCTCGGAGGCTTTTGTTTGCCTCTATCCTCGGCTAGGGATTGTTGCTACCGAGATGCGGTGAAAGAGCTTTCACGTAAAAAAGGCATCAGTCTGTTTTGTTGTTATTATCCATGATATGACTGAATAAGCTGGGTGCGCGAAATAATACCAAAACAGGTTAGGTAGAACTTTATCTTGAGTTTAGATAGAAACGTTGGTTTGAAATATGTGATTAATCTATATTAGTATTTTGAACACTCAGAAGCTGTATCAACAATAAATAATAGTTATATATATACATATTATATATATATATAAGGATTTCACATAAACACGTGAAATAACAATCAATGATCAAACCACAATAAGAAATGGGAAAACAAGACTAAGATCTTTCAACCGTAACAAGCGGTCTTCGCCAGAGTCAAAAACCCAACTGACTCTGTTGGGTTTTTGACTCTGACGAAGACAGTTTGTTACGGCTGAAAGATCTTAGTCTTGTTTTCCCATTTTCTTATTGTGGTTTGATCATTGATATATATATATATATATATATATAGCAATATGATAAATGTTTACCAAATAACAACAGTATAAAAATCAACAATATATACTCTAACAGTCATGTCTAAAAACATTGTAATTAATAGTTAAAGAAAAGAAAAAAAATTAAATGGAAACATTTTCTAGTACTTTGTCATGGCTTTTGATTATTGTCTTTGCTCTATAATCTCAAACATATCCAAGCCTCTTTAATGACTTCTAGTTCTCCTTCGATATATTTAGAGGAACTGCCTTGATGGTATTGTCTCTTTCAGGTCTTTTTCCTAATCAAAATAAAAATACGGAACAAATATCTGACTATAATTTATAAACAAAAATGGATTCTTACAGTGTATGGAATGATACAAATAAAACTAATTTTGTCAAACAATATAAAAGCTTACAGAAGTAAGAATTCATTGAATATATGAAAAATTATAAACTTTTACATGACTGAAGGACTAGCGAAGTGTACAAAAACATCTAGTATACTGATGTTAACGTATAGTCTCAAATATTAAGGGTAGCAGTAATACAATCTAACGAGTAAACTATCTAAGTAAACATACGAACAAATTTTTCAGATATTAACAATTATTTTTAAAAAAAATATATTTATGAAATCTATCGTGAAATCAACTTAATTCAGTTGAATAAATACTATTCAAATTCCATATATCACTTTTGCAATGAATTGAATTTTAATCCTTTATAATATATAACATTTCCAGAGGTGTTCTTCTTTGCTCATTTACCACTTTTTTACAATAAAAACGTTCTGAAAGTTAGAAATGAGTGTTTGATTTGAACCTGAAAACTGACGGAAGTTTCGATTTTATTTTAAGATTATTCTATCAGATGGTCGATATATTTCAATTGTAGTACATAAGTAAATGTAAGCAGAATGGAAAAAGTTGATTCTCCATCAGTATATCGAATATGAAGTGCGTTTATACTTTGGTAATATTACTTATATAGAATTCAATAACAACTCAGAAGTGTATTTACTCACGGAATCCTTAGTGGTTTTTGCAATCTTAAGGCTCCTGAGAACCCGGTTGGGAAACACTACAATTGTTGGTATAAGTAAGGAAATTATTTGTTTACTTTATTCAAGAATATTAATATGTTCTCATATTTTAATTTCTTGTAGTATAGACTCCATCATTTTTAATTGTTTACTGAAAATCATCATAGTATCATTTTTTTCCATTGAGCTTTTTTTTTTAAATTATCTAATTTTTAGTTATTTATATTTTATGTTAGTTTGATCAATGATGTTATGTCCTATGAAGTTTTTTTAAAGTTCAACCATTTTCTTGTTAGGTTATCCTATCATCAGAAAGTGCGGGAAATCATGCCTCCTACCTATGACAGCATCATACCTCCTAAATCTGAACCTTTTTACAAGTATCTCTCTGAGAGTAACAGTAAGTGGATTCATTTTCTTTACTCATAGAAATATTACACTAAATATACAGGGAAAGAAGTTCTTTGGTGGGATAAATGAAAAGATCTTTTAAGATCCATTTCAGCAAAATCCTTTAGGATTATCCTAACGCAGATACGGGTAACTATTACTAAACTGATGTTTATTGAAAATTATATAACTTGTCTCCACAGTTTTATAATTGTTATATTATTAATTATGGAGACAATTATGTGTTTCTCCACTTAAAGTTATTTTATTATCAAAACCAAAACAACCGAACATGTAATATTTTTCTTCACTTTTTCTACTTATAGTGTGAAGGCAGAAACAGGATTGCACAATTAAAAAACTGATATTTATCAAGCATTCATCTTTTGAAAAAAATTATGGAGAAAAATGTACAAATTTTAGTTAATTAATTAATGTATGAGATAAGGTGAATCTAAACTTCCTTATCTACTGCTAAAGTTTGCTTGGGATTTAAATGCTTGCTCAAATTCTGTAGCAGTAAAATGTACTTATTAATAATTACATTTAAACATGTACTTATGTAATGTACTCATTTACATTACATTTAAAAAATATATATTTTGCATGACGGATTAGTCATGCTTTCATTCTGTTATGTTTTATATATCTAGTTTTAAAGTTTATTCTCATTGCAATCCTGATAAGAACGTTATAGGTTGAGAGATATCATACCTTGACTTCGATAGGTCACGCTCAATATATCTCTCCTGCTTCATCTTCTCTTCAGATTTTTGTTGATGGAAATGCGATTATTATTGTTATTATAATTTATTTTTAATTAATTAATTATTATTATTTTTCAACCTAGTAATGATTCTCGGAAAAGACTCAAAGTAAATGGTGACTTCAACTTTTAGTAGCAAACTTAAAGAGAAACAACTGACATAATTCATTCAATATTTTGATATCTGTTGTGGTCAGGAGAAGTGGTTGGTTAGGTGTTCAGGTGCCGACTGACAAACAGTTGGTCCGTCAGTTAGTCCTAAAAATTTATATACGAGGTGGGTAAATAAAGTAGTGAGACTGGCAACGTCGCTTTCGATCTGGCAACGCTGGAGACGCGTGGCCTTGAGTAGCGTCAGGTGCACGTGTGATGCGCCTCCAGTATGAATCTGAACTCGCCACAGTCATTTGTTTGTCCGTAGCGTTGGTTTTCGTGAAATGGTTTTTTCTTGAGCGTTTTAAAAATGAGTGACCTCAAAGTTGAGCAGCGGTGTGCAATCAAATTTTGCTTCAGACTTGGGCATAATGCAACTTTTGAAAAACTTCAGGAGGCCTATGGAGAACGTGTTTTATCAAGGGCACAGGTTTTTCGGTGGTTTAAGGAATTTTCAGAAGGAAGAGAGTCGATTGAAGATGAACCACGAAGCGGAAGGCCTTCAAGTGCAAACACCGATGAAAATGTCAACAGAGTACGGAACCTTGTGCGTTCAGATCGACGCTTGACAGTCAGAATGATCGGGGAATGATCGGGTCCTTGAAAGACTTCGAAAAAGAGTCCTTCGTGTGCGGCCAAACATCAAAGACAAGTGGGTGTTGCATCACGACAACGCGCCCTGTCACACTGCCATCTCAATAAACGAGTTTTTGGCCAGTAAAAACATTCCTGTTGCTCCTCAGCCTCCTTATTCACCAGACTTGAGTCCTTGTGACTTTTTCCTCTTCCCGAGATTGAAAAATCACCTCATGGGAACTCATTTCGGGACACTACAAAACATACAAACTGCTGTCACCGACCAGCTGAAGGCCATTCCAGAATCCGAGTTCCAGCAATGCTACAATGATTGGAAGGACCGTCTCCAGCGCTGTGTGGCTTCCGAAGGGAACTATTTTGAAGGTGACAATATCACATTGTAATTATATTTGAATAGAAAATTTAAAAAAAATCAGTCTCACTACTTTATTTACACACCTCGTATATATATATATATCCACTTAAAATTCGAAAAAACGATCCAAA
The DNA here is from genome assembly GCA_026182355.1 of Hermatobates lingyangjiaoensis. Lineage (NCBI taxonomy): Eukaryota > Metazoa > Arthropoda > Insecta > Hemiptera > Hermatobatidae > Hermatobates > Hermatobates lingyangjiaoensis. The sequence continues at coordinate 108,899 of JAPFBL010000632.1, forward strand.
CTGGACGCAAATCAGTTCACAAACGAAGAAAAGCAACACACAGAGAAAGAGACACACTTACAAACTCAAATTTTCGGATGATCCGTCCGAAACCCAGGGTTTCCTGCCGTTGTGTTTCCGGCGTGCTTGGTCGCCCATTCTCTCTTTTCTCCTGAAGACGGATCATCCGAAAATTTGAGTTTGTAAGTGTGTCTCTTTCTCTGTGTGTTGCTTTTCTTCGTTTGTGAACTGATATATATATATATATATATATGAATATATATGCTGCTGATAAGTTCTGTTCTAGGGGTGCGAAATGTAGCTCATTTCTTGTTTTGCACTCTTTTTAGTTATTGGTGCACCACATTACTGGTTTGATTCTACATCGGGAGTCCTAAATTTTACTTCACTAACTTTATTACAGTAGGATCTTTGTAAGATCCTAACATCTCGCGACCGAAAGCTTTATGTCCTCTCCGATTCCATTCTACCACATGAAAAGTTTTGAGTCATGACCAAGATGCGAACCTATTTTCAAACAAACCACGGCCTTTTGAACCTGAACCTTCCCAGGTAGATTTTCCGACCTCTGTGTCTCTATAGTCAAACGATTAAGAACTAATCTCCTCCATTATCTTATACTTGCTTATATAAACATAATATTGAAAACATGATTTAATCATGTTCTGAAGATGAAAGTGGAACGTTTAAAATTGCATAAGGAAAAGGTTTAAGTCATGTTTTCCATGAGGCGTAATGAAAAAGATGTCTAGTGCCTGGGAGGGGAGCTTGGACAAGGATTCTTTGCCACTCATCAACTTTCCAGCAGCTCTCTTTTTCAATCTCATCTCAGGGGTATATCTGTGACTTTCAACCTCATCCCTTAATGTTAAAATAGAGAGAATAAAACTCCAAAGGTGAAAAGCGGAGGAAATACTATATATTAAAATAGATCAGTTATCCTTCAACTGTAGAAGTGATGTCATACCTTTCATTAAATGCCTTTTAAAAAGTATAAATTAAATTGGTACAATTATTTGAGTGCAATTATTTTCTTGTGTATGCTGATATTTGTGTGGAAGTTTCCATTCCTGAAATTATTCATTTTAAACCACTAAGGCTAGAGTTCATTCTTTTAAAATTCCAAACTGCAATACTTGTGTAATTTTTATCACTTTTTAGTCCTGAAATGTACATTTCTAACATTAAATAGTTGATTTCAACTATGCATATTTTTATATCTGTTTACTTGTAGATTGTTATATGATTATTATATTTCTATTGTATTTAGACCAATGAAAAAGGTTTTAAGTAAAACAGAAATGGCAAGTTTGAAACAAACTGCCAGTTACATACCCTCGTAAAGACTTGTGAAAACAACCGTAACCGACCCAGTGATGCCTCTGCTATTCCACCAATAGGTTTAGAAGTTGCAGAGTCCATCTTTAAGATAAGGATATTAGCAGAAAACATGAGCTTCACCTCGCAGTTCTGAATTCTTTTCTGTTTTTGTTTTTTTTGGGGGTTGGGTGTTGGCTATTTTGCTACAAAGGCTACTTTGCCTTGAAGACTAACAAGGTATTCAAGAAAAGTAAAATTAATATCAGCAATCTACAGTAGAGCAAACCAACACCCAACCAAGATAAATAGCAAAATTCAACTATGTAGATCTGCAAAAACTCCATTCTTATTTCTCACTATCCAAACTGATCCTATATCTTCCCCGACCTTCACCTCGCTAAATAGATATTATACATTTCATTAGTGAATTGAGTCTCAAGCCAGAGACACTTGCTTCTTGAGTGTTCAACTTTCCGTTTGACTTTACCATTCTATTTTGACATAATGTTAAACTATTTGGATTCTATAGATATTCTTTTAAATCATTAGCTGTGCAATCCGTAATTGTATTTACTCATTCTGAGGTAAAATGGATAAACAAACAGAAGTCTCCACACAAATGAAGTTTTATTCAACAACAACAACACTTTGTGTTCGAAACGTGTTGTTGTTGAATAAAACTTCATTTTGTGTGGAGACTTTGTTTGTTTATCCATTTTACCTCAGAAATATTCTTTTTTAGTTTATAGAAAATAAAATAATTGCAAGTAAAAATTCATATAGTTGGGAATTAGAATAATAATTTGCTGTAAAAAATATTTAATTTTTATTTTACACAAAATAAATACAAACAGTTTGCATTTCGCTTACATAAGTATCATTCACAGCTTACATTAATAACATATGTTTGTAAAGTTTTACCGACATATAATAAGTGTAGGTACATGGAAATTATATACAATAGTATGATGCAGCCTCAGAAGAATGACTGCGTGACGTTTGAAGAACATGAAGCTTAATCAGTCAAAGAAAACAAACAATATGAAAAAAACAATCTCTGCCTATGTAATAAGGGTTAAATTTATATGTAATAAAGGTTAACATCATTAGCGTCTTTAATAAACTAATAAAAGTAGTGATTTGTTTTAGTCAATCATGTGGCCATCATAAAGTTACAAACTGTACCAATTTACGTAAAATTTAAATCCACTTAAACCAGTGGTCGTATTTTTTTCATATGGGCGTATTAGTTTTCAGGGAGGCAATTGTGCGAAACTGAAGATATTTAGATCGAAATTTCATGCTGAGAATTTAAGCTATATTTAATTTTTTTTTCGATTTCATGTTCTTTTGAATCATTGTTTCAAATCATGGATATTGGCGTTTTATCTTTTTTCAACTGGGTTATTAGGATTGTAAAGGTAATTTAGGTGGTGCATATCAACTGGCTTAGCTATTCTGAGTCAATAGCATTATTCTTAATATGATGAGGTGCTGTTGACTGTAGATAGCAAAGTTTATCATGTGAATTTTTACTTAAATAAATTGAAGTATTTCATTTATATTGCATTCCTGTCTATGTAATATTGAATTCATTTAATTTCAATATTATTTTCAATATTTTTTTCAATTTTCAACAATATTTAGGATTGTTGAAATATTTTGCTAATGTCATTAGTGAAACTGATTTCCTCAAATTGAATGTAATATTAAAACAGGATTATTAACATTTTGATGTGTTCTAACTTTTACATAAGAGACGTTGAACTAGATGTTCGCAACCACCAGGGTTACGGATTACTTTGAATACAATTTCTCATCTAAGAGACACAATTCACTGATTATTTTTTTGAATGTATAATTGTTTAAAGTATAGTGCTGTAAATAAGTTTTACTATAAACTTAATATCAGTACAGTTCAAATAGCGCTAACAGTAGTGCATAATATGATAGTTTCTATATTACAGTGAGTTAAATATTAAATACATGCATACTGTTAGTGCCACATAGGGTAGTTTAACTTAAATTACCGAAGGGAGATGCCAAATTACCTGATATATATTGTTGATGAAGCTGGTCAAACAACACCAAGAACAACAGTATACGAGGCGACATGGTAACTCACTTCTTAATTTAACTTGAATAGATTATTGTTCGAGAATAATCACGGAGTTTGTATTGTATTGGTGGTGATTGTGCTTTGTGGCATTACATGAAGTGATACAGTGGGGCCAATTGATTGAATTTACATGATTGCATTGAGAATACGTTACTCACTACGATCTAATTATGAAGTACCTAGTATTTATTGCAGTTCGCATGAACGGATTAGTTAACCTAACTAAATTCTTATTTCTATATATGAATACTGTTCAACTGTAGAAGGTTTCTAAATCTTTTTATTCCTATCTTAATTGAAACTTTGGACTAGCTTGGTTTATTAATTAATTGAAAGTCGTATTTAAATGGGATTTATGTGCTTCAATGATTTTGTATGTCTTTTGGATGTTTTGAAGGAGTATGACTTGGATACCCTGTTCACAATAACCGATGTTTTGTCTTCCTTGCGTGACAGGCCTTGAAAGTATGGACTTCTTGCCAGTGGAACGATTTGTGTTGGAAATTGTGTGTTCAAGGTAAAAGACCTTTGAGTTATGTGGCTTTCTTTTACCACTGGCATACTGTTTATTGTGCTTTGAAGACCCAAAGCTGTTAGAGCGTTTACTATTTCTTCTGGTGTTTTATCGCGATAATTTGCTTGATCGCCTGAACTTAAGTTCATTTTATTTGTTTTCGTAGTTTCAGATTCTTTGGTTGTATTTTCTGTTGCGATGGTTGTTTCTTGTCTCGATTCTGTTGTGATTTCATTTGCTGTTGGCGTCGTATGTAGTGTTGTTTGTTGACTAGATGGAGTTACAGGTACCGTTGTTCCTTCAAATGTTGTTTCTTGCTCCTGAGCAAAGATTGTTTTTGCGGTGGTAGTGAATTGGGTTGGCGGTTCCTTTGTTGTGAATTCTGTTATGAATAAAGGTATTGTATTAGTGGCCTCGGTCACTGGTTTTGTTTGCGGCACTGACGTCGTACTCTCTGTATGACTTTCTTCCCCATTGGTTTCATCAATGTGAATTTCTGTCGAGTCGAAGTGCGCAGTCGTCTTAAAGCCTGCTTCCTCAATTGTCGTATGCTCTTTTGCTTCAGTAGTAATCATAGCTGTAGTTTGCCCCGGGTCATAAGTTGTTAGTGATTTTTGGGTAACTTCATTTGTTTGCTGAGGCACTGAATCATGATTTGGTGTTGTTGGTTCAGTTTTTTCCTGCATGGTTGTTCTTGTCTTTTCAAACCCTCCAACATCCTCAGTAGAATTCTGTTCTTCTGCAGTGGTTTCTTCGGTAACATGGCCATTCTCTTTTCTGGTTAGACGCACTTCTGTATAACTCATTGGTGTTGTCGTACGTATTTTTTCTCCCCATCTGGTGTAGTACCCTGTTACTTGTCCATTACCTCTAGTTTTACTCGTTGGTTTTCGTCTAACGCTGTATGATGGAATTGTTACTTTAGATGGGTTTCGTGAAAATAAAGGCCCTTTCTTCGTTTTTCTCGCTCTTTCAGTTGTTGTCGTCGTTGACGTAACATTGATTGTAGTTTGTTCACCCTCCCCTTCACTTTCTTCATAAGCTTGAGTAGTTGTTTCTGAGGTAGTCATCGGTTGTGTTGTTAAACTAATTTGCCTCTTATCATTCATCGATATCAGTTCTGTTTGACTATTTTTGGGCTCTTCTGTAGAGCTTTTGATTGGTTCGGTTCTTCTTGGTGGGGTTGTTGGTGCCTCAACTGGTGACTCATACACTTTATAGAAAGGATCTTCTTCAGAGTAGTGGATGAAAGCTGTTGAAGGTTTGAAATTTGTGGGCTCGGTGGTTGGCCGGAAAAAGTTTTTATATCCGGATGCAGGCTTTACTTTGTAAACATCGTCTAAGTTCTGCCTTGTAATAGTTGTTGGTTTTTTGTATAAAGGTGTGCTTAGTTTCTGAGTGATTCCAAAAGATGGCAAAAAACCATCATATTTTGGATCTGTCTGGAACTCTGACATGACTGACTTTGGAGTTGTTTGAGTGGTCGATTTGTACTTAGTTTTGAGCGACTCAGTGTATGAAAGGTGACGAGTTGGTATGTTGTTTATCGTAGAAGGATAAGAATAGTAGTCGGATGTCACGTAATCCTGAGGGAAGTAGTACACGTAGGCTTGGTCGTGGCTAGGGGCTCCAGTAAACGTGGATGGTAAATGCGTGGTTGTTTCAATTCCATGGTGTTTGAGTCCTGCATTAGGAGTATATTCGTACATGTCCTCAGAAGCAGGATTCAGAGGAATATTGAGCTTAACAAACAAATGGTTAGGTTTAACTCTTTGTATTTTCCAAACTGCTAGCAATATTTCATCCCTCTTGCAGCAATTCTGTGGTTCCCTTCTTCGGTACTCCAGCCTTCTTCTTCCTACTTCCACCAGGATACCTGTTTTTACATTTGGGTCTCCTTCTAATTTCCTCGTATCCTCTATCAAGGCTGCCCTGATCTTCTCCTGGAGGATCTGATCGCGATTGATTTTCTCGTCCAGGCTTTCAGTGAAGCCTGTATACTTGGTGAGACTCTGGTAAGTAGCTTGCTTGAGCACGTTTTGCCAGTGTGAACCTCTTTTCAGTCGCTGTGGGGACCATCGTCTACTCACTTCTCTGGTTATCACTATTCCGTCAGCTACCCAACTCAAAATCTAAAACAAACAATCAGACTCCGTTAATACATTACTCTTTCTTAATAAATCTACCTTATCAGTAATGGAATCTAAAAACATATATATTCAAGATTTTAATTATCTTTGAAACAGTTATCATTGAATCATCTCTTAGTATATCAATAGTGTTCTAAATTTTAAGAGCTCATACATTTATTGAACCAAAAAAATATAAATAAATCATAAGGACAGAAAAAACACAACTCCTGTCTTGGTTATCGCAATAACTGTTGCCGTATGATACAGAGCATGTGTTGAATATACTCCTGTCTTCAACTAAAACTTAGGAGTTTGGTTTTTTAACTTGATTTGTAATGGTTTTCACAGAACAAAGGCTTATCAGAGATGGAAGGTAATTGTTTAAACTTCAAGTTGTTACGTGGGAGTCGACAAACAACCCTGACTGTCGGGAATATTTATGTTTGCAGGGCTTGTGGGATCAGAAGGTCATCCATTGTAACGTTTCCTCTATAGTAAAGCCTACATCTTTCTGATGCTGCCAAGCATGTCTCTTGTGTACTGTTTAAAGAATACACATCTCGTATAAAGAGTACATCTTTCCAATATCTATATATATATAAACTATATTGACACAAAGAACACTCAGAAATGAAACAGAAACTCACTACTATATTTCGATTTCCTCGTCATCAGGAAGATAGAAACGAGTCGCTCAGCAGGTAGACAACGACTGTAGTGAAACAGACAGTTGTGTAAACGACAACAGAAAGTAGTGAGTTTCTGTTTCATTTCTGAGTGTTCTTTGTGTCAATATAGTTTATTTAGTTCGTGGAATCGCTTCTTTCAACCGTAACAAGCGGTCTTCGTCAGAGTCAAAAACCCAACTTACGAAGTAGTCCCTTGAATTCTGACGAAGACCGCTGGTTATGGTTGAAAGATCTTAGTCTTGTTTTCCCATTTTCTTATTGTGGTTTGATCATTGATTGTTATTTCACGTGTTTTTGTGAAATCTTTATATATATATATATATATATATATATATATATATATATAGCAGTCTGGAAAGGTTCGTTGGCGTAATAAGAAGTTTGTGAAATCACAATTAATGATCAAAACACAAAATGAAAAGGGAAAAAAGACTGAGATCTTTCAAGCGTAACAAGCGGTCTTCGTTAGAGTCAAAAACCCAACTGAAACACTAGATGCAGAAAACATCATGGTGAGGGTTTAAGAGCAGTGGGAGGGAAGAGTTGTTTTTAAAAGGGTGTAAAGTGCAGGAAGAGCAAAAGTCCAGGCAGGGATGTTTGGGGAAAGAAAGGACTACAGTAAGAAAGAGTAAAAAACTATCCGTTAGCTGTCAACCCTCTTAGAAGAGGCATTTACCCTCCTTAACACTGAGTCAAGTCGGAACAACTCGTTACTAATGTTTATAATATTTGATTTATTAAATTAAATTAGCGAGGACTCAATAATATTTCTTAACAACATCGATTTTTCATAGGTAATAAATTCGTTAGTGATAAATATTTATGTAATAAATTTGATGTGAAGAACAGAAATGGACATACGAAAGTAAGTTCATAAGTGGGTTTGAGGTGGTGGGTTTTCTATATACACTAAAGTATAACTCTTTAGGTAACCTATGGAGCAGTACATCCATTCACTAAACAAGGAATAAATAAAGAGCTCAGAAATAACTTCCTTTTACTTAATTGAAGTACATCTTTAACGTCTTTTTTTTTTAAAAGCGATGAATACCTTCAAACAAGAAAATTTACCAAATTTACGACTTCAGAATGATAGACAACTTTCTCTTAATAAACTTGTTATAAAACTCCTGGGTTATGAAAGAAATTTGTAAGTAAATGGAGGGTTTATAAGTGCAATGACCCGTATATCTGCAAGTATATTTAAGATAAGATAAGAAATAAAGAAGAAAACAAAGAAAATTGTACTTTTTTCTACTGAGCAGGATTAGTTGGTATTAATTAATTTATACATTATCAATTTTTAAATTTTTTGATTTATAGTAGGTACAAAAGAACTTTCCAGTTGTATTATTTTTAAAGACTGACTTTCTGTTTGATTAAGAACTATAGAGCTACCAAGTTCTTCTTTCCTTCATATATAAATTTCACCTGTCCCCCCTTGTCCTTCTGTATTTACTTGTTTCTTTGTCAAAAGCAAAAATGTAAGAAGACACATACAGTGTTGATTATAGGGAGAAAGTAAAAGTTTCTTGAAAATTTGGCATAAAATTAGAAGGAAGTAAACTCAAAGGATATAAGAATTAGAGGTTAGAGGTCAAATTACTGATTGGCTGTTGGCAGCTCTAATCCCAGTCATATAAGAGGTGCATTGCAGATAAAACAGAAAGGTGCGGCAAAACAGTTTGCTAAGGCGAATCTAAAGAAACAGCTAAAAAGTTAGTATATTTATTCTGCAATAGTGTTTCTCTGAATATAGTGTTCATTCTCCTCAGAACCAAAATTCTTGGACATTGTCGCTATAATATGCTGTTACTGTGCAAACTTAAATAGTAAATTCCAACTTTGTTCTTGACGACGGGCTACCTCGAAAGCTCTTAGAATTAATTCATTGGTTTCATTGCGATTTTTTGTTATTTTAGAGTCACATGTGTTTGTTGTGACATTTATGCATTGATACTGCCAAAGAAGTCGTTGAGTACAATATCGGCAGTGATGGGATTCACCGGGATTCAGCAGCTTCGCTCAGGTTCGTGTGAACCGGTACTTAAAATATTATGTGTTCGGCGAACCGGTTGTTAAAATTATGTAAACCCCTATTCAGACCTGTATTAATTAGCCCACTATGAAACTTCACAAGTGTCGCGTGACTCACGTAACTTGTGCATGTATGACAACGTAATTTGCGCATGTATATAGCCTATATATAACTAAACAATTTATTTTCCGAAGTTATAATATTTTAAGTACCGGTTCTTACGAACCGCTTCTTAAAAAATTTGAATCCCACCACTGAATATCGGACCAAAAATTGGTTAGTATCCAATTAAATAACCCATTTCCTTCAAATGCTGGCACTGATTTTGTATTATATTCTCATATATTTTTAAAAAAAGAGTCTACTAATTATTAGAATTAGTAATGATTTTATTAATTAATAAGTTTTATTTTGTCGACTGAAATACTAAATTTCTGCCTAAATTAGCTGTTACTGGTTTTTTACCATTTTTGAAATTAACATTGCAGTATATCATTGTATTTAAGAAAATTTGTCTTCATTAAAAAAAAAAATGGTTCAAGTTTGACGGTGTCTGTTTTCATTGTGATATACCCGGTATGTATAGTGATGCGTTATATTTTCTATTGGCCTTCTTTGTTTGTGATTACTGATAAATTTTAATGTTATTTAAAATAATCAGTAATTATATATTTCGTGATAATCAGTGTCTCAACCAATAACCGATAATTCTAGCGATATAATGAAGGAAGTGCAGAATCAATACTTATTTTCCAACGCCCACATTACAGAGCTTTCACCTTTTATTACTGTTCTAGAGGCGGAAATCGTGGCTCGTTTATTACCTGGGACCCATTTTAATAATGGGTGAACCACATTACCTGTTGATTCTACATTGGGAGTCCTAAATTTTGCCTAACTCAAATGTATTTAAAATAGTAGGGATCTTTAATGAGTGCCTGACATCGTACAGGCTCGGCATCAAAGGCTTAAAGTCCTCTTCAAGGGGTGACGTGCTTAGATTTTTCACTTCCCACATGTATAAATCGATGGTGAAAGTGGGTATTGAACCCTGGATCTACCTGTCCAGAGCCGATCACGTTGCCACTTTCCTAATCCCCCCCCTCCCCCCACATAAAATCAAATACTACGATTAAACATTTATATATTGTACTTGGGGGGGCCAGGATAGCTCAGTGGTAAACGTACTCGCCTCTGAACTAATAGGACTGGGGTTCGATCCCCACCTGGCCCTCGATTTATTCACGCGGGAGGTGAATAAATCTGAGCACGTTGTCCCTCGGAGAAGGACGTTAAACCGTCGGTTCTGAGCCTGTACGATGTCAGGTACTCGTTAAAGATCCCTATTCTAAATACACTTGAGTTAGCCAAAATTTAGGACTCCCACTGTAGAGTCAACCTTCATTGGTATCACAAAGGTCCAATGGTCGGCCTACGTGTGTTCCCTTGTGGGGCTGCCACTGCAACCTAACATAACCTATATATTGTTCTGATGATGTAACAGCAATGATGTTACTTTTTCCTATAGTAAAGTCAGATCTTGTTTGTACGTTGTAACTATATTTCGGTTCTAAATTAGTCATGGAATAACTTTTCTTATGAATTATAAAGGAATTTTCTATACGTAAAAATGTTTTATTGAACAATAACAAAGCGTTTCGAAGTGTTTTCTTATACTTAGAGCGCTGTATATAAAATCTAATTTGGTGTCCCTATGGCACCTCCCGTTAAGAATCACCGTGAAGCATGTTCTCAAAACGTTAGTAACACACACAGCATAAACCCACCAACCCATACCCACATACACACATGCACAATATACTCATACACAAACAACACTTCAATCACTTTACATCCTTAAACAATTATGAAAATTTCGGTTCTAGAGATGGCAAAAATATGAAATTCTTTTAAAACTTGATTTCATGGTGATTATTATTATGATACTTATTTCAAGTATTGTAAAGTGAAAATGGTTGGTTAATCCTGTTGTATATATTCATATTATTAAGGAGTAATGTAGTTCATCCACAACTAAAATGTGTCCCAAATAAATGAACACATATTAAATCATATGAGTATGGTCGTTGGAAACAACAGCAACAACGTGTGGTATATAATTATATTATAACTATAATATTATATTTAAAAACAAACAGCATTCTGAAGATATACTATTATTTCCAAATTTTAGCAGTTAATAGCATTGTAAAGTTAAATATAGTTATACGCTTGGTTTTGTTAGTTGGTAATGATCATAAATATTTTTATTTTGTTTGTCTTCTTCAATAATTGGTTTTCTATATTTATATATTTTTTTTATCTAAATATTTCTTATGTTTTATGTAATACATTGTTTTATACAGTCTTTATATTTTGTATTGCTTCCTTGAGGAGTATAATAGACCGGCTTTCTCGTTGTGACCTTTGGAAACATAGGCACTTGTATCTGGAGCTGGGCGGTCTACACTTGTCCCTTGTATTAATAGCAACCCAATTATAGAAGGTTTCATCAAGTCGTATGACTGAAGTTGAAGAACAAACGCACAAAGAGCAGAATAAACAAACTTTTTGTAAATTAGCTTTGAAATGCAATTTTTTTTTGCATTTTTATTAATCTTTTGGTTTCATAAAATGTTTTACCCCAAGAGAAATGACTATGTTAGAGGAGTATAAATGATTAGCATTGACTATGCAGAAATGACTAAGGAGTAGTGGCAGTGTCAAGTCCTCACTGGGTACAGGCCTTGAGGCTTGGCTGCTTCCTTTCACTTGCACTTTCTCGAGGAGGTCCTCTGTCTTATTACATCAGTCAGGGGTTGATGGTAGTTATTTGACTAATGGTCTTTCGCTGAACCATTTATTTTAGTATGTGTGGTATTTTATCAGTGTGAGGAAAACGAATTAATAGTGTGAGGGTCGCTTTGGAATTGTTCCAAACGATTCTTACGTTTTACTATATGATATAATTTTAGTGGGCTGCACTCAACTTTAGTTAGAGTAAACGAGTTGTCAAGTTCAATTATTGTACTTCAATGATTTATTTTGATTTGACCATCTTGTAATTCGGCTGAATGGCAAAGTGGAGTAGATCAACTGTTAAGTCGAACAGGCTAACAAATGAACGTAATATCTGTTGTATCTGTAGTCTATTCACAGTTCTCAGTTACAAGAATCAAAAGATTGTTTAAAAGAATCATTTACTAACACTGGTTAGTTCAACAAACACTGGTCTCCTAGGTAACCACTTTATCCCAGTTCGATTTCCTTGCCAGTTTATTTTTGTGGAACTCACGGCAATATCAAACACTGTGATAAAAGTAAAGTCACATTAATTCACACAGAGAAAGTATATACAAAAGAAATAACTCATTTGCATTATTTGACTGACGTCGTTGTCAGGAATAGAAATGGTCTGCTCTTTGGCTACATAACGATTGGACAACAGTAAGTTTGGATAGCAGTAATCACTGTTGCATCCAAGTAAGAGAATAATAACAGGGTTAAAGTGAAAATTAACGAAAAAAAATAATAGTTATGGCAAATAACAAAATAATAATGAACATGGCGGGAATAATTACCCAACAATATAAACAAAGATTAAAAAGTAAAAAAAAAAAATCGCTAATAACGATTGAGGTTGGTAAACGATATGCTATTTCTGAAGCTCTTAATGAACATGTTCGTTAGATTGGGGATCTGATTAAAGATTTGAATACAGAAGCGGTCATTAAAACTGAGGCCGTGAGAAGGTTACTGTGTTTATCGACGGAGGCTCTATATCAATTCCTAAAAGAGGTGAGCTTAGTTGAAGCCAAGCAGACATAAGAAGAATTACAATGCGTGAAATTCAGTCGGCAGACAGTTGCGGCAAGTATTGAAAGTGACCATATGGATGGGCACTTGTTTAATAATGAAAGTTTAATATAGCGTGATTCCTACCCTTATTTTCTGTTCCTACCTCAATATGGAATTTCCACCATTTCTGTGGAATTCCCACAGCATCTGCTCAAGGGGCATTTCGATGTACTTAGCTGGCGTGTTTTGAAAGGAGATGGAGCCCACTAATATAGAAATCTTAAGTCATAAGTTTTTGTTGGATTTATGTTTTCTAAATTTGCTATATTCACGCCTGAAGTTAATTCTAACTGTTCAAAATTCATTTTTTTTTTATATTTTAGTATGTTTTATGGAAAGAATAATATTGTGTTAAAAAGTATTTTTTTCCTAAATTTAAAGTGAAAGTGAAAAATAGTGGAATCGTACTATAGGGTAGAGCTCTGATGGAAGAATCACGCTATAGTATCATACAAGTTTTATCACTGCAGAGTCCACACTGTTACATTCCTCTAAGATGAGAAGGATTGGGAGAGATGTGACAAAATAGACTTTACGTTGGGAGGTTTTGATTTAGAAGTAGAAGGAGGCTGATGATTAAAGATAGAAGAAGTACTGGAGGGAGGGAAAGAAAGAAGGTAGACAAATTCCTTAATAACATGTCATGCGAAGCCCATGGATGCAAGGGAAATAGGTATTAGTGGAAAAGAAAAAACTCTGAAGTTACTACTTGATGTACCTTTGAAGGTAGAACGCGGATTTTGATAAAAGAATAGTGGATAGCCCTGCTATGGAAATTTCTCCTGTTAAGTAGGTTGGATGGAACTACGGTCGTCGAGATAATTCCATATTTGATCTATGGAAATATACAGAGATATAGGTATAGCGTTCTTAACATAAGCAGGATGACATCTACTGTATGTTATATACTGTATAAATTAATACATTATGTAAACACCATAAATAGTAATTATAATAAAATTATGTATATATACGCTGTAATTACGATATATGCATTATTGATACTTATAACTGAGGAACAAAAAAAGAAGACGAACACTCAATTTTCTATGATTTCCGAGTCCCAACTTTTTCAGGAGAAAATTTGGATGTGGGTATATATTAGTGATGGGACGATACCAACATTTTTAACTCTTTCCGATATGAGTCCCAATACTGCATTAAACTTTCGATTCCGATTCTGATACCTGCAATGAATAATGCTTATTTACAGACCCTGAAGCAGGTTTAAAAAACAAATGCTTTATAGACAAAGTACATTTATTAATGATCTATTGAGAATGTGCACAAATCATTTTATTATAAGAAAAAAGAAATAAAAAACACCTTATAACATGAAATACAAAAAATATGTTAATTGTGACTCTCTCTCTCTCTCTCTCTCTCTCTCTCTTTATATATATATATATATTTTACAGTTCAAAATTGAAGATAGGTAGCACACAAAGTAAAGAAACACACTTAAAAACTCAAGTTTTTGGGCAATCCGTCTTCAGGAGAAAAGAGAAAGGGATACCAAGCACGTTGATATAATATACAACCAAGTACAACGTGCTTGGTCTCCCTTTCTCTTTTCTCCTGAAAACGGATTGCCCGAAAATTTGAGTTTGTAAGTGTGTTTCTTTACTTTGTGTGCTACCTATCTTCAATTTTCAACTGTTATTGTGTCCAGTTTGGATCGTCTTTCCGTTTATCAAGTGAATATATATATATACATAATATATATATATAACGTATGTATAAAAACGTGTATCGTCTATATTTGTAGAAATCTTCAGGGATATATCAATACAGAATTTAATTGCAATAACATGAAAAGAAATTATATTACATTATTTAAAAATGCTTGCAATAAAAAAATGGATACAGAAAACCTAAGTAAAATATATAACCCATTACTTAGTAATTAAGAAATATGGTTGTAGTTTCCTGGTTCTTTTTTCATATAGTTTTAATGAGTTTTTTTAGGGTAGTTTTGAGTTATCAAGTCTGATATAGAAGGTTGAAAAACCGTCACTAGGGCAGCACACTAATTGATTTGAACACAAACCGTTATGTAGTTGGTTCCTTACAATAGAAAAATACCAATGTAATTTTGTATCCTAATTAAATAATATTGATGTAGCCCTGAAAATGTCTACAAATGTAGACGGAACATTGGCATATTATTGAAGCTCCACCAAACCTCGATAAAAAAGAAAAATAGTGTTAAATATATGTGGTCGATATAAGGAAAACATTCAATATATATAGTTCAATGTACATAAAGAAACTTAGAGAATTAAAAACACACTCTTACAGTCTCTAATTTTCGGTTGAAGCGTCTTCAGGAGAGATTTTTCCTCAACCGGAAATTAGAGACTGTAAGTGTGTGTTTTTTATTTTTCTATGTTCTTTATGTACATTGAACTGTATTTGTCCATTTCGGATCGTACTTTCATCGAAAAAGTATATATATATTTATATATATATATATATATATATATATATATATATATGTGTGTGTGTGTGTGTGTGTGTGTGTGTGTGTGTGTGTGTATGTGTATGTGTATGAATGTTACTATTTCCAAGTTGACTAACCAAGAATTAATATTTACTGGACAAAAAAAAACAGCTAGATAATTGCCAGTCTATGTAGGACTGAAGTCCGTTTTAAACAAGTATCAATTACATCCTGTCTCTATTTATTCTGTTGCATAACCATTTAACTAAAAAAAAATTTCCCTCGAGGAATCAGCATCTGAGGCAGACTTCGTCAGTCCCTCAGGTCTCTTGAGAAGAAAAACATTTAGCGTTGCAATGTCTTTCTTCTGTAAATATTCTCAACTTCTTGTTTACAAACAACTAACATTGCAACCCCTGATCCCGGGGTAACGGGAAACTTCCCTCCTCGGAGGGGGACGACCGAATCCTTAAGGATCCTGTGGTAGTTCTTAACCTGTAGACAGACCTTGTAGGGTCGGCTAGTCAACTTCTTTTTTAGATATAAAGATACTTCTGATATTGAGATCTATAGATTATGATATTTTAAATTTTAAAAAAAATTAACTTTTTATTATTACCTACAGTCGAAAATAAAGTTTTAAACATACAAATTCCAAAGAATCGTTTTCAGAATCAGAGATTCGATTAAAATTCTTTGATTCCGATTCCGGTTCCAATACCTGAAAAAGTTCCGATATTTCCCAGTGCTCGTCCCATCACTAGTGTGATGGTTGAACAAATACTAATAAATAATTGACAAATAATAATAATAAATAGTTGAACAAATAATAATAACAAATACTATATTATAAATACCTATATGTATTTGTTTGTTAATTTAATGTATAACTGTTTCATATTTATATATATTTTTTTCCTTAAATCTGTACAGTTCTATTAAAAAAAGGGAGCCGAAGTTGACTTCCTAGGCTATTAGCAACTGCAATGCCTGACCCATTATGAGAGGTTCAGAAGGGTGCCCTGAATATTAGTTTCACTTGATTATTATATGATATACAGAAGGCATGTAGTGACAGTACCGATGAGATTTCTTCGCAGTTCTATGTCTTGTTAACCGGTTTCACCTCCTTCCCCCCCCCCCCTTGTCAACCTAATTGCCTTTCTTTAATACGAGTACATGTCTATCTGCTTTCAGTTGAGCATTTTAATTAGATTTAATAAATCTCCATCCATTCATAAATTGTGTTTTTTTTTAAAGTGAAATTTCCTGTCATGTTTTAAATGTTTAACTGTTCTTTACGTTTTTTTTAAATCTTTCTTTGTTATGGTTCTCGTCCGCACCTAGGTCGTAAATTCTCCCTTAGTATTCTAAAAACTTTTCAAATAAATTACTTAGTGAAGTATTCTTCCAATTTAAAGTACAATCACCCTTATTGTTTTGCATATATTAGTAAGAATGTATAGCACTGGGCAACTTCAACTTTAGAATTTAAACTTCTTATATAATAATACAATACATTTGTTCCTCGGTTAACTTGTAATCATCTAGTTGAACTATAATGTTGAATAACAAAAGTTGATTTTCGAATTTTAAAAATTTCTATAAAAAGGAATATACTGACATTAACTGAATGAACCTGGAGCACTTTGAAACTCAATTCTCGTACTCCTTCCTATATTAGTATTCTTGATAAAAAAAAAACGTTTAGTATAACAATAAACTAAAACAGAGTTAAACATTAAGTGAAAAGAAAAACATATTTTCTTGTTAGTCCTAATGGAGGTTATTTTGATTAGAGACAGTAGTCACGTTTGCTTAGTCAGAAAAGGAACTCAGTACTTGTATACGGATGAAGGAAATTTACCCCAACCCGGTGGTCGCTACGCAACTTTCATTTTACCTGTTAATTAATTAATTATAGTGCCTCTGCTTGGTTTGCCTCCCTCTGACTGCTGTTACTTTGAACGCACCACTCCAATTATCAACGCTTTTGTCTCTCTCAACGTCATATTTATCTTTTATCTTACGTCATTATTTTAATTAATCTTATTTAATTAGTCTATTTAGGATGCTATTATTTTTTTTGCGTAAGTTATAATTATTAATTAATTCTTTTTTCTTATGGTATTTTTTTTTTGAAATATTTGAAAAGTTGATAAGCTTGATCTGAACAAGTGATATATATCCCTATTCAAATCTAGCCTATCCCTAGAAGTGGAGTGTACTCCGCCATTCCCTTGAAGAAAATTTAAAACTGTTTACGTTGAACATATATATGATATTCGCATTGCTTCTTGTTCAACGCTTTTGTCCGTCCTAACGTCATATTTATCTTTTATTTTACGTCATTATTTAATTAGTCTATTTAGGATGATACTATTTTTTTGCGTAAGTTATGTATTTACTTAAAATATATGTTTAAGTAAATTATATATTTACTTAAATTAAAACTTAAAGTCAACGAAATTACGGTGTACCGTAATATATTTCATATCATCTGTACATCAAGGAATTTGAACTCAGTAGAGTTTGCTACTGAGACAGATACCCCATCATTATCTTAGTCGTCGGTTGCCAACCATGAATTCACTACGTAACTTGGGTTGTCACCTAGAGTTACGTTACTTTAAAAAAAAAAGTTTAAAAAAATATGCAATAACATAATGATATCAAATATACTATATTATAAACAATATTTGCCATGTAAAAAAATACTTCTTTTTCACTTGTTTCTTAGATTGCTTTAATTAAAGCACAGTAATCATTAAACAAATAAATTTCGATAATACAGTATTGATTTAAATAATTAGTTGTGCAATCCGTAATTGTGTGGTATTTACTCATTCTGAGGTAAAATGGATAAACAAACAAAACTCTCCACACAAATGAAGTTTTATTCAACAACAACAACCCGTTTCAAACACTTTGTGTTCATCATCAGGAAGACACTATAATACAAATTATATCTAATCAGTTACAATATATAATTTGTATTATAGTGTTTTCCTGATGATGAACACAAAGTGTTCGAAACGCGTTGTTGTTGTTGAATAAAACTTCATTTGTGGGGAGACTTTTGTTTTTTTATCCATTTTACCTCAGAATGAGTATTGATTTATTATAATAATTGTTTGATTTAGTTTAGCATTGATTGATATTATAATAATGGTAATATAATGTTTTAAAATAAAAGAAATATAGCTAAAGAGAATATATGATTGACCTGAACATTGGAAATTTTATCTTATCTGGTAAATAGTATTATAAACTGATGAGTTTTTAAAGTATATTTTTTTATTTTTAACCCACATTCATTGATAGGTTATTGTTTGCAGTAGGCTCTTAGTTCCCGGCCATGAAAGAAGTAGTTGCGAAACAGATCACTCGTAGATCAGCTTCTTCTTTTGCAATGTACAAAATGCGCTTATTATTTCGTAAAGGAATGAAAAAAAATAACGTGAGAAGATTTCCATCAAGAATATATGTATTATATAGACTAATGTCAGAGTTTAGAGACTGGGGTTGAATCTGGATGTCGTAACTTTTTACTGGTAAAGGTTATTTATTTTCCTATTTTATTTGAAATTTGTTATCCACATTTGTTTCTTGTAGTTTTTATAACGAATATCTATGATGACCAAAATTTAATGTTTTAAATTTGGCTTGATTAATGAAAAATATTTGGAATGGTCTTCACTTTACTATAGGTAAACTTATTATCAAGTTCGTTACAATAAATTTAATCAGTTGATTTATTTCAATGTGACTATCATGTTGACTTAAGATTGAGGTTGGGGGACCTCCTCTTGGATCACTGGTTGTCACCGGACATGGCGATTTTGGCGCATGCCTCTTCAGGTTTTAGCAGTGGGATAACCGTCCTATAGCTGTGGGGCCCCATTGAGAGTGTCGCGCATGTTCTGGAGGTATGCCTAAAATACACAAGGGCCAGATGTTCGAAATGGTGGATGGTGGATTCACTGTTGCGACCTGTCGCAGAGCTTTGATAAAGGATAGAAAGGAGTTCTTTCTACACAGAAGAATGAGGAAGACTTGAGGACTCTCGCCTTCCAGTTGTTCTGTGTGAGTGCGCTGTCTTGTTGAAGTGATGTGCTTGAAGGTGTTTTTAAGAGCCTTATGTGGTTAAAGTGATTTTATTTTTAGTGTGATGTAAGGTTGGAAGCTCGCCTCCGCGTGGTCCACCTCCGGAGTATCTCGGATGATTATCTGCCCCTATCCTCGGCCAGGGTTTGTTACCCCCGAGATGTTTGTATCTGTTCTGTTATTAAGTGCGGTATGACTGACAAGCTTTATATGCACAAAATACCAAAACAGGCTCTCATGTCAGGGTGCTTAAGATTTGGCTATAGAGTACCATGTAAAAGAAACTTCGATTTCTGTTGCTTCATCCTGGGCTGAGGAACACAAGGTCAAAACAGGCTATCATGTGAGTCTGATTTTTTCAACTGGTGTGACCGAAAGGCTGCGAAACACATGGTCAAAACAGGCTATGATGTGAGTCTGATTTGTTCATATGGCATTGTAAAGTCTGACAAGTAATTGCAGGTGGAACTTTTTTATTGTGATATTTTCTCTTCGAATATTCACAATACATGACATTTTTATTAAGCAGCATTCATATTAATAGAACACTTAATGTTTCTAGAATATTCAGAAGAGTTAACATCTGAATATTAACAGAATATTAACATCTGTTCTCGTTTCAGTAGAAAGGATGTTAAAATACCTGATCAATGTTGCCCAAAGTTCATTATTATCGAACAGCGAACACTGAGTAAACTGTGATTAAATACATAGGATGATAGTATACATATCATTAAGATTTATCGGACTTGATAATTTGTAGAGTGTGTTCACAATGTTCCATAGAAACCCACCCAGTAACACGAGAACAGAATCAAAATGTAAAATCTCAAATCGAATGTTTGCAGTAATGTAATGAAAACATGTAATTATGTACTCTGTATGGCATCACTTCAGTGCGAAGCAAGTTTTGCAAAATATAACTGTGAATGGGAGTACTTTCTTTCAGTTTTCCATGCCTTATTATGTCAGTGATTATATTTATTATCCGGATATGGTAACCTGAGACAATATTACATAATTAACAACAAATAGAATGTAAGATAATTAAATTCCTAACATTAGTTACAAGAAGTGGAAAAGTTATTGAAAGTAGAACTGGCCACTTTAATTTTTTGTGACTTAATATTTTCTGGGTCACGGCCAACAACTGTGAGACTCCAAACCACAGTGGCTCTTCTGACTGTATTTCAAAATTATTGAAGAAAAAAAAAATCTTATTTAAGTAACGATGTTTTTCCTATTAAAATAATTTTTAAATTGGTGAAATTGAATTTTAATAAAATAACATAATTCTCTATTTTTGATGGTAAATGTAGAACCTAAGATAATACTTCAACTAGATGTCGTATGTTAGTACTACCTCAGATAAGTCTAATAGTAATATTAGCAGTCGCTTATGTAAAAATTTCGGAGTTAGTTGATTTGATATCAAAATATCAAACTCTGGACTGGCGTATACTAAACAAATGACTCATTAATGAAACTTTTTTTTTCCATTTATATTATTAATATGGGAAACCGTCGTACCTCGAAAGATGATCTTGGAGTTGTTGGAGTGCTTTCGGACGTTGTCCACCTTCGATCGCAACTAGCCTACTAGTAGTTGCGATCGAAGATGGACAACGTCCGAAAGCGCTCCAAGATCATCTTACGAGGTACGACGGTTTCCCATATTAATAATAAAAGGTGGCCCAAAAGTCACTGACAGTTAAAAAAAATTCATAACTCTTTTGTTTCTGATTATTTTTCTTATATTTTTTCAGAGCATTTAGAACTACCCTTCCGACATTATTATGAACAAATATAGCACCGAGGAACGAATCCTCATTGTACAGTGGTACTTTGAGTCACATGGTTCAAATTCAGAAACCCAGCGTTGTTACCGTCGACATAGGAATAAACCTCGGACAATAAACGACTTAAAACGTAATATCGAAGATCAAATAAGAGACATAAGCCCGAAAATGCTTTCAAATGTTATGCAAAGTGTGTTGGATAGGGCTATTCAGTGCGAAACCGAAAATGATGGACATTTAAAAAACATTATTTTTAAAAATTAGGTAAATTTTACTTCCTTATTTTAATTAGTAATCAATTTAAGTTAAGTGAATAATTATAACCATATATATTGCCAAAAATATCGGAAGGATCAGTTTACCTACTGCTAAAATTTGGTGAGTATAACTTATGAATTTCACTTATGAATTTTCAGGAGCTATTGAACATTTAAAAGTGTCAGTGACTTTTGGGCCACCCGTTATAAATCATAATAACCTCAGTGGTACTAACATTATGCATGTATTTTTTTTTTCAGTTCAAGAATTTTTTACTCGATTACTTCATTTGTGTTTATGTGTGAAAATTAAAATAGGAACAGAATAAAATACGAGAGGTTATTATTAAATAAAAAATAATGAATGGAAATAATCTTTGTTTTTTTTTACTTAATCGTTGAATATTGACTGAGCTTTTTTTAGATTTCATTAAATTAAAAGTAATATTATTTCAATTAAGTTAACGATACCTGTTCTGGGCTGTATCTTGATATTAGACACGGAATGGTGGCTATCTTAAGCTCGTCAAGAGTAATTTCTGTTGTGGATTTAAAAGCTGTGATTTCTTGGACAATCTGATGCCCTGTTGTGATGTTGATGTAAAGTTTTTGCATGTTGTTAGCTTACAGATACTTTCTATGTTGTTTGCTATAAGATCGCTTAATACTATGAGAATGTGAATTTATTCTCTTAACGACAAAAAAAATATTGAGTTAGCACAATTGGCCTGTTGGTGTCCTGTTTGGCATAATTTCCATCTCTACATCTCGAACTGCTTTTACTTTACTGTAAGAAAACAATAGTAATTACGAAGACGTTCTATATCAAGGTTTTGAAGTATTTACACTTTTTGAGGTCCCGTCAATGCCCTTTTGAGGTTTTTTAAATTATGTCTGCATGTATGTGGGTATGTATGTATCTAATAGCTTGTTACTCGTACAACAATTCAAACCGTCTAAAAGCTCAGGTTGGTAAAATCGCCCTTTAATGTTCAATTGTTGGTTAATAACAGCCTATTGGTAGTTCACTTTATTTTTCATTATGTGTTTATTTTTTTCTCCTGAACTAAAATGTCATGAGAGTTATGAGAGTTATAATTTATTAGTTATTTTTAAATTAACGCTACATAACTGAAGAAAATCACGCATTTTTTCGATAAAGGTCAGTTATGCAGAAAAAAAACTGATTTAATATTGAATCTAATAGATTGTAAACATTTACTATTAATACCGTTTGATCATGATAATTCCATTGAATATAATAATAACTTCTCATTGCAGTATAGGCTGCGTTTTTGAGAAATAACTTTAAAGTAAAGGAGGCACTATTGTACTTTTTGTGGATTCAGAAATTTTTTTTTTTTTTGCTTAACTACTAAGGCTGCAAAATTGGAATTTTCTTATGGCTTTTAAGTAAAATTAGTATTATAAGAAAAAATTCAAGGTCATTTGACCGTTTTAAAACGTATTATAGCTTTAAAAACGAGAAATTCCATCTAGAATAATCCCTAGCTGTCCTTGTTTTCTCTTTAATGAGACGGAAAGAAAAAAGAAGAAGAAAGTCCCCAGCACTTCATATAAATATATATTATTAAATAGAGTATGTTATCTAAATCTAATCTATAATCAATTATTTTAATTTTTTATTGATATATTGTCTCGAAAGTTTGACTTCTGAGGCGTGTATAGAGGTACTCCTGTAGTCCACGATTCACATAAGGTAGCCCTGTTCTAAAGGTACATTTAATGCGTATAAAATAATGTTCCTTACTGTTATTCTTTTATTATTTTCAATGATGTCAATAGGTTTCTAGAACATAAGGAAGTGGTCTGATTGTATTGTTTAGTATAATGTTATTAGGTATATTTCAATGCAAGCATAATGGATTAGCTGCAGTTTGCTGCCAATTTCCATTGAATTATTAACCCCAAGCATGTTGTCTTTCAAGTTGTTTGACCCCTCGTGGAGAAAGTCGTTACGTGATCAAGGCTAGGATTGTGAAAAGTGTGAAATGTATAAATTTAATCATTGCCTGCGCAACGACTTGTTTACCTTGGAAAACCTCATAATGTGAACCTATTTAATTTTAAACTACTTTTCATTTAACATTGATCTATTTAAGGAAAGACATTTTTTTTTGTAGGGTTTATACTTTTAAATTTATCTTTATAAAGGTTTTATTTTTCTTTTAACAAGGATTACTAAGCATGAAAAAACTTTATTCCTGAATGACTTTAAAATTATTGATTAACAATTGAGTAAGTTAAATAGGACTTAACATCGTGAAGAACAGGAACATACACTTTGATAAGACTTTGCTGAGTGAATTATTAGTAATTTTATGATGTTAGTGATACCAATCTGTGCTTTAAATTAAAGTTCTTGATCATTCTGGTGATATTTATCCTATGAATAATAATCTTTCTGCTTTAATGTGCTTTATAACTCGTTTACTCGGTTATAGCTCTTTTGTTTTTCGGATTATAGAAATGTAGTGATTGTAATTGTTTTACAACAGATTTGCATCGAAACTTGCCATCAAAAGCGGATACATCGTAGGTTGAGCAATTGCCCTTTACTGTTTACGGGTTTATACCTTTTAGTTTGTAAGCGAAGTGGGACTTGTTGGCTGCTTAATAGTCATGATAGAGAAGGCTTGATACATTATGGGCTTGATTGAACTTTGGGAGCGCTCTATTTTATTTAGGTTTATTAGAGCAGTTATCGGTAACTAGTTCCTTCCATCGTGTCTAAGAGAGCGAAGGCTTTACCTTCTCTCTGAAGACGGTGTTGTCAATATTTTGTATTCCCTTGAAGAGTTATCGCTCCACAATAGCTGACAATATTATTTCAATTTGCCAATTCTGGTTCATGCAGATGCATTCATGGAGTCCGAAAGAAGGTTCTAGCTATGGCAACCGTGAAAATTTATTTTAAATACAACTATAAATGCTTCTGTCCAAAGTAATCACACTGATTACTTTGTAATAAGTAATATTTATTCGGTCACTGAACTTGTCTTTACGAAACTTTGTGTACGATAAAGATGGTGTTGAAACCGCTGAAGGATGTAGGCATGCAAGTATGTCAGAGCATCCGTGAGCGTCTTGAAACTAAACTAGGCTTGATGGGCAGAGTCATCACTAATGAATCTTTGAGTAGAGGCTGGAGACCTAATAACAAGAGTATGACTTTTCTAAGGCTGAAGAAAGTAATATAGTCGGAGTAATGTTGAACGTATTCTACAATGTGATGAACATCGTTCATGCACAGGGCTAGATGGTCAACCAGTACATTTACAAAGAGATACTACAGTGTTTGAATCGTTCAGATAGGATAATAGATCATCCTAGAGTTGTGGCAAGACAACTCGTAGGTACTTCATCATGACAACGTGCCAACTGACAGTACCATGAACAACAAGGAGTTTTTGCCCGAAGTAAACATCTTTACATTAAAGCAACCTTCCTACCCACCCTACCTGGCTTCGCGTGATTTTTCCCCTTCTTTCTCTAACTCAGAGGGTACATTTTAAGACTTGGACGACTTCAGAGATGCCGTGATGGCAAACACAAATGTCGCAAAACTTAAGGGAAATTAAACAATTGAATAATGAAATAATGGTATACATTCGAACCATACTTTAAACTCACAGACCTTTTAGTATTTTAATGAAATGATCATATAAAAGTTAACTACAAAAGTTATAACCACTTTTAACACTAATAAGGGTATGAAATTAAGTTTTGGCAAAGGTAGTGCATATTGTAATTTTATTGGAAGTGTGAACGCAGTTGAAGTGCCAATAAATTTTAATATAGAGTTTAAATAAATCCATTAAAGCGACTTCCCTTTTCGTGAACAGAGACAAGTAAGGAGCAGAATAAACTGTTTTAAAGTTTAAAAAAATATCCCCAAAATTCGCAGACTTCTACAAACCGTAAAACATACTGGAACATTATTAAAGTCGAATAAAGTGTGCAGCTTTGTAAGTCGTGAGGAGTGTATTTCAAAACTGTTAGCCCAACTAACATTCGGCTAAGGGCCAGATTAGCTCAGTGGTTAATGTGCTCGCCTTTGGGTTGGTAGTCCGGGGTTCGATCCCCAACTGGCCCTCGATTTATTCACGCGGTAGGTGAATAAATCTGACTGCATCGTCCCTCGGAGAGGACGTTAAGCCATCGGTCTTGAACCTGTACGATGTCAGGTACTCGTCAAAAATCCCTACTTGAAATGCACTTGAGTTAGGCAAAATTTTGGACTCCTAATGTAGAATCCGTTGAATCACCGATCAAATAAAACACCGGTAAACGGCTGATGTTATCACCCTCTAGGGGAATCGGTTTAAAGAATAAAAAAAAACCAGCCGGTTAATTTAATAATGGCATCCTATTATTTCTATGGTATTAGTGATGATCATCCCACTAAAGAGTGAATTTGTGACTGATAGTTCTAAAGTGTTCAGAAATGAAAGATGTGTATTTCCAAATAGACTGAGTAGAGCGATGAGGTCACATTCAGATCAAATGATTCATTAACCCTCCACAGTCTACAAGGTACCTGAGAATCTGCATGCTGTGCTGCAACATCGGGTTAATTTACTGAAGTTGCAATGTGGTGAGGTTTATCATTAAGAAGATTAATTAAACCATTCTTTCTGACTTTATTGTAACATGGTGAACACTACTTTTGTATAATGCTCCCCTGTATATTTACTCTAACGATCTGTCATACCAATAACAAATACAAGAAAATACCCTCAAGATGAGGAGTTTTATTTGAGGGGTTTTACAATACACTCTCTTCCTTGACCTGTACAGGAGGCTAGGGTTGATCAGTGTCTTACATTCTTGCCTTTGAACTGGTAGTTTCTAGGTCCAACATCCACTCTAGCCCTCAATTTATTGAGGTGAAAAAAATCGGAGTACATCGTCCCTTGGCAAGGTCGTTAATTCCGTCGGATCCGAGCTTGTACGATGTTAGTTTCTCACTAAAGATCCCTACTTTAAATACTCTTGAGTAAGGTAAAATTTAGACTCCCAATATAGAGTGCTCATTGTGTGGTATCACAAAGGACCAATCTTTGGTCTATCTGTGTTCTCTCATGGGACAGCTTCATAGTTACGGGTGTTATTGTAAACAGTTTTCACTGATCTTGAAAGCAGAAAAAAACGAAAATTATTCACCAATTACAATATGCACATAAAAAAAAAGAATTATTATATGATGAATGATACAATTAAAACTAATTTAGTCATTCAATGCAAGGCTTTCCGAAGTTAGAATTTGTTAAAAAATACTATAGGACTTGGAATGTTAACCAATAACTTAACTAATTGAGTTAACAGTTAACCAACAACAGTTAACTAATAACTATCATTAGACTGATTTTAATATTACCACAGTTGTCAAGGTTAGCACTTAAGCAGTACATCAATATAACAAGTAAACAAATAAATAATTCCTTAGATTTTAAAAATTATTTATTAAACAGTACTGGAATATATCGTACTGTTAACATTGCTGGTCCACCAGTAGTGCAAAAGTTTATGCTGTTTCTAATTGAAAAAAACTTGTTTTTGTAAATGCTTATATTATTTATAAATTGTGTCACAGTACTGGAAGATTTTGTACTGTGAGCATTGTTAATCTTCCATTAATGTAAAATCTCATAGTGTTTCTTACTTCTATACTCGTATGTCCTTATATTGTTTCTAAATTGTGTTTACTTGTAGCATAACACACACTGTAGTAATCCATGTTGGTTGGTTGTTGTGTGATGGTTGTTTTTCTCTCTTTTCTAATAGCCCTGTGGGAAAGCTTTTAAATAAATCCAAATCGTCAGCATTTGAGAGTTTCATTGAAACCTGTAAAACTGATGAAGTCCTGATTTTATTTTAGTATTATTCCAGTAGTCGGTACAATTATATGTTAAAATTTGTTATGCATATATAATTAAAGTTACAACTGGAAAAAGACAAAAAAGAGACTAACGCTCACGATGTATATATTTCAACGATGAAAAAACGTTCCTAAACGGACATCTAAAGTTCACTGTAAACAAAGAAAGAGAGATAAATTAAAACACACACTCATACTAGAGGATCTAATTTCAGTTTGAACCATCATCAGTCGTGATAAAGGGATGAAACCAAGCTTCTGAAGAGACATTTATGTGACTCCTTGGGGCTCGCTCTCCTTCTGCTCTTAAACTCTACCGTTATTTTTTCTTTATTTTAAAAAAAAACATTTTTCTTTACTATATATTATATATATATATATATATATATATATATATATATATATATATATATATATCAATGATCAAACCACAATAAGACATGGGAAAACAAGACTAAGATCTTTCAACCGTAACAAGCGGTCTTCGTCAGAGTCAAAAACCCAACTGAACACTAGATGCAGAAAACATCTGGTGAGGAGTTGAGAAGAGTGGGAGGGAAGAGTGGTTATTGTGGTTTGATCATTGATTGTTATTTCACGTGTTTATGTGAAACCTTTATATATATATATATACAAAACTAAAATTTATAGGGACTCGGTCAGTTCTTCAGGTTCAAATTAAACTCTCATTGCCAACGTTTCCACATATATATATATATATATATATATATATATATATATATATTATATATATATTTATTTATTTATTTATAAATTTAAGTATTAGGGTATACATGTAATTAATAAAGAATTAATAAATAACATGCAATTACAATGGTTTCTTTTAGTTGGATGCTATTTCTTAGAATTCTGAGTAACCTGTCATTGGGTGATTCAGAACTCATATTGCTGTGAGAATCGGTAGCTTGTATGTGGGAGTGCGTTGGTTTACATAATGACAAGACACTGGAGGGACGAGATTAGTGGGAAGGGTTTAGGATGTAAGTAAGTTCTCCCACGTTTCGGGTCATCAACAATGGAAAGGTGTCACAACGTCCAAGACAATAGATCTGAGTAGCCGGAGTAATCGATTGTCTGTTCCCTGCTTGCCTTTCTCAGCTGTGCTCCTTCAGATTAATCCTTTGCTTTTCTTGGTTACCATTCACGTTTACCACCTCTAACCAAACATTGCACCACTTTTCCATTCGATTCCAATCAAAATTACTCCAGCCAGATTGTTTTGTTCTCCGACTTCATTTGAATTCTGTTTTCTTTTACTGATGCAAGTTGTAAAGAATTATGTATCCTTAACGTATTTAAGTAATAGTTTGGTTTGAAAAATAAATAATTACAGTATACAATCAAAAGTTATGTTTTAAATAACTTGGTAATTTTAATAATTTTTTTTTTAAATATTAGGATAGAATTGGGTAAAAGTTTTTTTCATAAACAATTACACTTCAAAACACTAATAGTAAATTCTCAAATAGTTTTAGAAAAATTTTCTTCAACTAAACAGTATTGTTAGCTTAATAGACCTCCTTAATTCAGGATATTTAAGAATTCCTTAGCTAAGTGTTGAAGAAACCTTATAAATATGTCGAGCGAATCTTTACTACTAAGCAAGGAGAAAACAATGAGAATCAAAATACGCTCAATTAAAATGCATGGTGGAATTAATAAATTGAGAAAAAATGAGTTATTTTATGTAACAAAATTGTTAATGATTTCAGACTTAATGGGGTCAGTTTGAGAATAGAGATGTGATTTTCATTTCATCACAATGATGTCAGCAGAAAGATAGTTATAATCCTATTCAGTTGTGATTTGTGGTATCATCCTTTAATGGTCATCCATAGTGAAATCTTAGTATACTCGTCAATTCAATAAAAACAGCTGCTTTGAGAGATGTGGAATTTTTCATTTTTACCACCATTGAATTACTTATTTTACCACCAACTGTGGTATATAGTAGCAATAAATATGGATTTATGATATAAGTGAAGGACTGACTAGTGCAAGACCATATATAGTGAATAGACACGACGAACTAAGTTCATGTGACCATTATGAAAACAATTGTTAGTGCAGGGGAAGCCCAACTGAGCGTTTTTAGCTAGTTTTTGGACATATTCTTGCTGTAAGGTTTGTGTATCAAAAAATGAAGAGAGAATCAGGTGAGACTGGGAATATATACCAAAATAAAACATTTTTTAGGCTTTTATAATGAATGAAACATTTATTATGACTTTTTATCGGTTTGTGAGTGGCATGGGATCGAATGATACAAGGTCAGGCACTGGTCGGCTGCCTGGTCTTTGGTAACCACTGATGTGGCGGTTAGATGATTACAAATATAATTGAAAGTTGCCTGATTCGAATATAGTAAATGACCCTGTAATCACATGGGGTGGAGGAGAGTCTCTCCTCTTGAGGTAGTTGCATATAGAGGAGAAGGGAAACTATGTGGTTCGAGATTAAAAATTTATTATTAACTTGAGTTTAAGTGAACACTGAACATACTGATAAGTAGCTTTAGTAGGTAGTGTATATCCATAGCAGGTAACTGTACAGGTTGATTTTTATAGCTATAGTGGGTAAGACAGCTATGTAAAATAGTTTTATTTACTGATAGGATGCTGTAGCTAAGTCGGAAGTTAGCTATAAAAAAGTACCCCCTGACCAGTACCTATTGTAAAAGTTATGGTAGGTAGCTGTACCTATTGATAGGTAGCTATAAAAAGATTATTTTATTACCATAAAAGGTAATTTTATTACTGCTAGCTTGCTACAGTACAGGTCCACAGCAGGTATCTCATCGTAGTGATAGGTAACCATGTACGGAGCTGTAGTAGGTAGAATACCTACTGACAAGAACACATAGTGAATGTGAGTTGTAGCTATACCTACTGGTAGGTAGTTGTAGAAGGTAATTTTACTTACTGGTAAGCTTATATAGTAGATCTACAGTAGGTATCATTCCCTCCTAACAGACAGCCTGTTCGACAGTTATTTCCATTTATAAAAATGTAAAATTGATTCTGAATAAAACAAAAAAAAAAACTTCATCCATGCAAAAACTAATATATTAATATACCAAATCATGAGTCCAAACAATATCTAATGATAACTTTAACGTTGTGACCTGTAGCAAGTTTACAAATTTTTCGATACCTACCAAACCTCATACACACTCAAAACCATAAATCAAATTTAAACCTGTCACATTATGAAAATAATTTCTTTATCTGTCTTAAAATTACTTTCGTTAGGTAAAAACTTATGAATGATTCAAGTTTTAATGTTTGTTTTGTAAATATCTGTAAAACTCACACGGAACTGTTATACAAAATAAACATCTGGGGTATTTATTAAGTTGAAAGCTGTAGTAGGTAGAATACGTACTGAAAAGAAGATATAGTGAATGTGTAGTATATAGCTATACCTACTGATAGGTAGCTGTAGAAGGTAGTTTTACTTACAGCAAGGTAAGTTAAGTTGGTACAGCAGAAGGTAAGTTGATACAGCAGAGTTTTAGTTGGGCTCCAATGATTCTAAAATTAATTGTATACACTGATATTAAATTCACACAAGGGGTTCTTGAGGATTTTGATCATAAACATACAACTCCTGATTATAAGCCGACGTTTTGCCAAATGTTTGGCATTTTCAAGGCTAAAAAACAATTTATTAACGACATAAGTAAAGAAAGATAAATACATCCACAGATACCAACCAACAGAAAACAAACCAAAGAAAGAAAAAATTCAGTAACAAGAAAACCACAAAAGGATCATAAAATACCTAGTGTTATTATTCATTATTTAAAAACGGACATTTGTTGTTAAAACCTAATTACTTATTATTAATTATTCAGAACACCAAAAACCCAATTTTCAAACAGATAAGCACACTATTACAAAACTAATTCTGGGAGGATACAAGCATTCAAGTATTACTATATCTATAATATTAATATTAAATTATAATATTATAATTAAAATATTAATTATAATAAAATTATACTAAAATATTATTATAATATTTATAATATTAAAATATCTATACAGAGCATTCAAGCAAAACACACAGACAGTAACAAACACAGAAAATTACAAAACAATGAAAAAAAGAGTCAAAAATAAAAGAAATAAGGGAAAACAAAAACTTAACAAACATCGTTACCTTGTTTTAGAGGAAACACTTTTTATCGGTTCATGCTTTTATCAACCTCGGCTTATAATCAGGAGTTGTATGTTTATGACCAAAATCCTCAAGAACCCATTGAGTGAATTTGAAATATCAGTGGTCGAGAAGGCATATCGATATTAATATATATATATATATATACTTATTGGATTTAATTATATATAAAGCTGATAATATTGATCTACTAGTTCAGTTAATTCTGACACTCTGTCTCACTGTAATGAAGATTAAAATCAAGTAATCGATTTCCCGTCCAGTTTTTATTTATCAAAGATATAACCAGTCTGTTGGTATGAAATATAAATTTAACTTATTTAGCATAATACACCAGTTACCCATTTCAGATTTTAAATTACCAATTTCAGTTATGTATGCCTTTCGATATAATTTTAATCTGTATGTTCATAATGTTAATTATCGTTACTTTTGTTGTCCGAAGTTAATTATCGTTACTTTTGTTGTCCGAATTAGAACAAAGAAGAAGGTTGAAGTGGCCTAAATCAACATAATATTAAACAAAGTTGATAATTAATTGAGTTATGGTTTTATTTTAAAGCGGCTATTAAAAATATAACGTAATATCAAACTCATAGATAACCAATAATGATTTCATTTGTTTAATTTGAATATGTCCATTTTATCAGTTATAACAAACAAGAAATTCTAGAACAAACAAATCTAGAACCAATACAGTATATTTATATTTTTACTTTACTATAAGTAAAGTATAGTGATCGTGAAAAAATTCGATCTCGAGATTTTGACGGAATTACATGTTTTGAGGTCCCAGAAGTCGTTTTATGACGTTTTTACGATGATGTCTGTGTGTGTGTGGGTGGGTGAGTGTGTTAGCATTGCTTGTTACCACGCTACGGTCCAGAATCTTTGATGGATCAAGTTGATATTTTACACAAAAATGGGCCTCATAAAGACGAAGATCCCTATTGTTTGGGAAGAATTATGCATGATGGGAAAGTCATTTTTTTTGCCAAAAACCGTTTTTTTTTAAACATTTATTTCTCCTAAACTGATAACCCTAGAGTTTTGAAATTTTGACATTATCTTTGAGGTTACAAATGGAACAAACGAAAAATATATTCAGAATTTTGAAACAACAGGAAATATTTTTTTTTCAATAAAATGTAAAAATTTTGACTTATAATTCAATCTCAAACCTTGTGAGAGCGATACAAGCCATACTGTTTGACGGACAAAAATGAAACTATGCCTATAAATAGAACATTATGTGTAAAATGAGTTGAGATATTTTTTTTCAAAATTACATTCGCTAATGGGGCGTTACAGTACGATTTCTGTTTTCAGAAAATGTTTTTTTGACGCTAAACGGCTGATTGAAAAATAATGAAAATGTGACCAAAAATGGAACAAAAAATTGGCAATTCATAAAAAAAAAATCATGAAGTTTCAATTACGGGAAAGAGCAATAACGATATAAAAACTCTTTGTTTACCGTAGACTAAGAGATCACCTGCTATACTTGTCGAATTTTTTGTATTTTTTTACATTGTTTACATTGACTTAGAAATTTTTTGAGCGAATCCACTGAGATAAAATTGATTTTATAAAGGAACAGTTTAAATTGTTTATTGAATTATATGAGATGTAAGAGGAATAATATTGTGCCGGAAAATGATAACACTCACTCAGAAAAAAATCGTATATATGTTATTTGAGAAAGGGGAAGGAAAATGATCTTATTAAATACTAAGAAGCTTATTATTATTATTATTTTAAAGATTAAAATTCCCAGTATGATAATTCTATAAAAGACCAAAAATGTAAATGATAATTCATAATCTGAATCTTTCGTTTAGAGATTAATAAATGTAATTATCGTACATCTTTAATTAACAAAGCACCTTAAAATAACATTTTCTTCGCAGTTAAAGATGTTTTTCAGAGAAAAAAAGGGTATTTTCCTGATTTAAATTTAAAAATTTTACTTTAATATTCAATGTAGAAGGATGTCAAGTAAACGATGTAAGGAATCTACTGGCTGTTTGAACGAAAGCCATTCGTAGGAGAATAAATCGTTTCAAGAAATGTTCACTTTGGTTTTTCAAAAATGTTATTACTGCTGTAGTTATACTAATGCAATTATTTGCAAATAATAAATTATTTGTGATGTACAAAAATAAGCTTATAAAATGATATGTCCTTCAATCACTATCTGTACTACCTCAGGAATGATAGGCTAATAATTATATCCCATTTAGATGTTTACGTTATGCTTAAATGAGACGTTATGTTTTATATACTCAAGAAATTTGACATTAAGTTACTTATAGTAAAGCAGAGTGTAGGCCACTCCAGATTTTTAAAACTGTAATGGTTTTTGAACTGAGGGTTCAATCTCATCGGACTCGTGGCTCCGTATTCGTATCTGTCGCATTTCGATTCCTTTTTCC
Source organism: Hermatobates lingyangjiaoensis (assembly GCA_026182355.1). Taxonomy (NCBI): domain Eukaryota; kingdom Metazoa; phylum Arthropoda; class Insecta; order Hemiptera; family Hermatobatidae; genus Hermatobates; species Hermatobates lingyangjiaoensis. The sequence continues at coordinate 142,715 of JAPFBL010000632.1, forward strand.
TTTCCGAATTCAATTTCAGATTTGAAGTTCTTCAATGAACTTTATAATTTAGATTAGTTAGTTATCTTTTCTACTGGTTTTATGTATATTTACGAAAAATCTGTAACCTTTTAAACGCGAATCTTCGCATTTTCATAGAATGTGTTCATAGGTTTCCGCCTCTACCATTCTTCTTATGATGTTAATTACAGCTTGTATTAGAGTTGGTTCAGTAGACTATGTCCTGTTAGACATTCTTCCTTTAATGATTTATGATTTTCCATAACAACTTTTTTCATTTTTGGAATGAACATTTTGGTTTTTAGATAAAATTAAAGACGTTTGTTTTAGCTACCTTGTATCTGCTTCCTTCTTCATCTTTTCGGAAATTGCATCCTTGAGAAAGCTCCAATCTGTTCCAACCTGCCCACTACTTTATTAATTTATATTTCCTTGTGTCCAGGCTCCCATATGGAAGTTGAATTATTTTTACTGATTTATTATTATTAATTTTGGACCTGACAGTATACAGATCCCCTTTCTTAAAATCAGGAAGCATTCCAAATCAGGTGATCATTTATGAACATGCACTCTAAAATATTCTATGAGGCCATATAACAAAGCACATACCTTAACTATTAATATTATGTTATAATGAATTTTTGAAATTTTTACCTCCCATTGAGGCCAGCCTGAAATTACTGCAAATATCCTCTTTTTAATATAAATCAATCATTTCCGGTGTTATTCTTGGACATACTTGTCTTTTTAGTTTATTAAGGCTAATTTGGGTGTCTTCTGAATTTTACAACAGACTAATATGATAACATTTACTATCACAGTAGTAATATACTTTTTGTAGATTCAAAAAAGTTTGTATATAAAACTAATACTTAGAGAAAAGGACCAAAATAGACTGAGAACACCTGAAGCACTTTACATCCTTGAAATACTCCTAAGATTAATAAAGAGAAGGACAGCTTTAGTAACCAGCTGCTATTTTTTTGGAAACCTTGTACTATCCAAGATAAAAGAAAGAGGGCAAACTAAACGAAGTGGTAGTCAACCACATCAAGCCACAAGCACTTCAGATAAACAAACAGGTAGGACTTGTCTATTGAAACTAAGATGAACACAACCAGACACGAACAAGTTGTACGTAATGAACTGTATTTTAGTTTATAGAGTCAAGTAGTTCTATAATTTCATTAAAATTTCATTCAAATGTTCAATGTTTCATTCATTCAATATCTTGTGTTAATTTAATGTCATTTTTAATATAATTATTTCCTGACGATAGTGATTAGTGAGCAGGGAAACATGTTGAACAATCAAGTATAAAGTAAGAAATATGGTGAATTAATTTCATGAATTAAGAAATGATTAATTAAAAAATTACTTCAGAAAGTTGAGAAAATTTTCCATCAAACTTAATGAGGTAAAATCGGACATACACTTTTTAAATATATATATATATATATATATCAGGATTTCACAATAAACACATGAAAAAGCCACAATTAGAAATGAGAAAAAAGATCTTTCAAATGTAACAAGCTGTCAGAGTCAAATTCCAAGTTGGTTGGGATGGGGATTGAAGTGTTCAGAAAAAAAAAAACTAAAAGAAGGGAGAAAAGAAAGAGATGAAAATGGAAATGATAAATTCATAATTTTTAAATTAAAAAGAAGGCGGAAGTGAAAAAGAATGAAAATATAACGGAAAAAATAAAATTAAAAGTAACCTTTTGTAAAGTGTGAATAATAAAAATATATATATAACCTACATTGACAAAAGGAAAATACAGAAATGAAACAGAAACTAACTAGTATATTTCGATGGCCTCGCCATCAGGAAGATAGAAACGAGTCATTCCGCAGGCAGACCACGACTGGCCGGTGGTCTTGAAAAAACACTCAAACAGTGTAGCCAACTTATGGAGGTAGGGGAGGCAAGGATAGATAAATTATAACGAATGAAAACAAAAACTATTAGCACAAGTAAAAAACTAAAAAAAAAGTAAGTAAACAAAAGATAAATTAAAACAAATAAAAGGAATAATCAACGATTAATATTTATATTTGATCAAACCACAATATGAAATGGGAAAACAAGACTAAGATCTTTCAACCGCAACAAGCGGTCCTCGTTAGAGTCAAAACCCCAACAGTTGGGCCGCTTGTCGTGGTTGAAAGATCTTGGTCTTGTTTTCCCATTTAATATTGTGGTTTGATCATTGATTCTTATTTTTCATGTTTATATGAAATATATATATATATACACCTTTGCGTTGGATATACGATCAGAAACGGACAAATATAGTTCAATGTAGCAAAAGAAACATAGAGAAATCAACAGCACACACTTACAGTCTCTAATTTTCGGTTTGAACCGTCTTTAGGAGAGATAAGAGAGGGTAACATCAGAGACCGTCTCTGAACCAGTGCGCTTTTTTTTCGGTTCAAACCGAAAATTAGAGACTGTAAGTGTGTGCTTTTGATTTCTCTATGTTTCTTTTGCTACATTGAACTATATATATATATATTTGAGAATATTAGGTATCTTTTTGAAATTAGAACTCTGTCATGGATTAATGGATTGTAGGAGTGAATGAGCTGGAGACGAAAGGTCTCTGAGAAAGTCATCGGAACTTAATCAAATGACTTCATGATCAAATGGCTAATGATTTACATGAGCGGAAGAAAGACAAAGAACTGGATTGGCTGAGAATCATTTAGCGAAATTCTGGTCTTCCCTCATCATGTGTCAGTGACTTTACTTTCGTATAACAGCTCTTTGTAACCTGTTTTGGCTCAAGTCCATATCTTTTCGTAATTCATAATTATTTTCCCGTTTATTATGATATGTATCTGCTACATGTGATTTGTACTTGTTTTGCTTTCTTTCCTGTTACTTACAATGTTCCTGATTAACATATTCTAGTTTTTCATTCTAGTTTCATAAAACAACTTAACAAGCTAATGTATTGCTAATTACATACGTGTAGACATTTTTACATTTATTTCATCTAGTTCTTCAACATCTATTTTCTTCTTGACTCTGTTAGGTTAGTCTTACCAGTGTAAGACTCTAACGTATAAAAAAAAATTGATCATGTTCCTTATTGAAAAAAAATGAAGTTCAATAAAGATGCTATTGGCATTGTTAGTGCCACAGAAGATGTACTAATAATTGAAATTATTATAAACCATCTTACTTAGTAGATTTTCTTCTCTACTCGAGGGCTTCCAAAATAATCCAATAATTTTCATTTTTATAGATGAAATTATTCCAAAAGTGCTTAAATAGAGAAGAAAATATGAGCTAAGATGGTTTAGTAATTTTAACTTCAATAATGTTAAATGGTCAATGGAAACATCATATTGCTATATAAAAAGCGTTCTTTGTATACAAAAATTGTTTGAGAGAAAAGACGTGTCTTTTATTGTTTTTGAACACTTTGTTATGGACCAGGTGGAGTAAGACAATATGAGACTGTATCTTTATTATTTTAACTACATATTTATAGAAACATGAAACCATCTCAACGATCTCATTTTTAAGGATGAACATTCGCTTATGCAGAATTCTATTATTGATGAAAGAATACCAATGGTCTGACTTATGTTGATTAATGATTAATAATTAATTACGGTTGATATATATATATATTCATAAATTAATAAATGTGATGATATTAATCTTTTCGAAGGAGTAAAATCGAAAATAATGATCCCAAATGCTATTAACATAAGGGAGTGGTTTTGCTGCCTACTTAACATATCCCGTGCTTTTCATCCTGAATCGTAATTTCACCTGTGTAATTTAGTTTTTGTTTTTAAAAGTGGTTGATTTTTTTATTCTTTCAATTAAGTCATGTTCCCTTGAATATTTTTAAATATATGTGTTTGCTATATGTACATTTTAATAATTGATGAAAAAAAGAAAAGGAAATGAAAATAAGAAGATCAACATTTTTATGTCTTCTAAATGACGATTGATAGGAAAATTAGAGATTGTGAGCTTTTTTATCTTTTTTTGTTTTCCTTTACTTTAATAACGAACATTTCTAGATTACTTGGCAGTTTTAGTTAGAATTAATATAAGTATACGAATATAATACATGGATCGATGGAATAGAATAAAAATATATTTATGAGATGCTCATTTTCCAGGTTCAAATCAAACTTTCAAAGCCGACCTTGAGGTTTTATCTAAAACTTTTTTACGTTATATTAATTATATATATATATATATATATATATATATATATATATATATATATATCTTAGTCTTTTTTTCCCCCCTTTTCATATTGTAGATTGGTCATTGATTGTTATTTCACGTGTTTGTGTGAAATCTTTTATATATATATATAAAATTCACATAAACACGTGAAATAACAATCAATGATCAAACCACAATAAGAAAATGGGAAAACAAGACTTAGATCTTTCAACCGTAACAAGCGGTCTTCGTCAGAGTTGGGTTTTTGACTCTGACGAAGACCGCTTGTTACGGTTGAAAGATCTTTATATATGTATATATACCATATATATATGTATATTAGTATAAGTGGGCATCAGGTCTTCTTAGAGACAAATGGAATTAAAATATGCAGCAGCCTCTGCATTAACAACCTTTCTGCTGATAGCCTCTATTTTCCTCACTATCGTCCGTTGATCCAAATATAATGGGCCAGAGACATGTGAACACACAAGCAAAACTACTGGGAAAACTAAACGACTATAGTAAAATAACAACACACTAAAAGGAAACAAGCTTTCGACCATACATTAGTCATCTTCAAGTTAAAACTAGATATAGTTTAACCTGTTATAAATAACAATTAAACACGTGATGCAATCAATGAAGTCTAAACTACAACGAAAATGAAAAACAAAAGAAACAAAAGGAAAACAAAAGAAACAAATGCTCTGAGGCCTTTCACTTTATGTCATCAGAGAACAAACAAAGTAAGGAACTTACATATTACATTACATTCTTTAGTTTTTCTTTTTCCTTGTGGTTTGAACTTTATATATATATGCATGTTATTCGCTGTTCTTGTTATACCGAGGAAGGAATACTTTTTTCTTACGATTTATACACTAACTGATTGATTTACTTTATAAATGTGTTCCAGAGCGGTTAAGCGTGCATGCAAAATATCGCGATGATCTCTATGATTGATTCAGTGCCCTAGCTACATGAGGCAATTGCATTAAAAGAGGTTCAGAGAACGAGTTTTAGAAGTGTAGGCTAACCGCAGGTCCATTAGACTGAGAGCCGAAGATTGACTATGGCCTTGCCCCAGTGTGAGTCGTTGTAATTGCACCATTATCCTTCTGGATCACCTCGTAACGGAAATGTTCATCCGTTTCTCCTCCATTTCAAGTGAATTTCTTTCAGTAGTTGTGGATTTAAGAATAAACAACTATCATGGTTTTTTAGTATAATCAATTTAAATATTTCTGTTGTTTGGAGAACTCCATCTATTAATTTGACTCAGAGGATTTTAAGATGTTTATTTATCCCTTGAAAACCTGATCCAGGCTAGGTTGCAGTGGCAGTTCCACAAGGGAACCCACACAGGCCGAAAATTTGGCCCTTTGTGATATAAAATTGGGAGTTCTAAATTTTGTCTAATTCAAGTGTATTTAGAGTAAGGACCTTTAACGACCATTAGACAACATACAGGCTCGGGACCGATGGCTTAATGTCCTCTCCGAGGGACGACGTGCTCAGATTTATTCACCTCCCACGTGAATAAATCGAGGGCTGGAGTGAGTATTGAACCCCAGACCTACCAGTTCAGAGGCAAGCACATTGTCAACGGGCTAACCTGGGCCCTTAATAAAGAGGGTAGAGGAAAACACGAAAAAACTGTGTCACTGCCAAAAACCGATTACTGTTAGAACCTCAGCATAAAAACAGTTTTAATTCATTGCGTATCAAGTGGACCAAAGAATCGCATATTTTAAATTGATAACAAAAATGATATCATGCTGTTTTAAAATAACCATCGCTTTTTGATGAACAATCACAGGGCCTCCGTTGGTCAACGCAGTGACTTACCCATAGCCACCTATGCCAATTCCCATAACCTCCGTTTTAATGAGTGCTTCCGGTTACAAATCCATAAACAAATCACTGATTCTAACTCCTATGTCACCCTTAGATCTTCTGAAGAGGCATATATACTCGTATGTCTCCTTGGGGCTCGCTCTCCTCCTGGACTTTATCTCTACCATTACTTTTATTTTTTAAAAATATATTTAATTTTTTTCCTTTACAATTTTCATGTATATATATATATAATTATTATCATTATTATTATTTTATTGATTCTCATTGTTTTTACTTTTTTATTTTTATTTTAAAAGTTATTGTTGTTTTCATTATTATATCATATTACATTTATATTTTTTTTTTATGTAAATATCGGAGGTATTTCTATTTTTCTTCTCCTCCGTTGGGGGGCAGTACTGCGGTGGTACTACGAATTTCTCTGGAGGCCAGTTGCATATATATATATGATCAAACCACAATAAGAAATGGGAAAACAAGAAAAACGTAAAACAAGAAAAACAAAAAAAAACAAAAAACCGGTAAGTACGAGTGCATTGGAAGAGAAAGCTTGCCATCTATTTTCTTTAATTGAATATTTATTTTAAAACTGCATTCCTTTAATTTAAAACAGGTTCAGAAATCGAATCGGACATAAATTTCTAAATTATGAACGGTAAACGCAGATATGCTAATATCCCATTCCACTTTCATACTTACTATATTTTAACTTTATGAATACTACAGTCAATAATATATTCACAAAAAGTAAGGTATAGCAGTGGTGGTATACTAGAAAAACTTTACAAAGTGAATTATATTAAATTTTGACGTTTCGTATATGTTCATGTAACCTTTATCACATGTTTGCGCAAATATGTCTGTTTAATATATATATATATATATATATATATATATATATATATATATATATATAGGAAACAGTCCTTCGTTAATACATGTGAGATTGAATTTACGGCCTTTTGTTTTTTTAATTAATTTCTTGGATAACTTTTCGAAATCCCTTAAGAGTCTTTTAAATTCACCAGGAACTAGGTACATCAACTCACCATACGTTTTGTTTTCAATGCTTTTATTTCTCCGCCGTTTCGGTCGTCTTCGGCCATCTTCAGGGTATAAAATGTATATACAATATCTTAAAAACTATTGAACATTTTTTAAAACTTAAATATAACACCGAAAGTTTATAATAAACTACGAAATATAATGTAAACATTTAAACTGGCCGGTTGGTATACTAGATTTGATATACTGGATTTCCATTACATGTCAGCAGGTGTCTTCAAATTCTTCTAGCCTAGTTAAATTCACCGTTCGTTGCAACTGTCCCATGTGCACCTTCAATAAGTTTGTAAAACCTTAATGTTTGATTATTTATAATGGACCTCATTTCCAATATACTGACGGCCTCAATAATACTTAATCTGCCATGGTCTCTTTCTTGGTATAATATTTCAGTGTTGTTGGTATGCATATCCCTGGTCAGCGTCTCGTTGTGAAACCTAACACTCTTAAGGGATTTGGAAAAGTTATCCAAGAAATTAATTAAAAAAACAATAGGCCGTAAATTCAATCTCTCTCTCTCTCTCTCTCTCTCTCTCTCTCTCTCTCTCTCTCTCTCTCTCTCTCTCTCTCCACACACACACACACACACACACACACACACACACATATATATATATATATTGGTATTAATAGGCAGCAGATCCTCTTTTAAACAGTTATCATTAAAATTAACCGCAGTCTCGGCATTCACGATCTTAAGACTGAGAGATTCGATCCTACAAACTAACCTCCTGCTAACAGGGTTCAACTGGAAAAGGAGTTGGCCAAGTGACATGTTAAATTAAAATCGATGACTCAGGCTTAGTCATTGCTATAAATAGATTAAAAGGATAGTACAGGTTAATATAAAGAGAAGGTCAAAGGTCAATAATGAACAAGAAACAAGCGGTTTGAATAAAAGGGTTGAAAGGTCAATGGTATAACTGGACTAATAGAGAATAAATAGATTAAGAAAATTAAAGTGAAGATATATGTATGTATATATAAACTAGAATTTTCAAAAGAACACACAGGAATGAAATCACTGGAACTCACTATGATATTTCGATGGCCTCGTCATCAGGAAGATAGATGTGAATCGTTCCAAAGGCGAAATTGTAATTAATTCAGTATTGATGCAGCTCTGAAGATGTCTACAAATATAGATGAAATTTAACTTAAAGTAGTTTTATTGTTTGATGTGGGAACTAGCCAAGATAAAGCAAAATAGTGTTATATACCTATATACGTTATGTGCAAATAAAATAAGACATTCAGAAATGCGACTAAGATCTTTCAACCAAAACAACTGTTCTTTTTCATAGTCTATCTCAAACTGAAACTCGTGATATAGGTATGCAGGAGGAAGGGAGGCAAAATATGTATTTACCCTTTCGCCACGTAGAGTGAAAGATTTTACTTCCCTTTGGTCCCTTAAATCCACTATAGTGGATTACAACATTTTTACCATTTAGCTATTAAGTCGACTCTAGTCTAGTTTAATAACAAAATATAGACTATAATAATAAATAATTCATTAAAATCATCATTTGAGTGTATTTATTACGTTTCAATTGTATTTGCACTTCTGTAGACACATTTTATGTGATAACTTTTGAAATATCAATTAATTAGAAATTATTTTCAAATCCCAATTATATTCCTGGGGTTTTATTTAATTTTAATTTATTAAAGTTTTTATTAATTTGCAGTTTTTTATTTAATGAAGTTTTTTATTTATTGAATGAATTTAATACGAATTAAGATGGTTTTTTTTTCGTATGAAAAAAGAATGTAGGTTTCCAATATTTTCCTTTTTTTCGTAATTATTGTTTGAAAATATTTGGTTAGTGTTTCCATCTCATATGCGTGTCTCTCATTTCTAATACAAAAATTATTTAACAATACGTATTTTAAAACTATAATGTGTAATTATGATGTGAAGAATATTATTATTATTATTATATTATAAGTGCATTGGAATTATTCTTTAAAAGGCTTGAAATAAATTGTGACTTTCTTGTAAATACTAAAATTAAAATTCGAATTCATTTAACTAATTCCTTTTATTATTTACATTGTTGTTGGAAACAATTATAAATTCTCAAGAATCAGTGTCACTATTGCTCTGAGTGCTGATGGCATGACTTGATAAACTGTGGTAGCATTCATTATTCTCTGTTGGTCATTTCATTCTAATTAAGATCTATTGGGTGATTATTATTTTCATTAATTATTATGTTAATACAGACACCTGTAATTTTTTAATCTGATAGATTGCATTCATCAACTGATGTTAATTAGCTATATATTTATGTGCAAAAGAAATAATATATGTGAAATATATGTATATTATTTACTTTAACAATGAAAAACAATCCGAAACTGACAAATAAAGATAGACAAAGAAACATACATAAATTAAAAAGACACAGAATCTTTAATTTTTTGTTTGTTCTGTCATCACAAGAGAAAAGAGAGGAAAACTGAGTGTTCATGTACAGAGGTGGTTGAACTGGTTAGACGGTCTCCGACTGTCTCTGCACCGGTAAGCTTGGCTTCCCTCTCTTATTTCTCCTGATGACGGTTCAGACCAAAAATTAGAGACTGTAAGTGTGTGTTTTTAATTTGCTTGTCTCTATTGAACTTTATATATAATATAACTTTATTATAATTCTCAAAAAAACACCTTAAGCCATGTTTCATCTATATTTCTAGACATATTCAGGGTTACATCAATATATAATTAATCAAAATAATATGAAAAGATAATTTCCCTTGTGTATAGGGATATGCTTATATAATATTATTATATATGTAATATAATATAATGCAACTTATCTTTTCATATTATTGAAATTATTTTTTATTGATGTAGCCCTGAAGATGTTGGAAATGTAGGCAAAACGTTGACTTTAAGATGTTTTTTGAAGAATTGTTTGACGCTAGACCAAGCCTGCATAAAGAAAAATAGATGTAATATATGTGTGAGAGATAAGAAAAAAAAAATATATATATATATATATTTCGTATATTTGGGGAGCAGGCCTTCATTTATACACGTTTTATTAAAAGTAATGCCCAATTTAACTTTTACACTTTTTCTTATCCGTTTTTCAAGTGTCCTCATACTTGACTTCCATGGTTCTGGAACTAAAAACATAAGTTCACCAAAATTTTTATTACTATACACCGACATGTTTCGGTCATCGTTGACCATTTTCAAGGTTAAAGAATATATAAAATTATTAATGATCGAAAAGTGAATAACAATTAAAATAAACTAAAATAAACATAACGAGTCCATAACACATATTCACAACTAGGGAGGTTATCAAAGGTAAAGGTATGTTGAGGTTTCACCAGGCTCTTGGTTACCTTCCATCCGTCATTTGTATCTGGGAAGGTAATCGATTAACTTCTATACCTCTCCCAGACTGGTTCGCCTTCTGACTGCCTTCATATAATTTTAGAATTCTTGAAAATCCTCCTCCTTGGCTGTTAATACTAGGTTGCTTTTCGAGGATCAAGATAGCTTCCAAAATTTGCAATCTGGTGTGGTCATGTTCTTGTTGTAATATTACAGTATTGTCTGTTAACATTTCCCTGGTTAATTGCACTCCATGTGTTAACCTAACGTGCTCTTTGGGTCCTCCGGATGCCAGATGCATGGTGAGCCTTCGTGAAAGCGTGGTTGTGGTGGAACCAACGTATTTCGAGCGTAGGGACTCGCAGTTCCCTAATTTGCAGTTAAACTCATATACAACATTAGTTCTCTGAAGGGTTGCTTTCTTTTGTGGGTTGTTCGTAATTACCATTCTTGAAGTGGCAGAGTTGGCATAGTAAATTCGTAATTCTAATCTGTCATCTGGCTTGAGGCATGATGTATTATTCTTAATAATTCCTTTTAGTATACGTTCATCCGTTTTATAAGCTTCCGAAAACTGGTTTTTATAATATACTAAATGTGTTGCGCCTTTGTTTTCGGGATTCTGTTGAATATCACTACCATGAAGTTTGTTCAGGCAACCTTTCAAGATGGAATCGAATTGTCGATTACTGTATCCGTTGTTAATAAGGACTTCTTTGAGCCTATCTGCTTCTTGTTTGAATAATTCCCAACTAGATGACGTCTTATACGCTCTTCGAATGAGGGTTTTAATCATGCCGTCCTTATATCTGTCAGGGCATTCACTTTTAGCGTTTAAAAGTATTCCACTATTCGTAGACTTTACAAACACTGAAGTGACAAAAGTCTGGTTTTCTCCATTACTCTTTATTTTAACATCAAGAAAGTCTAAGCTACTGTTGGTTTCCATCTCATATGTAAACTTCAAAACCGATTCAGCTTCAAAAGCAGATTTAATCTCATCTATATATTCCGGCTTATCCATCATCACAAAGCAGTCATCAACGTACCTACAATATATATGAGGCTTCCAGGTTGGATTTCTAGCGATAATCGAATTCTCTAGGTTGCACATATAATAATTTGCAAATGTGCAAATCATTATTGCAATGTTTCAATCCATTATTGAAAGAAGAATTGTACAAAAGAATCGAAGAAATAAAAGAACAGGAATATCAGGTGACTAAGAACAGAACCAGTAAAAAATTAAATAGAATGTACGGAGGAAAAATATGTTTGCCTCAAAAGCAAATGCCTTACTTAAACTTGTCGAACCATGAATTAAACCAGAACGAAGTTGAGTTCCTATCCCTGGGACCAAAATGCCATATAAAATCAAGATTCGATGGAAGAAAGAAAAAGTCAGAATTGGAAATATTATATAACTCGATTTTAAAACTGGAAGAAGAAAAACACATTACAATTAAACCAGACTTGCAAGACCAATTGCGATCAGAAGCTACCAAAAGAAGAGACTTAAATAATAGCCGCTTGCTATCTAACGAGCTAAAGGAAGCAGCGAAAGGATTAAGAAATAATCCAAATATAGTAGTAAGACGAGCTGATAAATCCAACATGTATGTGATTATGGACAAAGCAGAATATAAACACAAATTAGATCTCATACTTAGTGACACAACCAAATTTGAAAAGATCTCCAAAAACCCAACAAATAAGTTAAAAGTGGAAATAAATAAATTAATTAGAATGGCTAATAAGGAGGTAGAAGATAAAGTGTTAAGACCGGTTATTGGAGAGTATAACCCGGGATACCTTTACGGAAATGTTAAGTGTCACAAACCTGGCTATCCCCTGAGACCCATAATTTCACAAGTTACAACGCCTACGTACGAAACCGCAAAAACCCTTAATAAAATTATATCTGTTTACCTTCCAGCAAAATACCTCCTCAAGTCTAGCGATGAATTTCTGGAAATTTTAAAAGCCACAAAAGCTAAAGGAACTATGGCTTCGCTAGACGTTGAATCACTGTTTACCAATGTGCCAGTTCTAGAAACAATAGATATTATTTGTAATGTAGCCTACAACCACGCTACGCTACCCCCTCCACCATTTAAACAGAAAATCTTGAAAGAATTACTTATAGCATGTACAACTAAAAATCCATTCTGCCACATAGACGGGAGCATGTACTACCAGACGGATGGCGTGGCCATGGGTTCCCCTCTTGGGGTCACATTTGCAAATTATTATATGTGCAACCTAGAGAATTCGATTATCGCTAGAAATCCAACCTGGAAGCCTCATATATATTGTAGGTACGTTGATGACTGCTTTGTGATGATGGATAAGCCGGAATATATAGATGAGATTAAATCTGCTTTTGAAGCTGAATCGGTTTTGAAGTTTACATATGAGATGGAAACCAACAGTAGCTTAGACTTTCTTGATGTTAAAATAAAGAGTAATGGAGAAAACCAGACTTTTGTCACTTCAGTGTTTGTAAAGTCTACGAATAGTGGAATACTTTTAAACGCTAAAAGTGAATGCCCTGACAGATATAAGGACGGCATGATTAAAACCCTCATTCGAAGAGCGTATAAGACGTCATCTAGTTGGGAATTATTCAAACAAGAAGCAGATAGGCTCAAAGAAGTCCTTATTAACAACGGATACAGTAATCGACAATTCGATTCCATCTTGAAAGGTTGCCTGAACAAACTTCATGGTAGTGATATTCAACAGAATCCCGAAAACAAAGGCGCAACACATTTAGTATATTATAAAAACCAGTTTTCGGAAGCTTATAAAACGGATGAACGTATACTAAAAGGAATTATTAAGAATAATACATCATGCCTCAAGCCAGATGACAGATTAGAATTACGAATTTACTATGCCAACTCTGCCACTTCAAGAATGGTAATTACGAACAACCCACAAAAGAAAGCAACCCTTCAGAGAACTAATGTTGTATATGAGTTTAACTGCAAATTAGGGAACTGCGAGTCCCTACGCTCGAAATACGTTGGTTCCACCACAACCACGCTTTCACGAAGGCTCACCATGCATCTGGCATCCGGAGGACCCAAAGAGCACGTTAGGTTAACACATGGAGTGCAATTAACCAGGGAAATGTTAACAGACAATACTGCAATATTACAACAAGAACATGACCACACCAGATTGCAAATTTTGGAAGCTATCTTGATCCTCGAAAAGCAACCTAGTATTAACAGCCAAGGAGGAGGATTTTCAAGAATTCTAAAATTATATGAAGGCAGTCAGAAGGCGAACCAGTCTGGGAGAGGTATAGAAGTTAATCGATTACCTTCCCAGATACAAATGACGGATGGAAGGTAACCAAGAGCCTGGTGAAACCTCAACATATATATATATATATACATCATGATTTGTTTTCTTGACCCAATATTTATATGATGTAATTTTCTTGAGGTTTGAGGTCCAATGATTAAAACTAGTCCATTTACCGACGTTTCGACATATATTTATATCATCTTCAGGGCTACAACATGATTGTTTTACAATTAGCACTACTATTACTACTATTTGGTAATTTATTACATTTTAATATGTTCGGTATCCTTATAATTATATCCCTATATTTATAACAATATCCTTATGTTAATGTATAACAAAATAATCCATAGTCGTAATAACTGTTTTATCAAAAAATTCCTCTTTGTTACCGAACATATTAAAATGTAATAAATTACCAAATAGTAGTAATAGTAGTGCTAATTGTAAAACAATAATGTTGTAGCCCTGAAGATGACATAAATATATGTCGAAACGTCGGCAAATGGACTAGTTTTAATCATTGGACCTCAAACCTCAAGAAAATTACATCATATATATATATATATATATAGGTGTATTGTCTAATCAGGATTCGGTCAAATTTTCTAGGTTTAAAAATCAAACTATCATTGCTGAAAATTTGATTCAAACTCAGAAAAGTTGACAGAATCCCGATTAGATAACACACCTATTCTATCAAACGGTCGACATATTATTGAATGTGTTTTATATATACATATGGGAAAACAAGACTAAGATCTTTCAACCGTAACAAGCGGTCTTCGTCTATGTGAAATCTTTATATATATATATATATATATATATATATGTGTGTGTGTGTGTGTATCAATGATCAAACCACAATATGAAATTTGGGGGTGGGGGGGGGGGGACTAAGATCTTTCAACCACAACGGTCTTCGTCAGAGTCAAAACCCAACTGAAACACTAGATGCAGAAACACCATGGTGAGGGGTTGAGAGGAGTGAGAGGGAAGAGTGGTATTTTAAAAGGGTGTTAAGTGCAGGAAAGGACAATAGTCCAGGCAAGTATGTTTGGGGGAACAAAGGAGTAAGGCAAGAAAGAGTAAAAAACTATCCTCTAGCTGTCAACCCTCTGAGAAGAGACTATTACCCTCGTTAACACTTATGTGAAATAACAATCAGTGATCAAACCACAATATCAAATAGGGAAAAAAAGTCTAAGGTCTTCCAACAACAACAAGCGGTCTCCGTCAAAGTAAAAACCCAACTGTTAGGTTTTTGACTCTGATGAAGTTACCTTGTTGTGGTTGAAAGATCTTAGTCTTTTTTTCCCCCATATCATATTGTGGCTTGATCATATATATTATATGTAACAGATTACCCGAAAATTTGAGTCTGTAAGTGTGTTTTCTTACTCTGTGTGTTACTCTTCTTGAATTTTGAACTCGTTTAATATATTTATATATATAACAGTTCAAAATTGAAGATAGGAAGGACAGAAAGTAAAAGAAACACACTTACAGACTTAAATTCTCGGGCAATCCGTCTTTAGGAGAAAAGAGAAAGGGAGACCAAGCACGTTGTAGACGCAACGGCTATTAGACGCAACGTACTAGACACACTAGTGATATATATATATATATCAATGATCAAACCACAATATGAAATAGGAAAACAAGACTAAGATCTTTCAACCGTAACAAGCGGTCTTCAAAAACCCAACTGAAACACTAGATGCAGAAAACATCTGGTGAGGGGTAATTTCACGTGTTTATGTGAAATCTTTTTATCGATACTTGTTACGGTTGAATGATCTTAGTCGTGTTTTCTAACATGTGTCCCAGATGTTATTATACACTTTGATATGTGAGTACGAATGACCACTTTATATGGGACTCTAGGGATTATTTCCTTAAACCCCTCCTAGCATATTGATAATAGTGCCACTGTACTCCTAGGTTACTGCGAAGTTCCTTAATAAATATTATTGGACGAAGGAAGTGAGGATTTGATTATGTTAAATTTTCCCTTCCCTGATAACAAGAACAATTTGATAATATAATTAACCTTCTAAAATCAACTGCATCTGATTGAGAACTGATAAGGTGATGTTACTAATTCCTTTCATTTAGTGATTTGTTTAATAATAACTCTCCAGGCATATTAGAAAAATAACACATTTGTTATGGTTTGTCGGTTTTTATAAGAGGTAATTTTAATTACTAAATCTTAAGATTTGATCTAATGCTACTGGTTACCTGTTCCTTTTCATAGTTATCATTCAAGAAACATATCTTCATCATGTAATTATCAACACAATCATTACATTTGGAGTTTAATCATAATTGGTACCACAAATTAGCCACATCAAGATAAATGAATTAATTTGATTGGTCAATATTTCCCGTAATGAGGTCATTGATGGTAGAGTTGAGAATAGATTTTTTTTCATTGGACCTACATTTTTTTCACCTGGACCTACTAAGACAGAACTCGGTCCTGACAAAACTGTCGGTCTAATTTTGGAATTACAACTGATGTTAACTACTGAAAAACAAGTTTTTTTTTTACAATAAATAATATTAGTGCGTAGGAGTTGGTCTGGTTAGGTAATAGTGTGTTAGGTAAGAAATGAGAAATGTTTATTTGGCAAAGGAAGGTCATTGTCGAAGGGAAAGCCAAGGCTGTTTAGTAAGACGAGAACGGTGACAAGCCTCGAACGATATTCCCTCATCCTTTTACAAATTGAGTTCGAATTTCTCTGTTATTAGCTTTTGCCTTGTCTTAATTACAGTTTGAAACCTAACTGCTATCAAGGCTGCACTTATTAGTAGCTGTACTACTATCTTTCTAGAGGGCATGCATAATAGGGTCAACAATCATATCAATTTCACTGAAACTGTTTTACTTGTAATTGTACAATTTATAGTTGTTTGTGTAATAGACCTTAATCTGTTTTCAAATGTAAGACTTCATGAAGTTATACTACTTTTTTCGCAAAACCTGACGAGATTTGCACCTCCATAATTGCATCTTCTTGTACTAGTTATTTTGACTCGAACATAACCGTGCAGAGCTTTAGTAGAACAGATCTACAAAAGTATTATCAGTTTTCATCATATTTGATTTAATATTGATTACTTAATAGTAAATGTTTAGCAATCATTTAGAGTATGTTTGTTTACATTTCCAAAGGTGATTTTCAATATTATTAGTAAATTGTTGCTTAGTACAACAAGTTTATTGGATATGATAACTGACACGGTCTTCTCAAAATCTTGAAAATTAGAGACAAGAAATTGTCGAAAAGGGGTTTGTTGCTCCAGTAATACTGATTTAAACATTTGATTGAATAGAAAAACAATATTTTTTCTGTTGAAAAACTCATGTATGACCTGGAGGAGACTATTTGTCAAACTCTTTTTAGGGTTTACAAAGATGATTCAAATTATATATAACAAAAGTTGCAACAATCTGTCTGTCTGTCTGTCGTTGTGCAGTAACGTCACTCCCATCGTCATTAATAACAATACTTTGCATTATTGACCTTTTTCATTAATTGTAACGGACCATACATCAGTGTTTGTGTACTAACGATGAACCAAATTGGTTCATTAATTACCTCTTGAAGAGCTCTCTGTTTTAGGTTGTATCAACGTCTAAATCAATAAAAGTTATAGCTGATGAAATATATGTAAATTGATGACTAAATATTAAAGAAAAAATATTTATATATGTATTATATATATCTATTATTAAACTAAACTCGAAAAGATAACATCTGGGAAACAGTTGAAACATGTTGACAGAAGGATGTGTGCTATCTAGTTAAGAAGCAACAACGAAAACCTTATCCACGAAGACCGAGAAACTTTGTAAGAAACAAGTTTCTGCAAAATTTGGTTATATTTTTGGTCATATATGCTTATAAGAAGAACCGTTACCAAACTTTACAAATATATATTTATAAAATTAAATGTCTAGCAGACTTTTAAATAAAAACCAATTAAAAAGAAGGCTTCACACAGATAGACAAAGGAATAACTCACTTCTATATTTCGATCATCGTCGTCATCAGGAGGTGAAGAGTCCCGCAGGAAGGTAGAACTCTTCGTCTCCTGATGACGACGATGGTCGAAATATAGAAGTGACTTATCCCTTTATCTATCTGTGTGCTATCTTCTTTTTAAGTTAGGAATATTTAACAAAGCATAGTCGATTAGAAATTTTATTCTCTATAACTTTATTTCATACACTTTTTGGAGATATACTAAAATTTTTAAGCATATATTTTACGTCCAGCTATTATTATTATTCTTTTCCCAAAAAATTGTTTTTTAATTACTATTTGTTCATTGACGAAAGAAATGTTAAGAGTTGAGTTTTAAAATAAACCTTTTTGTTGGAAAAAAATAATAAACTCTGCATGCAAATGTATTTGTTTATGAGTTTTGAGGTTACAGTATTTCAAAATATTTTGTTTGAAAGGTTTAAAACGCAAAAAACCCAGACAGCAATTAGAATTGCTGTCTTATAAAGTCGTGTACATTTTCAGGTTCCTTAATTCTAAATACCTGCTGCTTTGTTTGCATTTGATCGTAAACTGATTATGAACACTTCATGTTTCAAACGCGTTCATTGTATGTAATTGTTTTATGTATAGAATTTTATATAAAACTATTTGAAGTGTTATAAAGAAGTAATAATTGTTTTCGGAACTTAAAAATTTTTGGAATTATCTTTATGTGTTGTCTTTTTCTATGATTCTCGCTATGAGTGAACACACCACGTGGAACTGACGATACAACTGTAGAAGCGAAATTTAATACTGCTTGATTAGAAGAAGTTGAATGAAACGCAACTACTTTCTCTAACTGCATACAATAATATATAGTTCCGAAGAGAATGCAGTTGTTTTTTCTAGCCCAGACCGGTTTTTATTTAGAATTTCAGTATTATCTATCAAAACGGTGATACGAGTTGCACGCCACTAATATTTAGAATATTCACTAGTATGACATGCAGAATGGTCAGGTTAGCTCATAGGTTAACATAGTCGCCTTTGAACTGGTAGGTTTGGGTTCGATCCCACCTGGCCCTCGATTTATTCACGCGGGAGGTGAATAAATCTGAGCACGTCGTACCTGAAGAGACGTAAAACCGTCGGACCCGAGCCTGAACGACGTCAGGTACTCGTTAAATATCCCTACACTTGAGTTAAGCAAAATTTAGGACTCCCAAAGTAGAATCAACAGAGGTAATGTGACTCGCCTAAAATGGGTGCCAAATAATAAATGAGCTACAATTTTCGTCCTCAGAACAACACTAAAATGTGAACGCCTTTTAAGTGTGGGAGTTGGGAAACTAACTAAACTAACTGGTATCACATGCAGACTTCATTGTGAAAATAGGGATATAGATCTCAGATCTCAGTTTAAGGATTACCGTATGATCCATGAAGATTCAATCCTCATCCTCGCCTTTCCAAAGGGGGTAAATCCCGATAATTTATGGTTCAGGATTCAGGCTTCCGAAGTGGGTAGCAGTATTCTAACTCGTACCCACTAGAGTCGATCCATGCAATTTCCGTTGGAGCACTGATTTCATTGATAGTGATATGTGGATTTCATGAAATGATAAGGCAGGCCCATAGGATTTTAAATTGACATCTACCCTTACACTGTGAAACGCCAGTCTCTTTGTTTGCTTGTTATCAATCTCCACCTGGTGATAAACCCTCCATAACTGTATATCTTACAAAAATACATCAACCAGATACTTGTGAATATGAGTTTTATTTGTATCTTATACCAATTCGTAATGTAACCACCTTCGCACGATATTTTGTACTAACTTGCACTTTTATCATATTTCCACTCATTTTAACAGTTTGTACTTCAGCGTTTTCACTACTACCGAACCAAATTATCATTGTTATAAAAAATAATAATTTTATCTTATATATATATATATATATATATATATATATATATATATATATATACTTCTTATCTTATACATATTTAGAAAATTTTATTATATATATATATATATATATATGAGTTCAGAAATAAACTCGAGAAACAAATAATTGAAAGTCACATACTAAGAGTTTTCTCGTTTATCCGTGTTCATCAAGTTTATTTCTGAACTTTTATTTCTCAGATGTAGCATCGTTTTTTTGATGTTGAAGTATATATATATATATATATATATATATATATATATATATATATATATATATATATATATATATATATATATAAATACTGATAAAAGTGTCGACGGTGGAATAGAAACAAAACTAAAGTTTATCGGGACTCGGTCAGTTCTTCAGATTCAAATTAAACTCTCATTCCCAACGTTTCGGTCTTTATTTAAAACCATTTTCATAGGCAGAAGTATAAATTTTGTAACAGAAAAACTAAGTATAACATTACAAATTATTTTACAAAGAAAAATAGTCTGTGGATTTCAACAACTGTAGTTTGAATGAACACGTTCCATTGACCGAAACGTTGACAATGAGAGTTTCATTTGAACCTGAAGAACTGACGGAGTCCCGATAAAATTTATTTTTGTATATATATATATATATTATATATATATATATATAAATGGGAAAAAGAAATAATATAAAGAATCATAAAGATACATAGCAAAACACCGAAATATAATCCCTTAAATGGCTACGTGTAGTGATCATTCTTTTTATATTCTAGTGCTTGATTAATTGTCCTTACTGACTGTTTCATTTTGTTTATTGTATATATATATATATATTATATGTTAATGATTAGATATTGTAACAGACGACATCCGTTACGTATTACTTTGTGCACTCTTTTTGTCGTGTGTTTATTAACGTTATGGAATTCTACGTTTTTTAACCTTTTATAGCTAGACAACGAGTGTGCTAAGGAGAACGTTTCAACGTAACTTTACATTTGTTATGCTATAATATACGTAACATTGATTGAATGATCTTTTACATATATAGTGATATATATATATATTATATATATATATATATATATATATACAGTGACTCTTAATTCTTTTGACTCTTTTTGTCGTCTCTTTTTTAACTGTTATGGATTTCTCTATTTTTTTCTCTTTTTATATTAAACATATCATTTTTATCTTACTTTACATTTGTTTATTTATATTACGCTTTTGAATATCAGATTTAGGAAGCTAAGAATTCTGTCACCATTCGTTTTTTGGTATTTTTACTACATAATGTAACTATATGATCTTTTATGGGTACTCTTCAATTTACAGCTTAGTATGGAACTGTAATACTGCTGCTATACTGCCGATGGAAAACAATTAGATCTTAAAATTTATTTTTCAATTAAAATCTTCACATTTTCTTAATATTATTTTTCTGTTTAAATATATTCAAGTGTATGAAATCAATATGCTGGTTTGTTATTAGAAAAGGCAACTTATAAAATGTACATTAATGAATCTAAAATACCTTATTTATTATATACAGTTTTGCAGTTTTTTCAATGCAAATCTTACGAGGTTATATTTTCATTATTTTCGGTATCATGTTTGATGTTTGATGTGAAAATGTTATTGAGAAAGTAATTCAGTTGATAGTTTCTCGAATATGTCTATGTCTATAGAGAGACAAGTAATTTAAAAGATAGAGCCATTCGGATACAGTTTCCTTCAACCTTTGTGAGTGACCGCCAGTGTTTATCTTTATTTATCTATTGTTCTACAAGGACAATTTAATGTATCGGTCAAATCTTTTACAAATATGGCTGAATGAAATATTAATAAGAACGAGTACCAAGACAGAAAAGAATTGCTAATCAGCAGTCTCTGATTATCAGAAATGATAATCAGATAAAGATGATTGGAACAAAACCGAAATTGTAACAATTCAAGAACGAGAATTGTAACCATTTCGTGTAGTGATATTCCAGACCGGGTAAACATTTTAACTCGAAACATAACGGTGTGATGGCTGAATGAAACAATAACAAGAAAGAGTATGACGATAGAAGAGATTTGGATATTGTTAATGCAATAAATATGTTTTGAGAAAACCAAGGATCGTAACCATTTTGTGTAGTGATATTCCAAACACGGTATAAATTGTTACCCTGTTTATAAATTGTCTTGTTAATTTTTAAATTGCCAGGGTAATTTGTTAATGAAATATTAACAAAAAGAGTATGACGTATTAACAAAAATAGAATAGATTTGCATATTGTTAATCAAATAAATACGTTTTGAGAAAACCAAGGAACGTAAACATTTCGTATCGTGATATTCCAAAAAGGGTATATATTGTTACCCCGTTTATAAATTGTCTTGTTAAATTTTAAATGGTCAGGGTATAAATGAAATATTAACAAGAAAGAGTATGAAGATAGAACAAGCTGTCAGAAACAAAAAAGTGAAGAATCGTAGTCTATTCACGTATTGATACTTACTGAAAGAATACCGTTACTAGAAACTCTACTAAATAAACTTCATTTTGTATTAGTGCTGTACAATTTAAATATGTTATTAACAGCTAATATTGCATCTGCCTACTTTATTTTGGCACATAGTCCTAATATTTCGTATTAGAATCTGTTTTGAAGTGAAAGCAAACATAGACAATTCTGTGCATTGCGGTGTGAAGTCTATGAGAATGTTGACAATAGAAGATGGAATGTCTAGAATCAATTCTAATAGAGTACAGTGAGAAATTTCTGTTTCATCAACGAGCTCTGTATTCAAATGTTGCGATATTTGAAGCTGTATAACATGAACTACTGGTCTTCCGATGATGATGAACTTAAGTTTATGAATCTAATTCCATAATTCAATTATGAGCGTCACCGGCTAGTGACGTACAAGTATAAATAAAAAAATTAGATGTCTGCGTTGTGAATGACCGCACAGTAGAAATAACCAAATAATGTCCCTCTGTAATGAAAGGATATAAAATTTGAATTTTATTTCAAATTCTTTCACTCATGGTTCAGGAAAGACAATCCCGAAATATTAGTTGATACATAATTTAAAAAACGGCTAATGAATAAGGAGTCACGGTTTGATCCTAGGCCCAGAGTGTATGCTACTTATGAACTCAAGAGGTATAGCTAGTAAAATCTTGAGGAGCTTTATATCGAGGAGTTTTCAGACCAATTCTTCGTCTAAATATGTCAAAGTTGTGAGCAATAAAAATGTATTAAATTATAACAAATTATTCAGGTCAATACATTTTACAAATTGATATAATTCTAACGGATTGTAATGGACTATAAAAAATCTGGTAACAGATAATCGATTACAATTTTAATTGTCTACTACTTTTTTTTACTCGAAACATTTTTCTCTGTTTCTTTATCTAATTCTGCGAAATCTTGGAAAAAGTATAATTGTGTTTGCACCCTTATGGTAAGTGAATCTCAAAAGAATAGTCTGCCCTAGTGGTTTCCATAGCCCAGAGATTCCTAAACAATCTAGGAGTTCCACAACTTGTCGTTTCAATATAAAATTGTCTTTAGTTCACCCGTGCTAAGTCCGGGACCAGCTACTATTTTAGTAATTTACTAGATCGAAGCAATCTCATAAATCATTCTTATTAATAATGTGCAAAACATTCATTATTGTGTTGGGATATATTTAAACGGTTTTTGATATCATTAAAACTTTTTCAAGAAATCGAGTGATTGAGGTTTTGAGAAGATGGATTTAGAAACCGGATAAGTTAAGACCTACAGTGTGATTTCTTCAAATCCCTATTAAAAGCAAGGTGTTTTAAGGTGTCGGGTTGTTATGGTCATAGGCGTATTCGTGAAGGTTATGCTGTAACTTTTCAAGCACTACACTTCCTTTTTATACATATAAAGATATATAAATGTGAGTAGAGTGGTTTGTTAGGTCGGCACATGTAAGAAAGTCAACAGGTGTTTGGTACGTACGCTGATGAAAAGTAGTAGTGCAGTGGGGTTCATGGTAGGCCATACCCAGCGCGACACTGACTGACTGGGCTCCAACTCCCCACCTGTCTCCCAGTACTCTCCCTTTCCACCGACCTTTCTTCCTGACCCACGTGCCTTCTTCAATTCAATAACCCCTTTCAAACCCATTCACTCACGTAATTATCTTCTTCCCACCTACCGCTTATTGAGCAACTCTCTTCTTATTTATCTGTTCTTCTGTCCTGCCTTTCCTTCACATAGTCAGAAAGATGGGATGAATATTATCTGATTAAGAATAATTAAATACACACAAAACAATTAAGTAAATATTTTATGAATTCTATCAGAAAGTAAATCTTGCCCCTCTTTTAATTGTTAAAATGTTAATTGTTGTTGTTAATAGAATACTATGGGTATTTTTTTCCATGTTTTACCTAAATTATAAACAAACAAAAGAACATTTAGAGAAGTATATGTCATAAAAACTTGGGAACATTATTAAGTTCTTACTTCAAGTGCTCTATGGTTCGTTTGTTTTCTATTTGTAGCCTGAAGAAGAACTTTACTTATTCAAAACGAGTTGTTTATATAAAAACTGTTTTCATTTTTCCACCTCTTGAGAAAAAAATCATGTAGCAACTGTCGGCACAACTTTTCAATTAATAAAACTATATTTATGCGGAGTCTTCTACTATGATTTACGTTTGAGAAATACTATGTAATACCTGACGGTACGAGGACAGAGTAGCCCAGGGGCTTGCAGGCACACCCCAGGACTAATTGATCTGGGTTCAATTCTCTAGGGCTCGATTTTTTTCACGCTGAAGTTGACGATGTCAGGTATAAGTTATAGATCCTTACCCTAAATACACTCCAATTGGACAAAATGTAGGAATTCTAATGTAGAATCGTTAGGCAGATGTAATATTCCCTGGAGAAGTCAACGTCAGAGTTGTAGCTTTCTAGCAGACCTTAAATCCCATCCTCGAAAAAATTATTGACCGTACAACTTTCCAGTTAATAAAACTATTTTTATGTGAGTATTTTGCTATGAGTAAATAGTACATGGTAGCTAACGGTATAACTGTAGAGGCGAAATTTGTATTATAACAATTAGTTGAACTACCAGTTATTGTATCAGTATACTATAATATATTGCTTGGGGGGGGGGGGGATTTCGTTTATTCAGAATTGGCGCCTGTTACTCTCCATTCAGTAAGGGAAAACGGGTACTGCTTTATACACTTAGACTGGTAAATGATAATCGACATTGAACATTAGGTTATGAAGCAATGGTCTTAGAAAATAACCCCTAGGAAGATTGACGGAAGAGGATGATATAGGTACATTACTAAAGGTAGGAGAACGCAACTATATTGGAGGAGCATTATTAAAGGAATGAGAGGTATATTGGCTAAGAAGAAATATTACCTATATCCATTGATAAAACCTTTATTAATAGACTTTGATTGCTCATTATTTATTGCATTGAATGCTGGAGAATATGGTAGGTAATACATTACAAATAATAAATTTCCATAATTTTGTTTAACTATGTGAATTTATGTCTTTTTAGATTTAGATTTTCATTCATGGCAAAAATAAGAAAATAATCCATCTTTCAGTTTTAAATATTGAAGTACAATGATTGAATAGTTTACTGATATAACTATTGTATGAGATCGGTGAAGATGGGAGACATGAGATTGGGTGGTCGAAGTGGAAGAGCTCCAGAAGGATGTAAGTGGTTACACAAGAAAACCAGAAATGACTAGGAGTCGTCACGCTGCTACAGATAGAGAAGCCCTATCTCTAGCAACACAACATTGGTCACGCCGGCTTCCAGTGCCTTCCAATTATTTGACACCTAGACAAAAAAATAACTCCTTTCACTCTAACAAAAAAAAAGAAAAATTGTTTCACATAGGGAAAAAAAATTAATTATTTCATCCATAGCTTGCTTTGGTTAAACATTTGTATCTTAATCAATTTAATAATGGTATTTAATACAGGGTGACACAAAATGAGTCAGTCATTCAAAGAGATATTTACTTTAAAAAAGTCTTAGTTCTTTGTATATAAATCATGACATCTTTTCTCTAGATCTAAATTACTAACTGCGGACAACCATGTTTAAGTACAATATTAGACTACTGAAAAATATTTTTTTTTTTTTATTTTCCTGAAGTAGGAATATAATATTTTTATCCAATTTCTAAAAAAAGTGAAATGTTGAACAGTAGGTAATATGTTTATTTCAGCACAGTCTTCAAAGCGTCTAACTTTTTTTTGGACGTAAAAATAGTTTTCGTATTTTGAGTAAAAAAAAATTGATTGGCTTACATTCAAATTATCATAATTAATTATAATAACAAACCCGTTAATAACCAATGGAGTTTTGGTTTTATTTTAATGTGGCTATAGTGTAGCCGTGATATCAAACGTTGTGGTAAATATGATAAAAATCATAGCTGATCAGTTTAATGATTTCATTTGTTTAAATGTAGTCATATCCATTTCTAGTAACAAAAAACTTGAAATCATTGATTTAGAAGCATCGACAAGTCATTTTTATTATTAAACTGGGACAATGAGCCTCTTAGGACTCCTTGCACCGCTACTACATATATTGTTCGTATTCTTCATCACTGTGTAGTTTCTAAAATCACTTTAGATTTTAAGTCCTTTAATGAATTTCATAATTGTCCTCAGAAAAGTATCTCTAATTTCTATTGCTTTTAGATATGATTTATAAAAAATCTTTAATCTCTTTAAAGTAATTGCCTCGTATTTACTTTACAGAATTAAATTAAAACATTCCAAAGCCTCTTCGATTCAGAATTCGTATAACGTTTTATTATGATTATTATATATTAATTCTACTTAACTATAAAAAGTAAATATTTTCGATTGAGTATTGTTAATATGAGGTAACTGACCGCCTTACTTTTACATTTTCCTCATACCTTGAATGGTTTTTGAACTTGTCCATTATAATGGAGCAATAGATGAGTTCCCAAACTGTTAAGAAATTTTGAATTTTCCAATTCTAATTACTAGTATTAATATTAACAGTATAACATTGTTTCGGATATGATGGAAGTATATATTAACAAAAAAATATAGTCTTTCCTTATAGTGTCCTCATAAAAAAAACTACCGGTTTTGGGTCTTTAACAAGAGCAAAATTGATAAACTATTTTCCGTAGTATTGAAAATACTTATTTACTTATTCTTATATAAAAAAAACTATATACCTTTTAAAAGGGCAGGATTGCTTTTCAAGTTAATTATTATAATACAGTTAATATTGAAATAGTTTATATCACTAAGAGTAAAGCGTTTAATTTTAGCTTGATATATTCTTATCTTTTTTTTTATATAGGTTAAAAAAAACGAAAATTATTATTTGACAAATGAATTCATGACTTCAATATATAATTCCTCTATTATAATTTAAACTGTTTTAAACGTTAATTACTATATTTAAATGTCATGTTTTTATATATTTTTCATGTAATTTTCTTTATGTTATGAGGCGCTTGTTTTTGTAAATGATAAAACTGGATGCATCGAGTTTCTTATAAATATATCCAGCATGTGAAAATGATTTTTAGTAACAAATTTCATGAAATTTTAGATCAGTGAATGGTCCTCTAATCGAAATCGCAGAAAAAAAAAAGAGAAACTGATGTCTTTGGAACAAGTGGTCCTTGCCGGAGTTTCATAAAGATGGACGGGGGACGGCTTGGTCTAAAGACCGAGTTTCTCTTTTAGATTTTTATAATCGTTGATTCATTGAGATAAATATAAAAAGCTTTCACAAATCACGTGAAAATAATATCTTTGAAACAAAAAGAGAAATTAATTCTTTTTGATAATAAAATATCATTTTGGTATCTTTGACAGGCTTGGAATGAAAATCGAATTAAAAATTCTTCGTAACGGTTATTTTAAAATCGATTTCTTAGTTGCCAATTGATTTTTCCGGTCGGTCTAACTACCGGTAGTGTTACGTGATTAGGAATCAGTTAGTGTAGTTCTGTGTTAATTTATTAGATAGATATGAGCTTTCATTTAGTTGACATGAAATATTTTCTCAATATTAATAGTAAATTAGCGGGTATACAGAGAATGTTGTACACATATCATACTACTGCTATGTAGCAAAGTAAATATTCTGGTTCTTCCAGTTGGTGAGGTGTGACACCCTTGGAGGCTGCGAGTTCATGGAAAGGAGATTATAAAGGATTGAATATTACTTTATCATTTACAATTTTTTTAATTCTGATAATATTTTTGCTTTGTTTTGACGTAAATAAATTGCTTAGGATTGTTCAGTGCCATTAGATAATATTGGAGGTGTCTGTGAGCATATGTGTTTTTGTAAGAAGCTGCAAATGTTTGGGACTTGGTGATTAGCATGCCTTTTTTTGGTACAATTGTTAGAGAAATAGATTTCGTCAAAGAGGATTTTTCATATGGATGTTATAGTTAACCAGATAATTTTGTCGACGTCAAACACGTCATTTGTGAATCTATTCGATGTTAAGTCCTCGCTAAAAGATCCCAAATCTTTTAAATTTTGATAAAGCAAAATTTAGAATATCCAATTTTATTGGTAATATGGTTTGTAATCAGACGGATTTCTTTCGCTGTGAATATTATGCGCAAATTACGGAATCTTTACGTTGATGAATTAATGAAAAATGATAACCCACATCCACGCTCAGCCGTCTGAATATTTATTTTCCTTGCTATATCCTTGTCTCGAATCATCTTGTTTAATATCAGGGCCCAAAAGATTTCTTCTGAGGTCATCGATTTCAGTACAGATGAAGATTTAATGAAGTTTTGCTCAAATTGTGGTATGATCTAATTGAAATCTTTTTCGCGGAGGGAATATTAAAGATTTTTGATCGCCGGATAGAACTAATCAGAGGAAAAGTTACTGTTTAAAATGACGTGTTTCTTTATCACCTGTTTTTTTATGGAATCATTGAAAAACACTTATAATTTTCAAATTGCCTTCCTACCTCTTATGGAAGACTCACAATAACTCCGATACGAATGTTCCGTCAGTCACGCTATTATTTTTTAATACTAATTATGTTCATTTTCAATCTTATCATTTTTTGGCAACAACTATGGAAAAAATGATGTTCAATAGAGGCATATCGAATAATTTATTCTGAACTTGAGAAACTTGACTTTTGGAAATACAATACTTTTATTCTGATTTCAAATAAGAATTCCATTGTTCCTTATCTTAGTAGTAACCTTGATATTCTCTCTAACTCCTGTACATTATACTGTGTATTAATTGCCTGCAACAGCTTTCTCCACAACATTGCTTAACTTACTAATTTAAATTAAACAGTTGGGTAACGACAAAAGCACTTGGATTGGGTGCTAGACGACTGAACAAGTTAGGAAACGGTTTAACTCTCTCTCAAGTCTCTGCTACCATTAATTATGTTATTATTGCTGATTTGTTGAATGAACATAATCTTGTTGAATAAAACATTTTAAATGCCGTGAATCTAATGTGTATGCCTTACATAAGGCCTATGGTTGATCACAATATTCAAATATTCACAAAGAAATATGTGAGAAAAATGTAAAATTAGACTCGTCTTTGTCATACCAGTTTGAAAATATCTCTCTCCCTTCATTTTCGAAAATCAGTTTCCATTATTTTAAATGTAAAATCAGTTAGAAAACATTTAGTGAAATCAGTAAGAATTTTCTGGTTTTTTTTTCTAGTTAAATATATTGAAGAAAACAGTAGAGAAACACCTGTAGAAACTTCATTTGCCCGTGGAAAAATTGCTTTTTATCTGCAGTATAATTCTCACTTTTACAAGATGATTCCCATATCGAGATTTTATAACTCCCTTTGGATCGCTAAGGTTAATTCTTTGGTTTATCCCATAAAATTTGAATGAAATTAAAGATCTTTAAGAACATGATTTACATTTAGAGAGTAACGCTGCAATATCCGATTATTTGCATTGTTAATGATTTTTACCAATCTTACACTATCCTTTCTCATCACTAACAGACATGTATCTCTACAATTAGTCGTAAAACTGGTCTTTAATTTTCAGATTGCGATATAAACTTGCACTTATACCCGAGATTGTGATGTTAGGTTCCGTTACATTTACTTAGTTTCTATATAGTTTATAATTTTGTGTTATCCAAGGTAGACAAGTGCATGTATTCATGCTTTTTCGCTCAATTCAGTGAACGGTCCAAAGACCCCAATGCCAGTCAATACTGATTTCTGTTATAGTAATGTCACTTTGCACTGGTATGATTTTTCTTTTATGTGAATAAAGACAGTGAAGAGCAAGTATTGTAGCTGTGGACAAAAAGTAACCAAATCCATGATAAGTACAGTGGTGTTCATTAGCAATTGAAGACCCAAGTTAGGCAAGAGTTAGCGGAATTGGCGCCAGTGGATGTGACGACAGTAGACACTCCTGTTCCGCTACCTTACGAGCCATGACTGATTAAATCCTAGGCTAATTATAGAGTAAGCAGGGCGAAGATGTGGCGTGGGAGTCCAGTTACGTCACAGCTCTTGTTTATTCGTGTCGTGTAGCCCACTGGCGCGGACTTCGGCCTTATCACGGCCTCTCTCCAGAGGTGTATTCGGGTTAGGGTCACTCCACTGTCGTCTAGATAGTCCACAACTATCGTAACTGTAAACTTAATGCAAATAATATCTACCAGTAATAGACATACTCTGTTGGGTCTCACATCACAAACCCAAGACTGTTTATTTTTTGCCTATGGTGTTTTAACTTTTTGTGAATTTATTTAAAGTTTATTTTTAGAAATTGAAGTTTATTTTATACTTTGACTTGATTCTTCTGATTGTTGTAAAGTTTTAATATGAAAACGTATGTAAAATTCTAATAGTCTAATGGCCTGCAAAAAAGGTTTTCATTTTTCTTGTTTTTTAGCCTTTTTATGTTTGACTTGCTGAAATTATGTTAAATGCCAGTGTTTGTCTCATTATAATCAAAACTTAAATAATATGTATATAAGATAAGAAGTATGCTGGAAAAAATGATCCTTACTTGACTCATAAATATTATATTGAATATTTACATATGTTAAAGTGTAAAGGAGAATATGATTTCATAGTATATGTTTTATATATATATATCGGTTCAACTGCACAACGAGGGTGTTATTTGTAATACCTTGAGGTTTTCCTGTTACACCTGATGTAGTGACTCTAGTTGTTAAGTGTGCATTTCATCATGCTGTATCATCCTTGGCTATCTTCCAGTACTTGTGAAGTAATGCCAAGGAATCTTTACATTATAGTGCTTAACAAATTCACAGCACATCAGGTTTTGTTTCGATGCATCCAAATGTATCCCTTCTCTTCAGAATTCCATCTCTTAGAGCCTTGAGTACTTCATAGTGTATTTTCTTATAAGTTATTTTTTCTATCGCTCATACTTAAGTTCTCTTGATTGAAGTCCTTGTTCGAAGATCAAAGAGTATGCATCATGTTATATGTTTATTGTATCTGGAATGTGTGAAATGCATTATTGGGTTAACTGTACTTTGTGAAGTTTGTGCTCTGCGAAGTACGGGATGGAGGTTAAAATCAGTTTTGGACTGGCTGCTGCTATCCGGCTTTGCTCTGGTTGGCTAGTTTTACACCCTGTTATATTAGCTAAATCAATATACCTTAAACACTGAATGTTTTCTTGATAGATTTTAAGCAAAAATACCGTGATGTTTTCGTAATTTGTCTGCTAGTTGTTGCTGAGTGTTAGTTCTGAACTACTAGTCGGACAGTTACCTTCAAGAGTTTCTGAAGCACTTCACCTTATGTCCTCACGCTAAATATTGCTAGTCTTATTTACCTAACTCTATATTTTCATTTAAGATGTGTATTTTAATCATTATTAATATATAAAAAATACAGTTTTCTAATAGCTTCCTTTTTTTTTTTTTTTTTTTTTTTGGAGGTCCATGGCTACATTTCATTACATGAACTTTTCAAAATTTGAAACAAAGGAGGATAATTTAAGTGAAAAGGCTTCAGGATTGTTTTGTTTATACTTAACAATCCTAAAGTATAAAGACAGTGAAGTATAAAGTATACAGAGACATGAGTTATCTAATTTCGCGGCCTTATCATTTTATTAAAAAAACTACTATTCGCTGACCAGTGAATATTAAAATGTAAATATACTGTAAATAAACAATATTTACGTACAGAATACGTAAAGATGAAATGTGTAAACTAATTCTAAGTAGTTATACAAAGCACATATGTTGTATAAAAGGAATTAAGTTTATCTTGTCAGAAAAAAATAAACTTAAAAATAATAGTATCTAATTATGGTGTTTGCTAGTTAATAGGTGATGAATTTTCATTAAATATTGTAAAGTTTAATGGCTTTTAAAAATATATCTTGAACAAAATCGTCGAAGAATAAACAAAGTTATCCTTCCATTTAAGCTATTAGTATGTAGATTTATCGCAACTTCTTCAGATTCCAAAAAAAAAAAACTGATTCAGAATCTGCAAGTTCAAAGATTTATCTCTAGTGAACAAGCAATTCGTGTGTGGTTAATGACTATAAACGAGTAAGAATTGTATAAATTCTCAGCCTTTGTTTTTTTCCCTTTCGATTACAAGTTCGTGAGAATACTAATTTGGCGGACTCATCATTTCTGTCCTAGGAGACTGCAGGCAATTAATACAGCATTTCATATTGTAAACAAATATTTTATTTCTGATTTTTAAAAACCGTTATTACATTTATACAAATGTAACAAATAATGCCATATTTTCCTTTAATTTATTCTATCCTGTTTTCACATTAACTCCAGAAGGAAACTGATTAAAAATACGTAATTGAAAGAACTAAAATGTTTCTACTAAAAAATTTCTATGTATTAATTGCTTTTGATTTCCAAATTTTCCTTTGTTATAGACCTATGTATGCATTGAAAAGTTTCATTTGAACCAGAATCTGACTGGTTAACGATTTGTTTTATATTATTGCATACTTTTAATAAGTATAAATAAATGAAGTTTTGTTCAGGAGGAGGACTGATTTTCATTATTTCCACTGTTATGGTAGTGGTCGTCAGAAGAAGTGACTTGTCGAAAGGAATGATAGTCGAAATAATAAAGAGTTTGTTTAAATGTATACTTATATCATATATGTATGCTTTGTTTAGTGTAAATTTTTTTATCATATAAACTTTTGTTTAGTTAAGTCAAGTTGGACATCTTTACCTAATTTAAATATATATATATATATATATATTGGTATAAATAGGCAGCAGATCTTCTTTTAAACAAGTATCATTAAAATTAACCGCAGTCTCGGCATTCACGATCTTAAGACTGAGAGATTCGATCCTACGAACTAACCTCCTGCTAACAGGGTTCAACTGGAAAAGGAGTTGGCCAAGTGACATGTTAAATTAAAATCGATGACTCATGCTTAGTCATTGCTATAAATAGATTAAAAGGATAGTACAGGTTAATGTAAAGAGAAGGTTAAAGGTCAATAATGAACAAGAAACAAGCGGTTAGAATAAAAGAGTTGAAAGTCCAAGAAATTCAAGAAAGGCCAAGTGACATGTTAAGTTAAACTCGATGACTCATGCTTAGTCATTGCTATAAATAGATTAAAATCGATGACTCATGCTTAGTCATTGCTAAAAATAGATTAAAAGGATAGTACAGGTTAATATAAAGAGAAGGTTAAAGGTCAACGGTATAACTGGACTAATAGAGAATATATAGATTAAGAAAATTAATAATAATAATAATAATAATGTTAATAATAATTAATAATAATAATAATTAAGATTAATAGTAAACTAGAAAAGATATATTAAATAACGAGTTGAAAGAGAGTAAGAATTAAAAGGGAAGGTATAGTTAGTTAGAAAAAGAAAGAAAAGTTTATAGTTAGTTAGTTATAACGAAAAGAATAATAATAATAAATATAAGAAAAGTAAACGTATTGAGTGCGCAAGCTTTCGACATCACAGATGTCATCGACGGGCGAAGTTGTTCCTAGGAGATCCAGGACGCAAAAGGCATAGGGAAGGGAAAGAGGCAAGTAGTGGGGGTAAGGGGAGTGGGGGAGCCCAACTGGAGAACAGCTGCAGATCACCTGATGCCGGAGGCCGACTCGCGCCGAGCAGCCTCGGGAATACCGACCGCAGGCCGAGCGCCCGCCCTCACACCACTCTCCGGTCCACCAGTCCGAGTCACCAGATCAACGGAGCCACTATTATCAGCAGCACTATGTGGCGCTACACTCAGTCCGGTATCCCGCTGCACTTCACCGCTTACTACCATACTCCTCATGCTGGGAATGACGAACATGTCTACCATCTGGCAGTTAAGGGAAGGCTTCTTAGACCTAATGTAGAGCGCTTCCAGGATTTTCAGGCGGTTAGGGTCACTTTGCAGTTGAAGGACTTTGGTTCCTTCGACTAACTTCTCCCTAGTGAGACGAGTACCATGGACTTCTTGTTCATGCTGTTTTGGTCCACCAGCAGACAGATGTAGGGTAAGACGCCTCGAGAGCTTCTTACCCTACATATATATAGATAATATATATATAATATATATTATATATATATATATATATATATATATATCAGTTAGCTTCAGCTACTCAAAGGGACTACTTCTACCCGATGACGACGACTGTCGAAATATCGTTGTGAGTCTTTTGTGTGTATCTTTATTTGTTTTTTCTCTTTCATGTGTTAACTATATATATATATATATATATATATATATATATATATATATATATATATATATATGTATATATAAATGATTAAACCACAATAACAATGGGAAACAAGACTAAGATCTTTCAACCGTAACAAGCGGTCTTCGTCAGAGTCAAAAACCCAACTGATCACTAGATGCAGAAAACATCTGGTGAGGAGTTGAGAAGAGTGGGAGGGAAGAGTGGTATTTTAAAAGGGTGAAAGCACAGGAAAGGACTAATGTCCAGAAAGGGATGTTTGGGGAAACAAAGGAGTACAGTAAGAAAAAGTAAAAAACTATCCGCTAGCTGTCAACCCTCTTTGAAGAGGCTATTGCCCTCGTGTATATATATGACAAATTCAATGATATATCAACCGTTTAGTAGAATAGTTGTATTATGTAAATCGGGATTCTGTCAGTTTTTGAACTTCAAAACAATTTTCCTCGCCCATGTTTATGTTTTTCATAGGCCTACAAACAAAGGATAATAAGAAATCATATATAAACTTCAACAAATAAGCAATGTGAAAATAGATTATTACAAGTAGAAGTATTTCAGCGATAAATAAAATGTTGAATATTTGAATGAGAAACTAATATTCTAAAAAGAAAAAAAATTATAAGTTCATCATATAGGAGATTTCATTATCGCTGTGCAATGAAACTTAATATCTCATGCAGCTCATATTTGAATGAGCATCTTGCACTCTTTTAAGCAACTTAATTTCTCATGGTTTCTTGGTGTGAGCACTAATGCTAGGTCTTCTGTCGGAGGGGGTGGGGAGTCAGCCCAGTGGCAAGTACTCCCCCTCTGGACTGGTAGATCCGAGGTTCAATACCCACTCTGGCCATTGATTTATTTATTTGGGAGATGAATATATCTGAGACGTCGGTCCTTGGAGAGGGCGTTAAGCGGTCGGTCCCGAGTCTTTGTGATACCAGTTTCTCGTTAACCATCTCATTCTAAATACGCTTGAGTTAGGAAAAATTTAGAGTTCCTAATGTAGAATGTTCATCGTGTGGTATCGGAAAGGGTCCATTATTTGATTAATGTCTACTCTCCGTGAGATTGCCACTGCAACCTAACCTAATCTATACTCGTATGTATGCTTTGGTGATTGCCTTTATTTGCGTGTTGTGTTCACTTTTTTAGCCCTGGGTCATTTTGAATTGTATGCCCAGGCTGAAGCAAAGTTTTACTGTGTATCTCTTGATCGTTTAGACAGTGATTAGAAAGCACTTTGGTTATTTTTTTGTTGATGTTTATGAAGGGAAAAAAAGGAGGATATGAATTTCTTCTGACAATAACTGTTGGTTAATGTTTGTTGATCGCTTTAACTTGGGTGTATTTTAAAGGGACAAAAGAATGACTGTGGTTTACATGAGTTGAGAAAGGTGCTTTAAGAGCGGTGTGTAGCAAGTGTGAAGCAAGTGTCCGTCGTATGAGGATTGCCACAACCGTGCATTATATGCCCCATCCTCGCCACGCGTGCTGCCGCCCTACTAAACCCGACATTTCTTCCGTCTTGCGAAATCCATCGCTCCTTTTCGGTGATAAAAAGAAACTTGTGTGAATAACACACCTTTGACAGTGAACACAAGTCTTTTAAATTCTTACTCAAGTCGCTTTGTCGGCAGTAATCGGTTTTCTTTCACACGCGTTAGACGCTCCATTTGAGAACAGTTTCCACACTTGGTTGCTTTCCTAACTCTTCCTTTTAACTGACACTTGTACAGTACTTAGACTTGTGGTTCTGGTATACAGCTCTTATGAAAACTGTTCTTTTCAACCGTGCGAATCAATGCAAATTAGTCTTTATTATTATCTAATGCTTACATGTATGTATTCTCTGGGAAACGGAGATATCTTTTAGCACGAAACTCATATTGAACTGCATGATTCCGTTTACCCATCCTTGAGCAATATGTCCCTGCATACTTAATTCAGGAGTAATTAACGAATTCTATGATTTTTCCTGTGCACTACCTCCTTTCTTGGGTATCAGAGCTTTCTAATTTTTCACAGTAAGTGTGAACTAGGGATGTTATTATGTATGTCTGACAATAGATAATATGGTAACTTTCACAATGAATATACTATGCACTAAAATAGTTTATTATCTTTTTTTATCCTAGACCTATATTTATAGACTATTTGCGTTATGTGGTATCCAAGGGGTGAGGATGTGGCTCATTTTTGATTCGGCACTCATTGACCATGGGTGAGTTTGATCACCAAGGGCGTCAAAAGGTGTCACCAACATCCTTGTGCCAGGTAACAACGCCTGACTTCAGTGATTTAATGTGAACCGGTTCATTCAATGTGACTATCGCAGTTGTTCAAAAGCCTAAAATAGTAATAGTAAATATAGAAAATGTATAAATATCAATCAGAAAAAACAAATAATAATATTAACAAATAATATTAACATAATAATAAAAAACAAATAATAATATTTACTGTACCTGATTCCTTTTGGAGAAGTTTAAATAAATTAGGATATGCAAAAATAATATTGGTGTACCTCATGTTTGTGTGAATTGAGAAATTTCACCTTAAGCTTCTCACTCAATTTGTAATAGTAAATAAATATCCGTCATGTTGTTATACGAAGACTACTATGGACATGACAAGGGTGACTCTGGGTGAATCAAGCCAGAGGTTAGATGAAAAGTAGGCGTTGTGTTCCGGTCGGAGGACTGTCTCTTGCGGGCCACTTCCGAGCGTCGCTGTCTCGGCACCGTTGTATAACTAGAATTGTCCTCTTCACAATAGTCACCGCAGCTTCAGCGTTGTGCAACCGCACGCTTCCTGCCTTCATCCAACTTTTCAGTACAATCACAAACACACTTCTTACAACTGCATTCTTTTGCTGCCTATGTTTTGTTACATTTCCTTGGTAATCAGTTTTAACCCTACTTGACACAGTGAGAGATACGAATCAAATAACAGTAACAACTTAGAAATTATGCCACTGGCCGTGACCATCTTGATTACAGTCAGTTCTCGTTAGATCATCATTCTTGAGAAACATTGGACGTCATTAGCACTTGGATGGGTGACAGTACCTCAAGTTGACGCTCTCAGAAATATGGCTTATCCATGATTTATAAACTGCACGTCAAATCTAAACTTTTCTGCGACCATTTTTAAAGTTTTTCTCTTTACTATAGAAAATTTACTTGGATCTCAATTTCAAGATTGACCTTTTGGATGTAACAGATTTCTATCTTTTGATATCTTCTAAAACCTTTTTCAAAGTATAGTTGATGATGTCTATGTGTGGGTGTGTGTTTATTGAATAGTTTGGGTAGACGCTACATCCCTCACCGTTTTCTCATATAAGATTGATATTATATCAAAAACTAAATCCTTATGGTATAGATATACTGTACAGTTTTTGGATCATAAAGATCATAGGAAAGCCACTTTATTGCCTATTCTGCTAATCTATATCCCTCTTTTTTTGTTTCCTTAACTATTAACTATAGAAAACTAACTAATAATTATATTAGTTATATATAATTAGTGTTAGAATAACTAGTATTAGATAAAACTAATTATTATTACAGAACTGTTAATAGTATTTTAGTATTAGCTGAACAAAAAGAACTGATAATTTTTCAATAACACGAAAAGGTCAATTTGCATAATGATTTTAACTTTATTGAATCTGTTAGAACTGATACGGAAATTCAAAACAGAAATAACTCCGTTTAGGAGGATAATATGTTTTATAAAAACAGTAGTATTTTGGAAAATAGCTTATTAAAAAAGGCACATTATAGTAGTTACAGGTTAAACTGTAGTAGTGCGTTATAAGTTCCTTTTCTGAAAGTCTGCTGACTGGGGAGTATTAAAATTATGACTAAACGCTATCTAAAATATAGAGCAGAAGAGGAAAATAAAATGAAACTTTATTTAGAATAATCCGAACCTGTGTGTCCCTACTTGTCGGATTTGTTTACACTAAACTTACAATTTCTGTCTCAATTGTGCCAAAGGGTTTTATTAAACTTCGAAAGGTTTTTGAAAATTTTATTCTGTTTAAACAGATTTAGTAAACTTTGAAAGGTTTTAAAAAAAATTATACTTTCTGTGAGTTAAATTGTTCATAAGAAGTACGTTTACATAAAGTAATGTTGAATGTAGACGACTAAGATATTGTTTTTTGAATTATTCGGCTGGCCACATGAGTACATGAACTAAAAGAGATAATGACTACTGCAGTTGTTTAGATTGGGGAGACATGTGAAAGGGAAACAGATAAGTGGGAAGTTATTTGATTTCACAGCTGGAAGAGAGATGGTTGAGAGAATCAAGTGTAGACGATGGAGTTATAGCATGGAAGAAAGACACATTAGGGTGTTGGAAGAAGTAATCTGAGGCCTCTCTTTCCTAATGGTAGAAAGGCGAGGCTGCAAGGTGTTCACTTTCCATTTCTCAAAGCATACATCACCGCTTTCTACCAAATAGAAGAGGCTCTCGTCGAGGCCGCAGGCCTCCGCCCCACGCATTTATATGCAAACTGTTACAACCTGACCTATATGTCAAGACGTTTCTTCATATAGATCTCTAGTCAGAGTAATGCCCTTGGTTTCAGTCTTAAATTTATATTCAATTTTATTTGTGTATCTTACACTACTCTTAAGTATATTTGCACTTGTCAAAACAAATTCGTTTTTGAGTGAAGAGCTCTTGTTATGATTGTTTTCATAAACAGAAGAACACTCAGTACACTGGTGCATCTACAGCCACTATCCCTGGCTCCAAAAGATATTTGAAGTAAGTTCCTAGTACAAACCTAAGCAGAGAAAACTTGTAGGAGAGACGACAATAATAAAATAGTGCAGTAAACAGAGCATTTGATCACTATAGGCTTGAAACATCTGAAACTATAATTATATTTTTTATGCTTATACTTATACTTATTGTGGTTTGATCATTGATTGTTATTTGACGTTTTTATGTGAAATCTTTTTATACTTATATGCGTAAAATGAAGTCACGTATTAATATAAAATTAGAGAATAGCGATAAAGTATTAAAGCTGTTTGTAGATCAACCCATAACCAACTAGGACGTCTTCAGGCAATTACAACAGTCCCCTAGGATGTCGCTCAACATTCACCACTTAGAAAAACAACTTTAATATTTTAACTGCATTCCATTTATTTTTATTTATATAGCTGTCCTATTACATAAATTTTGTTCTGTTGATAACTGGTAAACAGTTGTCACATGCCAATAATTGGAAGTGTATTATTTAGTGGTTATGTACTAACTTCCCGGTATTTAGAAAGATCGACAAACTTATTAACAAACAAGTTTCAGTGAAATACGATCTTGTTTTTAATAATATTTGTAAAGAAGAAAGACTGTTATCTTATAGTAAACTTTCTTGATAATAATTAATATATATTATAAAATACTTTATAATATTAGGTGGGTGCATAATTATTGCTGCCTTTTTTAAGAAATTTTATTCAACAAAAACATTTTAAAATATTTGTATTCCGGAACATATTCACCATCTAATTCAATTACCGCTTCCCGTTTGCTTGGTAGCCTGTCGACTTCACGGGCGAAGAACTTGTTATTCTTAGAGGCAATTCACTCTTTGATGGCAGTCACTAAGTCATCCAAACTGTCGTAGACTTTGTTTCAAGTCAATTTATTTAGTGATTAACGTGATAGTCTGTAGTCTCTTCTGTCGGGGGAATATAACGGGTGAGGGAGGAGGTCCCAACCTTTGTCGGCGATAGACTTGACCACGCGATGTTCGAAATGTGTTCGTTATGATTGTGCTACCTACACTCCAACCTTTCTCGAAGTGGCATAGCGTAATATGACGAAAATATAAACCACTCAATGAAATTCTAAACTTGGACTGACTACTTTTATATTGATCACAATAACAAATGAAACAAAATAAGTAAGTGAAATATATCCCTGATCAATGCTACACAATGTTGACCAAGTCCCTGGTGAAGTGCATATTTACTGCATACATAAATATATGAATGTATGTACTCTAAGCTATAATGCGTAATAATGAACCATTACATGCTGCAGCTTGTATGCCTGGTAGGAGTTACTCTCCTCAGGTTTAGATATAAATTGCTTACCCATGCTCAAAGACCTTAGTCCATGGTTTTCTGTAATGTCCAGAACTTGTATGGTTAGATCAGATTGAATTAATGAGTGTCATTGTTAATTTTCTGTTATTATAATTATCCAACAAATTGTTTATATAAACGTTGACTCCTGCCTATTATCAAGGTTATTTCACTATGAAAAATATATAATTAATTTCGTTTTGTTTCGATTTCTCTTTTTGATGGAAAGCAATGATTGAACTGTGCTGATTCCAACCTAGAAGATTATTATCAAAGAGATACTAACGAGGATGATCGTTTGTTTTCCAATTGAGTTGCAATTGTTGTGTCATTGGGGCTGAATTGCTTGGGGATGCTAAGGCCGTTTCTAGACCTTGTGACTGGTTCTACAACTTGATCCATTATCAAGTCGTGAGAGAAGTACTTTAAAAGAGTTTCTTGATTAGTGACCTTTTAACAAGTATTCTCCAAATGGACCATTCACTAAATGTATTCTACTTAGTAGAGTTTCACAAACATCCTTGAATAATTGTTAAATCTTGTACTTAAAATTCAAATTAAAGAAATACAGTAAAACCTCGTAGTACGACTGCCAATTCGCAGTCGGACAATACCATTGTACGACCAATTCGCTTTACCAGCAGGCATTCGTAAAAATGTTTGCCTGGTACAACGAGCAGACATTTGTAGCACGATTGCTCGTCTTCCTCACTCCTAGATAGTCTCCGTTTTAAGTTTTGTAGATTAATAAAACTTCATTATTTCTTGCATGCATTTTTATTATTCAAATTACATATACAGTTTTGTTTATTCTTTCTAATTGTCTCTTTTCTGTTTAAAAAATAAACTAAGAACATATATTTTGGGGATGGAACGGATTATTCATTTTCATATTAATTTCAATTATTAATTTCAATGCATTGCTTCAGCAATACGAGTTCGATCTTGGAATGAATTAAATTTACACTGCCATAATTAAATTACTGTTCTAGAAATCAGTTATTGTATTTGATTGTTAGATCTACCAGTAGTGATCGATCAGCTATTCGTGATAGAAATGAAACACTTTCTGTTGCCAGTGAGAAATTCCTGTACTTGCATGTCCTGTAAACTAACGAGTACCAGTCTTGGCTTTCTCGA
This sequence comes from Hermatobates lingyangjiaoensis, assembly GCA_026182355.1. NCBI lineage: Eukaryota > Metazoa > Arthropoda > Insecta > Hemiptera > Hermatobatidae > Hermatobates > Hermatobates lingyangjiaoensis. The sequence goes on from JAPFBL010000632.1 coordinate 184,487, forward strand.
GTGAATGAAAAATAAATAATAATAATAATTATTATTATTATTGTTATTATAGCTTTTATTTCTTTAAATATTGGTATAAGTATTTTGCTGTTATACCTTTTTTTATCATTTTAACTGCAGAACTCCCATTTTGCCTACGCTAATACTGAAGCAATCTCAAAGAGAATTGGAATTCGTTGTAATTAAAATATCTAATATAATTAGAATATAATTCATATGAATTGATGACAGGTTACATTTATACTATGGTTGTATGTATAAATTTATTATATTTATATATATAAATTAAAAATTCAAATTAAACAAATACAGTAAAATCTCGCAGTACGAGTGCCTCTTTGTACGAGCAATTCGCTTTATGAGCAGCCATTCGCAAAAATTTTTGTCAAATTAAACAAATACAGTAAAACCTCGCAGTACGAGTGCCTCATTATACGAGCAATTCGCTTTAAGAGCAGCCATTCGTAAAAATGTTTGTCAGATTAAACAAATACAGTAAAACCTCGCAGTATGAGTGCCTCATTATACAAGCAATTTGCTTTACGAGCAGCCATTCGTAAAATATAATGGTTATTTTTATTTTATAACTATGGTTATATTATACTATGGTTATATATATCGCTTGATAGAAAAATAGTTTTTAAGAATACCTAATATTCACTTAATGGGTAAAGTGTAAGCATCGTGATTTGGGCTGCTTGGAAATGTGTGATTTATTAATGCATTATACCTGTTTAATGACGAATTTTTTTTAAAATAATTTGCTTTTTTGGCATTGTTTTTGATTATTTAACGTCCGTCCTCCTAGTGTGTCTATGCTAATATTGAAGTAAATTTCAAGAGAATCAGAATTCATTAGAATTAAACTATCACATAAAACTAGAATATGGTTCATACAAATAGATAACAGGTTATCGTTCAACCATGGTTATACGCATGAATTGATAGAAAAAGAATTTTTAACAATACCTAATTTAATAATTACTTTGCAGTTCTTAACTTTTATAATGGAATGAAGTGCAAAAGAATGAATTATTTGAGAAATTGAAAAATAAAAATTATGTGATACTGATGGGTAGGAGGAATAAATGCAACACTGACGGGTGAATGCCCTAATGTAAAGAAGTTGTAAACACTTGTATAAATATATTTTTTGGGGGCCAGGATGGACCAGTGGCAACGGGCCTCGCCTCTGTACTGGTAGATCCAGAGTACAAAACCCAATCAGGCTGTCAATTTATTCTCGTGGGAGGTGAAAATATCTAAGGACGTCGTCAATCGGAGAGGCCTTTAACCCGTCGGTCCCAAGCCGGTACAATGTCAGGTACTGGTTCTAAATACACTTGAATTAGGCAAAATTTAGGACTCCCAGTGTAGATGTTCATTCTGTAGTATCAAAAGTAACCAATGAAAGTCCTATATGTATTATCTTGTGGGATTATCATTGAAACCTAACCCAACATATTTACTCTTTAATAAAGAAAAATATAAAATTAACTTTTGAGCAGTTAAGTAATCTGTGATTCATGGTAACAGCATCTTCCGATTTGATTGTATTTAGCATGACAGTTTTTTTTTAAGTTCTTTTAGTGACAATTATAAAAAGGAAGCTGAGATGATAGCCTTAAAGGTAAACCAAGACTGGCCTCTGTCACTCTGACCATCAAGCAAGCGAGGGGAAAAGAAGGAAAATGAAATGAGTAAAATAAAACAAAAAGATAAATGAATTATTTATTTGTTTGTTATTTATTGTATTAATGTATGTATTTATTTTCTTTCCTTCCCCCCACCCATCTTTTTCTCTCTTGTACTTAATGGTCGGACTGTAGTCAGCTGGGACTAAAATCATTTCAGCAGTCTCATTGGTTTTCTTTTTTTGTCCCTTATTAAGAATTATTGCTACCAAAACAATGGATAACATACCATAATTTACACGTTCGTACTTTGTGCATTAGATTAATCGGTAATATTGATGTGGGTTAATAATCCCTGACACATTGAAATCCCTTTGTTTACTGATTTATGACCAGTAATTGATTTTTCAGTACAATAGTTCAATAATTTAACTGTTTAAGTGTCCAAAAGATTTTTTTCACTTCCGAATAACTGTGTTAGATGTGAGGATACAGGAAATCAGTTAATTTTCAGGACACGTTTCTCCCTAAGGGAGAAAGTTAACCATTACTCTTCTACAGAAGGATCTCTATTGTCATGGTGATTTCTTAAATCACTTCATTAACATAATCAAACGGCTCAAAAATATTCCTTATAAATATAATTTAAAATTATTAAATAATTTTTTTTATCAGTGAAATTGAAGAAAAAAGCAGTAAGTCTGTAAGATTCGTGCAAGTTCTACTCTGTTAGACGAAATCACCCAATGGGTTTTATATAATATTTGGAAACTGTTCGTGACCTGAGAATTTCTTGTCCTCGTGATGTTTGTTAAATTGAGAGACAGACAGCAATTTATGCTTCACCTCCAGCTAGTAATTTCATGATAAAAGTAATATTAGTATGTCAGCGGTGTATTTCATTCTGGTCTTGGGAAATTCAGATTGTTCAGGGTGGTAATGGCTGCAGTTGGATGTGCGATATCTGCTTGTGTTTTCATTTGGGTCACTCAGTCAAAGTCTATAGATGTCCTTCATTTGATTTTGGTTAACTCGATATATTGAATTCATATTGTTTCATTTATATTGATACTGAAATTATTGAATCATTCTTATATCCCAAATTGAGTGCCATACCTCCAGAAAGTCATAATGACTTTGAGCATCAAAGATAATTGACTACATCTTCAAATTTTATTTATTAACAATTCTCTTGACTCTTAAATGTTTGTTTTATTATTAATATTAGAACTATAATACACAGCCTTTCCTCGTATACTGTTGTAGTTGTCTGACCGGTTTCGGATGTCACCCGACACCCGAAACCGGTCAGAGAGCTACAATAGCAGTTGTAATAGAGCTGTAATAACAGCATTATTATTAAAGTGGTAATAATAAGATGCATGTTTGTTTTATCCTAAATTTTCTGTTTATGGTGTGGTTAAAAAAAAACTTAGTTATCCTTGATAGTATAGGACAAAAGTGATGTAACGTGATCTCCTTTCTAGCGATAATGCTAATCTGGGAACTTACAAATATACTTTAACATGACAGGCTTGTAGTAACATCTACCGTTTTACACTCCTCCTGGGATATTACAGATAGACCTATAATCACGTATATTCTGAAATCACATGAACCAGTATACTTGAAAATGTGAGTTTCATTTATGCATTATTTGTAGTCATTGCTTAATGATAATAATTTTTTTTTGCATTGTTTTTGATAACTTTAACGGCCGGTACTCCCATTGTTGTTTATCCTGCTAGTGAAGCAAATATGTAGTAGCTTTCAAAGTTGGTCGTTGAAGGCTACTATTCAAAGATAGTCATCTGTAATTACATCTTAAGATGACAATATTGATGAATTTTCAGAGCATATCTGCGCATAAATCTGTATTTTATAAGTGATAAAATATATCAAAAATTGATGACAGATATTGATATGAAATATCGTTAAAAAAGTGACTTTAAAGAAAATATAAAAACACAGTCTATTATAAATTTTATTCTACATAAAGTTTATTCCCGAGCATATTCCCCTACGACACACCTAAGCCTTCTGTGCTGAATATCATTATTATCTATTGATAATAAGTGATCATAAGCAGTGTGACGAATATTATATTCAGATATTTCAAATTCAAACAAAAGTAAAAATTTTTAAATTTTTATACCAAAATAACCTTTTTTTTTTATGAAAAAATGCTGAAGCTATTTACAATTTATGCCGCTATAATTAGTTCTGAAAGCTCTAGAGTTAGCAGTTTCAGAAAACAAAATGGTGTCTGAATACACACAATGGGCTATAAAGTGGACTTCCCATGGAGCAATATTGCCGAAAAACTATACAGCTTATCTGCAGTAGAGAGTTATTTTTGGTATAATATCGATTCGATCCATCAAACTGTGATTTCTAAAAAATTCAAACTTTTGGAAACAAAGAATGTAAATCGATATGAGAAAGAGGTAAATGATTTGTCATTTTTTTTACGTAAATTGTTGACTGGGAAAGTTTTTTCTGAAATGAGACCTCATATTTACATCGGATGAGATTCGTCCACCATTTCAGCAGTGTCCAAATCACATCGTGGCCAAGGCAGATCTTAACTTTTATAAGTATAAATTATATAAATCCGAATTTTTAAAAAAATCTTTATTATAGAAAAACAGTTATTACACTTTTTTTTGGTCGCAGTATTTTCTCTTTGTAACCTGTTTAACAAGATTCTGACATGTTTATTTCATATCTAGTTATACCTCCCATTCAGACTTGTATTGCTGCTACGTTTTGAAAAAGTTTTTGTATTAATTTAAAAACTTCCTAGTGAAATTGCTTGAAAGTGAGGAAACTTGTTATAATTTTCATTTAGTTTATGTAATATGAGAAAGTTGCGAGGTCGTATGTTTATTTATTTATTATCGAACTCTTCCCAGAGTATTTTTGGGATAAACCCCACCATATGTATTCTGAAACCACATGAAGGAGGCTACATGAAAAAGTATGTTTAATTTATGTATTCTATGTGTGCCTTGCATAATGACATCATTTCGTATCATAATTTCAACTTATATACTATTTTTGATCATTTTAACGGGTTGTACTACAAGTTTGTATATTACTACTAAAAAGTAAAACTAGTATCATTAATTATGCCTTGAACAACTCTATGTGGGATAAGATTTTATCCTTCTCGAACTCTATAAAAGTTACGAGGAACAAAATATATACATTTTAATTTGTTCGGTATTTTTATTGAGTGGTTTTGTATGTATTTTTGAAACTTATAATGCTTTAGTAGTTTTCACTTCATTCTTTTTCTGCAATTGAGCTTTGTAAGTAAATTAATTGTAATTGTAAAAAATAACATGCATAAATTCACGTACAATCGTTTATCTATTTTTGGGAATTGTATTTGATAGTTTAATTGCATGACATTCATATGGGCTTTAAATTTAGCACTGATTGTCTATAATACAGAAATGACCTGTATTTTATTATATATATATATAGTTCACAAAGGAAAGAGAAAAACAGATAAAAACAAACACAAAATAAGACTCACAACGATATTTCGACATTCGTCGTCATGGGGCAGAAGTAGTCCCTTTGAGTAGCTGAAGCTAACTGAGTGTACGATACATATATATATATATATATATAATTAAACTTACAACTAGAATACAGAAAAAAGAGAAATAACACTCATGATTCTTATATATATATATATATATATATATATATATATATATATGTAAAGATTTCAAATAAACACGTGAAATAACAATCAATGATCAAACAACAATGTGAAATGGGAAAACAAGACTAAGATCTTTCAACCGTAACAAGCGGTCTTCGTCAGAGGGTTTTTGACTCTGACAAAGACCGTTTGTTACGGTTGAAAGATCTTATTCTTGTTTTCCCATTTTATATTGTGGTTTGATCATATATATACTTTATGGTTGTATCTAATTGCGTTTAGATCAGCTATAGTACTGCATGTTATTTTATGTAAAGTTGTGTCCATAAAATTAATTAGAATACTTTTTCTTCTAGTGCAAAACGAAATGCCTTTGAAGTTGTTTTACTGTTTCTAAAGTTAGGTCAAGTGAAAATATATTTGTGGGAAAATTGATTTTTAAGTTAAAAAAAGAAAACCTTGTTCTTGATTATAAACTGTTGTCCAAGTAAAATGCCTTGACTATTGTCGAATTGGCTGATTAAAAAAAAAAATGGTTAAAAACGGAATAAGTGGAGAAAAGGAGAAGGTCGATGGAGGAAAAGGAATTAATTTGCGTTGGAGGATGGATATGAGGGGTAGATGGGAGATATGAGGATGGTGTGGGAACTGCAGTGTATGGCGGGGACTGATCGTCTTGGAGGCCGAGCGATAGCCTGCATAAGGGGAAGGACGGTCGAACTGCCGCGCTCACGGGCCCATGCAAATATTCCAACATTTCGCCTATTACAAATACATGTAAAGTTACAGGAAGAACTTTAGGCTGAATATGAATTACATATTCATACTTTCAAATATTATGAATTGGATTCCAATTATGCACACATTTTAATGACTCATGGACATGAACCTGACGACTTAGAAAACTCTATAGACTTACTGTGTATAGAACAGAGAGAACTGAAACTGACAGTGATAGAAATACTTGAAATATTCAATCATTTCAGAAACCATAATTAACAAACAGACCAACGACGATCTATTTAACCGATTGACAAATTCAGTGAAATGTAGAGAGAGGAAGAAAGAGACTAGATACTGAAGAAACAGATAGAGATAAAAAACTTAAATTAAATGAAGTTCAATTGATATTTATAGTAGTCAAAATAACAAAAATTAATTTAAAAAATTATAATTTAATTATTAATTGATAAAATCATGAAATATAAACTAAGTTAAATCGAACAGAAAGTGAGATAATGAACGACACCCAAGGATGGCGGGGACCAGGATCCAGTAAGTTGTTGATCGGTTGGGCAGGCAGCGAAGTCGAAGATATTTACGTGACTGCTAGTAGTAGTATGGTGGGGATAGTAGTGGTTATAGATTGGGAAAAAAATGATTAGGAAAGTGAATAGTTCACAAAACAACGAAATTTTATAATTCTATTTGTTACTAAACTTACCCATGAATTTGATTTATTTAGAGTAGAGATCTAGGTTTAACGAGATCTCAGAACCAAAGGTTTACGTCAAATTCAATATTCAAAAACGTTTACGATCTTTATCATTTTCGAATATATGCTTTTTCTTTTCTTTTTTTTTCTTCAAAAGGGCGTTACAATTGTTCCATATTCTTATACAATTCTATTTATGCCATCGCCGAGAAATGGCTTGCAAAAAGTTATTTATATATTCTACAAGCAAACTTCTTGTTTGGAATAAGATTATTCTACTCATGTAGAAGCAGATAAAAATGTCAACATGTTTGTTACGAGGTAGTAATATTGCATAATTGTTTATATATATTTTGTCTACATTAGTAGCAAAAGGCACTTAACTATTCTTTCGTCGAATCCGCATGTTGCCTTCTCTAATCAGCATACTCGAATTTTCACATTGGAGTTTAAAACAGGCCCCTTTTAATCCTATTGTTGATGATACGTACAAAGCAATTCGGTAGTTATGATCATACTCCGTCCAAGAGTCGGAGTGTAAGGTCTTCGACCGCTTTGGTTTTGTGGATCCGACTTTCGAAAATTGTGGATCCGAATTGAACAAATAATTCCGATTCCTAAATGTTATATTTAATATGTTATATCATTAAACCACAATATTAAATTGGAAAAAAAGACTAAAATCTTTCAACCGTAACAAGGGGCCTTCGTTCGTCAAACCCAACTGGTTTAATATGTTATATATTAACTATATATTTATATTATTAGTGAGTTATACGTATTGACTGTCTGAAAATCATATATGTTCTGCTACTGTGTACATTTTATTCAACATAATATTTTATGAGATTTTTCTGCTCTTATCGTATGTGTTAAAACAAATATCTAAGCTCTGTTGAAATATCTTATTTTATTTCAATTCCTAACTCTGTGTTGTTTTTGGTGTGACCACCTTATGGCTATGAACTTACTATATCCACAATGTGGTGAATGTTTAATATAATAGCTACATATTATGCATACATAAAAAGTATTTCGCTGAGAGATCTTAGTCTCACTTTTAAATTTCTTTCTGTGGGTTCATGCTAATGAAATAGTCTAGATATATATAATGGAATTCGTAAGAACTCTAAGAACAGGATGTCAGAGTCTGACTTTTTCATCATATATTACTATACGTATAGTAACGATGATACTTGGCAGTTATTGAAATGTGTTGAGAGGTCGTGAGAATGAAGAAGTAAAAATTCCCTCGTGCCATTGCTTTGCTCACTATTAGTGTGCCAGCTATTTCTGAGATTGTGCTTGCCTTTACATAATTTCTTATATAATAGCATAAAGAATATTTAATATCTTGGCTCCTTTTGTAATAGTATTGTTTTGATCTACATAATTATATATATTATGCTATAAAAATTAATTGCTAATAGGTGACTCAACTTATTACATTTAATTAAATTACAAAATGTAATTGACATTTTATTATTCAATTTTACATTCTCAAAGTTCTTTGTGTTCGCCTATTCGCGACGGCAGTTTGCATCCAAATTTTGTATGAATCATCCTAATATATTAAATATTGATGTGAAATATTTCTTCATATAGCATTTGTAATAGAAAATTGATGTTTAGTGGGATTGAAAGTAATTTAAAATACTTTAACTCTTTTCTATTTTGGATTATAAAATAAAAGTGTTTGTTTCTATGGATTTAAATTCTACATCTGTAATTTAGGTGTAGCATTATTACAGTATTCCTACCAAATACACCTGTTACAGTTAGATAGTATGTCTTGCAACGCCTGAAATGTTTTTTATTCCATTAAGATCATACTTATTTATAATGGTTGATAGTTTTTTCTAATATATTCATTCAGGTTTCTCTTTCAGACTCTAATTGTTGATATTTGAGAAAACTTGTATTAATTACTTAGATTTATTTTTTTGTATTTTAGGAGGACATAGTCTTTTTTTTTGTCAAATTTGATTAGGTTTTGGATTTTTCAAATCAAGAAAGATAAAAACTGAGTTTTGAGTATTTCATTATAATTACCAAATAACTATTGAAATCCAAATTCCTAATTGAAATATAATTGAAAATTACAATTGATATGGGAAATATGGAATTTACATATTAACTATCTGATATGATTTTATTAGTTTCATTTGGAGTTATTATATTTTAGTATTCAATCAAAAAAAAGCTATACCCTTTTTATGGGCATCGAAAAAAAAACTTTCTCCACGAAAATCAGTTCTGACTTAGGTTAGGTTAGGTTACAGTGGCCGTCCCGAGAGAGAACACACATAGGCCGCAAGTCGGCCCCTTGTGATACCACAATGAAGTCCTGACCTAAGAAAAATTTCAAATCATTACTGTGACAAATCTTTAACTATTCAGTTAACTCGTAAAATAGTTATTCTATTATATGCCTCATTGAACAGATCAGTTGAATGCTATTAAGGTTTTAAGTTTTAATATTATATTTATATATTAAAAAATGACTGTATGTATAGTCTGTGTGTGTGTGTGTGGATATTTTCCTTATAGAAAATTTATTGAAGGAACTTACAAAAAAATTTTTTGATTCAATGTTGTGTAACTTTTTCCGAGGAAGCCAACGGTGCTATCTTAATTTTGATCGGAGCTCATTTGAGGGGGTCTATGGATCCCTTATTTATAAACTTCTTCATAATAGATAAGGTTTGCTTTGTAACTTGTTTGTTTACATTTTGACTTTAAAGATAATGGTGGCCCCAGGCAAGCTATTCCTTATCACCAACTTCTAATATTTCCGCCTGCTTTCTTCAGTGGAAGCGTTCAGGTACCAAAAGAATTGTAAGGTAACTGAATTTTATTATTTTTTCAGACTGATAATGAAAACAATTATTGTAATTTAATATAGACATGTTATTAACTTTAATAAATCTTTTGTTATTAGCAATAGTTAGTTTGCCATTAACTTTCTTCATCTAATTGGTTTAACTTGCTTTAAGTATTAGGTATTTAATAATATATTATTTATCATGATAGTATTACGAATAATAATGATATATTCAAACCTTTTAACCAAACATAATTCAAATATTTTGGCCATTATATTGAATTCTTAGCTAGGAGTCCATAGAGATAAAGTTAAATGGATGTAAGTCTTGCATATTTATTTCTGATTGATTAATTCGTTTGTTAAAGCTAACTATATTACTACTGATTTTGAAAATCAAAATTTTGATTTTGATTTGGATTTATTTGGATGGCCTAAGGGTTCCATACTTACAGACCCCTTGGTATACATTCAGTATTTTAAAACATTCCACTTACATAAAACACTCAGTATAAAGAAACGGTTTCAGTTCAATTCGACATACTCATTGTACGCACCAGCATATTATTATAAGACATGTTAGTTTAGAAAATGTTTCTAAAATGGAGATCCTAGGAGAAAAGCTCCCCTCTAATATGTTTCTCTTTCCATTTCTGGAATAAGTTAAAGGATATTTTATAACTGACACTTATTTAAATTTCCTTGAGAAAGATTATGTAATTTTGATTTCAATGATAACCTACTTTAATACTTCTTCATTTTAATTTTGAAAAAAAATGTGTGCAATTTATAATTAGTTTTATATTATATCTTTCTTTGCGTAATCTATGATTTACATTCTGTATTAAATTCCTTTATCTGAAAAAAACTTAATTGTAACGGAACTATAGAAAATGTAAATTGTATTTATTATATGTAATTTTTTATTCGAGTTGGAATTAAATTGTTTCCCGGACAACGCAGGGTAGATTACCTAGTATATACTAAAACTCGGAGGGTGTCATATTGTTTTTAATCCTTTTTTGGTAAAGATACCATGTTTTTGTTTCAATCTAAGTTATACGAATGTATATACTGGGGCTATTTGGGTACTTCTTTGTAGTAAGTCAAGTGTGTATTTGTACTTTATAAGAGGCTTAAATTGTTTGTTTTTTCATCAAATTTTGTTTTTACCTATATTTTGGGCACAAAAAATTAATATGGAATAAGATTTGTAACTAGAATTCTAAGTACTTAACTAAATTCGAATTTCTTACTCTTGTTACGTTAGATGATGTTCTTTACTGCCAGAAAGGGGCCAAATTTAAGTCTTTGTACTTCTGATACCGTTTTAGGTTTATTTCACATTTAATGTGGGTTTAGTAGAGATGTAATATAAGATTTTATAGTAGGCAAGTCTTTGAAGAATATTTTCAAATAAGTACCATTAGTAAAATTTATAGAAATAAAAAATATAAATACACAACAAAGTTCTTATAAACCAATGTTTTAACAGTTTATTCTAGTATGATCTTTTAAAAGCAGGTTAATTAACTTACTAAAAACGTTTATTTTTTCCTATTGTCTCGAATTTTACATTTTCTGTTCATTAACTTAAATGAGTAAAGAAAATCTGTTTTACTATAAATTATTATAATATGGGGGGGGGGGGGGGGGTGTACTGGTGTGTCTCACCTATTATACGTTTGTTGGTTTATAAAATTTTATAATGTGGTAGTGGTAGTAGCGGGAGAGGCCTTTGACCTCTTGAACACAGGTTACAGATGGACCTGTTTTTTTCATTTTTTTCTGCTCTCCCAATAACACACAACCTGGTTGATTTTTACTAGGTTGAGTTCTAAATTTTTCCTGACAAGTACTTTAAGTCGTTACCGTTTCGTGATATCAGTTTTATTTTACTCTATCAAGAACGAACTACACAAGACTTTCCCGTCTCGCTCATGAAGAAGTCTAATTATGATGTCGGGAACTCCTTTCAAGAGAAATGAAAATGAGAAAAGCTTCAAATACTGAACGAAAATATAATCTATGTTATTTTTTAAATTTCAATAATTAAAGAACTGTGTTTTATGTTGCATGTTGGATTGCTTGCATTAATATTATACCATAATTTATTATTTTGCTCCGTTCACTTTTAATATAAAAACTTTTGAATTCGTTTCAGTTTTCTTAAATATTTATGTGATTTTTTTTTTATCAGTGGTTACGGTAGTCGTAAAAAAAGAAAGAACTGGAAAACAATTGAATTAGTATGAAACTCTGATAACTACTATTAATATGCTTATCAATGTAGGTGAAAACACCATATTTGAGTGTGCAGTATGATTTGGTGCTCATCTAATTCATATAAATCCAATATTTATTGGTTGAAGATAGAAGGGATGGATAGAATTCATAATGTTGTTTTCGTTTCCTGTCAGTATCTATAACAGTTAATTAAAGTTATGTGTTTGTAGCTCAACAGTGTTACCAGTCTGAGGTGGTTTTAGTGAATTTATTTGTCAAAATACAAAGTGATGGGAGCAGTTATCTTTTATTTCTACGATTTTAAGCATTATATGAACTGAAGAATGAGCTTTATTTATTTAAAATAGTATTTTATGCAGTTTGTACTGTAGTTGTAGTGCAGTTGCAGAATAACAATAATTTTGCCTAACCAAATTAACATTGAAATTCAGCGAATTTGGATGGCTGGAATATAAAGCTCATTAAATTTGTGTGTTTTTTTTATTAATAAAAAAACGGAACACATGTTTTTTTTAATATGAATGTCAAATTAAACAATTGGGCCGTTTGAAATTAATCAGGTTGTTTTTTTTTCATTTTCCTCTTGCTTACTCTTTATATCTTCGCCATCAAGCCTCCTTGATCAAGTTTATTTCAGGTTTTACAATATTATATTTCTTTGCCTAGGTCTAATGCTTTTTCAATATATAATCGCTTTCCTGTTCTTCGATGACATCAGTTCTTGAAATTCTGCTTTCTGCTTTACTCCGTTAACTTTCTCTCGCTTACCGCAAGTCATTTGGCCGATCTCGTCAGATATCACTCATTTTTTTTATTTTAATTTGCTTATTAAGGTAATAATATACAAGTCTAAGTTACTTTTATTTGTCCACATAATCGCATTATGAAAAAACTTTTCAAATAGATGTTAATTAATTCCTGTACGTCATTTTTTTCAGATCCTTTTACTATGTCTACATTATTTTTATCAGCTTGTTTTGGCTTGCTTTCTAAGTTTTTATTTAGTATAATTTATTGAATTAATTGCACGTTTACGCTTAACTTTTATTATTCCATGAAATATTTTTATGAATAATTGCTGATCTCATATGTATACTCTAAGTACTGTAATTGTTTTAGAAAGGAAGTTTTAAGGTCATTTAGTCGACTTTAGAGTAATCTAAACTCAGAGTAACTACAACGTAGTTAGTACATTCTTCAGGCGAAAATTTTACCTTTGTATTGGTTCGTAGATACAAAAAGTAATACACTTATAAAAGGATACATCGTAATACCTCATAAATATTTTTATAAAGTATTAAATTGTTGTGAAAGAACACATTCATAAGGGCTAAAGCAACTCACCTATCGTCGACTTCAAGAGAAGAATTGGTCCTCCAGATGGCTGAGCAGTGAATGAACAAGCTCAAGACCGTATAACCAATCTGGTAATAGGATTACTTCAAGGAGACGTAAGTTTTATCTCAAGGGAAAACAGCGAAAACGTTGCAAGTAAATTAAGAGACAACAAGGAAGTAAATATGGGAAATAAAAACAAACATAAATAATTATAAAAATAAACAAGAAAAACGTTATGGAAGTAATGTTATGTTATTTACGGTTTTTATGACTTGGTAGGGTAAAGAGTTAATGAAATAATCTCCACATATACAAATAATCTAAACAACTCGTTTTGAACAGGTAGTGTTCTGTAAATACATACTAAAAAATATTTTTTTTTTATTGTTATGCCTGAATAAGAACACTACGTCTTTGAAACGCGTTGTTTAGATTATTAAACTTGTTTATGTGGAGACTATTTCATACCACATAATCACTGATCCCATTATCTTAGAATTTTATATTTTTATTTAAATTCTAGGTTTATTATTTAAACTCACCTATACTCCCCCCCCCTCCCACCCCATTTTTCCTTGCTTGCTTGTGTTTCTTCAATCGCTGTCTGACAGGCTACTTCTTCTCCTGATAACTACTGGTATCGAAATATAGAAATGAGTTTTGTTAGTTTCTTTCTATATGATGTTCTTTCTTATAATTTGATGTGTTGTCCTTTAATTTATTGCACAGTTTTATCGTTTATTACGATATTCGTATATAGAAATATCAACGTCTAACCACAGTATGAAATTAAGAAATAGGACTAAGATCTTTCGACCAAAATAACTGGTCCTAGTTGGAGTCACACTAGAACTGTGACTCTGACGAAGACCAGTTATTTTGGTCGAAAGGTCTTAGTAGTATTTCTCATTTTCTTTTCGTGCTGAAATTTATTTGTTACGTTCATTGTGAAAATTTGTTATGTATGATTTTCAATAGTACTGAGATTATCTAGTTTGTTAGTCTATACAATCTGTTAATCTACGCTCTTATTAATTGAAAAGGTTTTCCGGATCACCGCTTATGATAAAGGATATGACCTCGGAAATATCGCGTTCTTTATGTGGAAGCTAGAAAAGTCCTACTTCAAATGTCATACTTCAGATACTACTGAATGTTGTCGGCCTGAATCTTTGTGATGTCGGATTCTTGAACCCCTACCTAAATCATAGTGAATATGGCAAAATTTAGCACACCCCAGAAGAAAAATCTGATTAATATTGTTGCACTTCCGTAACCAAAATGGTTATGAAATGAAGCATACTTCCTGCTTCTAAATTGTTTTGGAGTAGTAAGTGCTAGATGAAAAATTGTTGCTAAAAAAAGTTCCTTTTTTTACTGCTTTTCTAACCTGAATGTTATTTCTGTTTCTTGTTTGTTCCAAACAGGAACTAGATTCTTCCATGAGATCCTTCCTTTGAAAAGTCTTTTTCCTATCTAGAAGTTTAATTTTTTCTTTCTCCACCATTCTTAACTGAAAGAATTTTCTTTCTATTCCTTCATAAGTAAAAGGAAAGAAAATGAATTCTCTCTGCTTGACTTGAAGTTGAAGAAGTTTCTCTTTCCTTCATCCAGAGCAGAAACAGGTTCTCTTTCAGTACCTCTTCCATCACTGTAAGGACTTTTCTGTCGGCTGCTAACCTGGAAGTCAATTAAAACTTATAGTGCAACTGTGTGCGAAACGCATGTCTTTTCAAATATGAGGCGGCTTTCGTGATTTTTTTTTCTAATATGAATAAACACTATTAAAAAAAAAGGAAGTGTTAATAATAAATGATTTCTTCCTGTTTTCATTTAAATAAAGTAAAAAAAAAATTAAAATTAAAATAGAAATAAAATGTTATAGTTTATTTCCGATAAGTGATAGTTGAGAGTAAGGAGGTTGTAAAAGGATGCAGTGTGAGAGGGGGTTGTGGTTTTCGTGTGATATTGGGATGTCCGTGTAGTTTCACTAAACTGTCGTCCATCCATATTGACTTTCTAATAAAAGCACCGCTCTGACTTGAATTCAAATCTCGCTGCTTATGAATATAGAGGAGTCACTGTCACCTTTGTACGGATCATATTAATGACTTTCAAAAGAGGCCTTTCCTTTTAACTCTTCAAATTAATATTGATTAATTATATTCTAATTGCCTGAATCTGAATTAATAATTAATTTAAAGAACTTTCAAATCTAATAGGCAATTGTTCCAGGTTCTTAAAGTATGGATCATTTTTTGTTCGTAACCATTTTAGTATGGCGAACCATATATAATATGGGATTGATTCTACGTTCGGAAGCCCTCAGTTTTATCTAATTCAAATTTATGTCAGTAGAAATCTTTAACTAATACCTGATACCGTAGAAGATAGCTTCTTCCCTTTCCTTCTGAGGGATAGCACACACAATATTTTCCATTTCACACATGAAAAATCTAGTGTTGTGTCAAGATTAGAACCTCCAATCTTCAGCACTAAAGGCAAGTGCGCTATTTGTTACAGTACATCTGACACCCTCACAAATATTGGCAATTACTATGATGTTTCTCATGTGGGAGATTGAAAATGTGTTCGTCATAACTCGGAGAAGTAAAGCTATCAGTCTTGGTGTGTACGATGTCAGGTACACGTTAAAGGTATCTACTGTAATAAATTTGAATGAGGTAAGATTTAAGTCTTGATATAAAATTAACTTGATAATATGTCTTTGGTTAAGCAGTTCCCCTAGAACAGCACTGGAGGTATGGGTGTTGAAAACACACAAACCAAGCATTCGTAATGCGTGGCGAATGAGGGAATTTGGTTCTGTGAGTCTCTTGGCTGACTGTATGTATTGCAGCTTTTTTTTAAAAAAAAAAAAGAAAAAGAAAACAAAGTGTCATCTTGTCCTGTGTCAACTGTGGCTATTCTCTGCGATAATTACGTGCTACAAAGTCCTAGCGAACTTCTTTTGTGAACTTATCGATGTTCCTATAAGTATGCTTAATTCATTTAGGTGTCAGGATCATTTTTGTTGAATTCATTGAAACCTTTAAGGTTTACTCTTTGGCAACTATGTTAAAAGTATTCAGAACTTTCCACCCCTTCTTTATCTTGTACGACTTTAGTACTTTTGAAAAATATTTCCTTGTAATCAAGTATACTTATTTTCAATGTTTTATCATTTTTATAAATACTTGGCTTAATTTATAATTTAGTTAAGAGGGATTAATTTAAATGTTTTTGTTTTGATGAAACTTGGATAGGTAACCAAATTTATTCATGTTCTTTATTAGATTTGGTTTTTTTGTTAAGTCCATGTTAAAAAACTTACAATTTTTTTTGTAAATAAATATTAGACATATTTATTCAGTTGTAATTTACAATTTCATTAATTTTTGTTTGGAATATAGTAAGTTTATAAATTCATATATTATAATAATGAATGGATGTTTACCCTAATATCTCTCTCCGGTCCATTGACCTTTCCTGCACTTTACACCCTTTAACATACCTCTCTTGCCTCCCACTCTTCTCAACCCCACACCAGATGGTTCTACATCTTTGTTTTCAGTTGGGATTTGACTGTGACGAAGATTGCTTGTTACGGTTGAGGATCTTAAAGAGGTTTGGACGTTAAAATCATATTATATGGAGGAAACTCATAATATGAAAGTTTATATTATAAAGGAGAAATAAAGGAGTCATTAATTAATAGAAATGAGCTGAAAATATGAATTGAACAAAGTGAGGCTCGTTAGATGGTACATTTTAAAAAGCTCCAGGGAGGTGAGTGACACACTGCTATCAAACAATAATCTTGCTAGCTGTGTGAAGTCCTCATAACAGTACAGACCTTACTGGGACTACGCTCTACTAAACATTATTTTATAAAAATAATGAAACCGTAAACATGCTATATATTCAGTTATTTCTTCATTTCATGATAAATTGACCTTTATAAGTATCTGAGTAATGTGCGAAACATTTTCAGTCCCGTGGATTCAAATCGTTTTGTGATATAACAGTATAGCTGTTTAACAATAATAAATTTGGCCTATTAGTAATGGCAAGTGAGTATTAAAAATGACGGGTCGTTTGAGTCAATGAGAGAAATATTGTATAATAACCACAAGTACCGTTAAACATTAAATAATAATATAGTGCTTTTTATACTCGTTTATTTCTCATGAGTGAGTTCTAAAATTAAAATTTAACTTTGTTAAGAATGTGTCTGTTTCTGTGCCGTCAAACTTAAAGCAAGAGTTACCTTATTGATAGAGCACTGTGATATCTGCGAACATTTATCAATGGTTATGAGAAGGAATTCTTGCCTTCACTCTAAATGAAGAATATGTGTTAGCTGGTTGCTTAAAATTTCGTTTTCAGATAATTAATCTTGGATATGAAACTTTAATATGCATCTTCGTAACTCTCTAGGAGGCACGTAGTGAGATAGAAACATACACTGGCACGCGGTTCACTTGGAGTTCGCACGGAAAACCAAAATGACGAATCTGATAAAATGTTACTACTATCTAGACTTTTCGACGAACAGAACAAAAACCTGGTAAACAACACAACACTAGATCCTATTTGGACTTAATGGACTGAATGCCCTGTGATCAGCACATAAGTTCCAAACAATTAAAATCATTCCAGCTATCTTCTATGTTCCTAATAGATACCATCCATAATAACTGAAATATTCATATCGCATTCCAAGTCATCCAATCTTAAAATTAAGCTTTCATCAATACTTCTGATATACAGTCTAAACCAACATCCCTAAACTTTCTGTCCCTAGAATAGTCCTGTATCTGTCTTATGTCATTCCCCAGTATTATGTCGGTCTCTTAAGTCCAGCCTTAACATAATTGTTAAGAATATATATATTTCTATGCTATTTAAATTTATTCTAGATTATTTGACTAACAAAATTTAGTTTAGTTTTTAACGGTGCCAAATCGTGACAGTCCAAAATATTTTCGCTGAAATGAGTGGGAGTCCTAAAAAAGTGCGTAAACCGCTCACTTTTTTGTGAATCAATAAAAATTACTTTGTTTGCTACTGTTTGAGGCTCAGTAAAGAATGAAGAGTTCTTGTGTTTGCATCGTAAGGAAGCAAAACGGATTGTTATTGAAGTGGTAATCAGGTGTGCGAAGATCTAATCCGTTAAGTTTCAAACCTCATCGAACCAGGGAAAATGTTGGGAGTGTTAATTCCGGCAGGAACGTGACGTATTTTCATAACCCAAGGAGAGATTAGCAGATAAAAAGGGAGGGATACGGTGGCCGATCTTGAACAACAAGTCAGTAATCTCTAATGTGCATTATGTCATTCCACAAGCATTTCAATGTATCTTTGCCTCAGTACTCCATTGTTTCCCCCTAAAATTAGATGAAGTATCCGATGAGTTTCCATTCTCTAGGTTTTAAGTCTTTTATCACATCTATCCGTGGATTTCACTGAAATTATTATTTAGGTCAAATATCTAGGTTTGGGTTGTTTCTTATGTTAGTAGTAAATATTTAGTCACAAAGAGTTTCAATTATTGCATGGTTAATATACATATACAATTATACTGTTTGATAACAATTTTTCAGTGTTGCAACTTCTAAGGAAGTTCACAAAACAATATTACATAATAAATCTAATGTTTGTTAAAGTGGAGACATATTAGGAATAAGTTCTTATCCCTGATATGTTCTATCTAACCCTAATATAAGTTCTTATCCCTGATATGTTCTATCTATCCCTAATATAAGTTCTTATCCCTGATATGTTCTATCTATCCCTAATATAAGTTCTTATCCCTGATATGTTCTATCTATCCCTAATATAAGTTCTTATCCCTGATATGTTCTATCTACCCCTAATATAAGTTCTTATCCCTGATATGTTCTATCTACCCCTAATATAAGTTCTTATCCCTGATATGTTCTATCTACCCCTAATATAAGTTCTTATCCATGTAGCGTTCTTATTTTTGATAAAAAAAAAGATAAACTTTTCAAGGAATGTTGTTCTTTCCCCAATAACCCATTAACCAATGTCTATTGGCTATCGTTGATACAGTATCAATAAAAAAACTTACTAAAGTTTGGTGGCTGCTCATAACACATAGGTACGCTATGAACTGGGATCAATCATGTTTATTATTGTGTTTGGCAGGCAATCCTCTGAATTTTTTTCCCCTTATTGTTTACTATAACTATGGACAGGAGTAGCAAATGGTAGTGAACTGTGGTACAGAAATGACTAAACATAACAATGGAGAAAGTCCCTTTTGTTGTCACTTCTTACAAATGGTGCTGCTTACCATGTAATTTTAATTGATATCTTTTAAGCCTCAATGATTGACAGTTTCCATCATTGAACTGTAGATCTCTAAGCAAGTATCCCTCAACCTTCGAGCAGGGTTGCTAGGGATTCGGGAGGTAATTAACAACGTTGAAAGAGTTAAGTAACACCTGTTGGAACTTTCTCTATCGGAATCGAATTATTTCGTAGCCGAAATTCACAATACTATAGACGGTATCAATATAGAAAGATAAGGGATTTTGAACGAAAAAAAGGAAAAGTTAATTTCTTTTTTGATATAAAATGAGGAGGTATGCAATAATTGTTTTAATGTTCTGATTTTGTTTAGCAAGCTAGTTTTTGTTAATTCATGATCTTTTCCAGACTTATAGATAGTAGCCGACATTTGTTATTATATTCTGTTGCTTTAAAGCAACGATAAGGAACTCAACTTTGTAAACCAGTATTGTATTTCTTAAATATTATGTTATATTTTGATAAATCTTTAATCAGAGTTTACTTCTGTTAGATGGGAAGTTTATTGTTTTAACACAGCAAGATCTCCGAGTAGAATTATTACTCTTAGCAAATGCATGTCTACATTTCAAATAAATAAATGACAGTCCAAACAAACCACTAATTAAAATAGGAAATTTAGAAGGACAAAAAGTTCTCAATTGTTTTGGTAACACTTTTTGTAGTTCTCTGTGTAATGAACACTACAAAAATGCAATACTGAAACAGGAAATGGATTAGAAAACAAAAAAAAATATAATCATAATATTCATGTTTTCATATATATATATATATATATATATATATATAAACTAGAATTTAACAAGAACACATAGAAAGGAAATCACTAATACTATATATATACTATATATATATAATATAATACTATATATATATATATATATTTATACGAATGTTTTCCTTATCTCGACCACATATATTTAACAGTATTTTTATTTTTTATCGAGGTTTGGTCTTGTTTCAATAATTCAACACTTTTAAGCCGACGTTTCGTCTATATTTGTAGACATCTTCAGGGCTACATCAATACAGAATTTAATCATGGTTCTTGGGCTTCATCCCAGAAGAAGAGTAAACTAAGTCACTAAATTTGCCTAAAGAAAGACGCCATGACTGTCTTCTTTCACTGTCATGGTGTTGACTACAACAACGGCACTCAGTAACATCCTCTGAATCTCTTGTACATTGACCTCTTCGCCTGAAGACATCCTATCACTTTAGTAATTGAGAATAGTTTGTTTGTTTTTCTTGTTGTTTTCATATTTTAAAATTTGAATTACTTGTGCGTAGATCTCCACTTTAGAAAACTATAAGAAGACATAATTTCTTATTCAGGGTTGAAAGAACCCGATAATGTGGTTTTACGTTTTCTGAAATGGGTGTAAAATAACTAGTGAGTCACACTTTACATTTCTAATACAACACGGAAGGTGTGAAAATGAGTTTGAGTTATCAGAAAAGAGAGGTTTCGTCATCTGGATCGGAACAATCCAGTACGATAATTGTCCAGTAATTTCCTTCTGTTCATATACTTTGTCAAATTTGATCATATCTTCCTCGTTTAGAAGTGCTTTTGGTTTTCATTGTTGTATATATTTGAAGTTATATAAGTCATATTACTTCTCGTGATAATTTATGTTTTATTCCAAGTGTACGAATTCCATAACTTCGAAATATTCCATAAATGACGAAGTTTACCTGGTTAGTCTTTCTTAATAATTTAACTTTGTTGTTTTATTGCAGATAACCATCCAGGGGCAAGTGTTGCCCAACAGCTGGTCAATTCCATCAAGAACAAATGCAGTACTGTTGACGTCTTAACGATCCTCAAAGATCTACCAAACCCACTACAAGAGGATGATGGTCCCGAACTTCGTTATAACCCTCTCAAAATCGACGTCTTCGTTCAGACACTTCTGTATCTGGGCTCCAAGAGCTTTTCTCATTCCTTTGCTGGCATTGCCAAATATAATGAAGTCTTTAAGGTAAGGATTATCCAGCGTTTTACCCATTTTAATTTATTACTGCCATAATGGTGATATAATTGAAATATATTTTAAAAATGAATGTTGATGTCATATATATATTAAAGTAAAATTTAAAATTTTTAAAATTAATACTTTATTGTACTTTCTTGGTATAATTTATTCGTAAACTGTCCTAGTGTTCAATATATTTTTTTCGTAAAAAGTATTTCTTATAATGAGAAAAAGAAAGTATTTTTCTGGGATGTAAAGGTCATTGTTTTCATTGAGTACCTCCAGAGAGGATAAATGATATAGAGAGAATACGACGCCAGCCTGCTGAAGCACCTGCGAAAGCCAATCATGGCCTGGAACACAGACGATGGAGTATCTGTTAGAGCAGGACAATGCTCCTGTATACAAGTCGGCGATTTCCATGACTATGTGGCACCTGCGAATGGCAATCATGGCCTGGAAAACAGACGATGGAGTATCTGTTAGAGCAGGACAATGCTCCTGTATACAAGTCGGCGATTTCCATGACTATGTGGCACCTGCGAAAGGCAATCATGGCCTGGAAAACAGACGATGAAGTATCTGTTAGAGCAGGACAATGCTCCTGTATACAAGTCGGCGATTTCCATGACTATGTGGCACCTGCGAAAGGCAATCATGGCCTGGAAAACAGACGATGAAGTATCTGTTAGAGCAGGACAATGCTCCTGTATACAAGTCGGCGATTTCCATGACTATGTGGCACCTGCGAATGGCAATCATGGCCTGGAAAACAGACGATGAAGTATCTGTTAGAGCAGGACAATGCTCCTGTATACAAGTCGGCGATTTCCATGACTATGTGGCACCTGCGAAAGGCAATCATGGCCTGGAAAACAGACGATGGAGTATCTGTTAGAGCAGGACAATGCTCCTGTATACAAGTCGTCGATTTCCATGACTGTGTGCGTGACAGTGGCTTATGTAATAGATCCTCCCCCATCCCATGCTTCCCCTGATGGTACCATCAAATTATTGTGTGTTCCCTAACATGAAAAATGATTTCTCTGAGAATAGTACCAGCCTGGTGATGAGGTCATATCTTTTGTTGACGACTGTTTTGGTAACAAAGGGGAGAGCTTCTATACCTCTGCAATACTGCTGGAAGAAGTGTGTATTCCGGAGAGGTCTCTGATCACAATTAAACCATATATGACCGTAATCGAACATTGCGTCATTCTGTTCTCATGACCTTTTCAACTCACCCTCGTAATCATAACAAATCAACACTCGAGTTTAACATCTTGAAGTAAAGTCTAGATTGTTCAATTGAACAATTGAACATATCGATTGAAATAAGCTTGTCAATCAATCGTGAGCTTGTAGATTGTTCAGTTGTTTAGTGTTTATTATGTATATTCCAATTACTGTTTAATATATTTAATGGTCACATTAAGTTTTGATGAATTCTTGAATGGATAACGTAACTGAAGCAATGGCTGATACTGTACTTTATCACTGTTGGACATAGTCCTTTCAGATTATTTTGATGAATTCAAATGAATATCATATCAAAGCTAGTAGGAATGATACCCAATAGTAGAGAAACACTTATGTTATTCAAAATAAACTTTGTTCTTCAATATGACAATTTTTATTGTTTCAGCTTCTCGCAGATACAGAAGAAGCACAACTGTGCATTTTGCGTTCGATCTACGAACTGTGGCACAATCATCAGCAAATGGTTGCTGTCATCATTGACAAAATGCTTAAAATTCAACTCCTAGAGTGCTCTGCTGTTGCCAACTGGATCTTTTCCAAAGATATGGCACATGACTTCACTAAGTACGTTTCTTTTTTTTTTTAAATTTTCAAACACACAACTAATTATTAATGAATACGTATTAACAAGTAAAATTTGACGAGAGAAAAATGTAATTATATTTTATAGTTTACAGTTACTACTTTATATTTGTAATTTACATTTTAATGAATTAATGAATGTTTTTTTATTTTTTCTTATCTTTGAATGAAATTGAATTTATTATTTTTACTAATAAAATAAATACTGCATAATCTAACCTAAACTCTTCCGAACGTGTCTTGTACACCTGTTTTGATTTTAGTCTTGTACTTGCCTTTCAACTACACCATGCTAAAACGGAACATGATGATGTCTTTACATGAAGTCCTTTAGCTTCTTCATGAGGCTAACTGTATCCCCGGATTATAACAACAAAGGCTACTTACTGTTTGTCTGATAAATTAAAAAAAATTTTAATTTACCATGAATGAAAACTGTAAAAGAAATTAAGAAGGGAAATTATTTGTTCGCTAGAAGAATGGAGGGATGAAAAGAAAAAGGAAAGTGAATAAGAGTGGAAAGTAATACAGAGAAGGTGGAACGAAAAAAAGGAAAAAGAAAGAGTGAATGAATGAAGGAAGAGGAAAAGAAGGAATGATAACAAACACTTAGTCTCCCCGAGACCAGACACCTGCCCGTGTAAGATCACATTCGTTGAAGCATAACCCTGATAAATGAAAGAGACCCCTCTCGCTCGAGGGCCCTTGACTCTGTTGATTAGACACCCCCCACCCTCCTCCTGCACAAGCTTCTTTTCGAGCAAAACATACTATTTCCAACTTCAGAAATTTTAGAATACTTTTGGACATCATTTCAAATGTTGATAATTTATAGATATACCTACTGTTATGCTGCTCTTAGTTCCTGTTCATTAGGAAAAAAAGTTATTCAGGAAAATTAATCCAACTCCCATTATGACGATGTCAATGCATGTCAGGGCGGAGGAGAGGTCGTGTACATAAAATAAATATTTGATATACACGTATAAAAATATTTTAAACTTAAAGTACGTCATTACATATTTTAATATGAAGTATTAATAATAGTCCTTTCAGATTATTTTGATGAATTCAAATGAATATCATATCAAAGCCGTATATTGATATGTTTATAACATGTTGAAGTAAACTCCGTAAGGAGTCTTAAATCACGTCTTTTGATTTGAATCATGCACCTTAGCCTTTCGACCATATAGTGGTAAAGCAGATCTGGTTGATGATTAGGATACCTTATGCCACATATAGAGAGGCCAACCACATCCCCTTGGATGAGGAAAGCGAAGCGTCTCGGTGTACCAAGGTGTACCTCTCGGAGCCTCCTTCCATAACCTATATCAGCAAGTGCGTGAGCAGAGGTCAATTCAAGTGACTGGCAGTCCTTCAGTAATAGAGATTATTACAGTTAGAGATGAACATTAAAAAAGGAGAAGAAAGTGTGAAGCAAAGGGAAAGGAAATATAAAAAGAATAGAATAGAAATGTAAGAAATATTATTAGATGAAAGGTGGTAAAATAAGAGAAGAGAAAGGAGTAGGGAAGTAAGATATTACCAGTCTCAAATCAGCAACGCTAACCTTACTCCTCAAGAACCAAATAAGGCAAGTAATAAGGGCTAAGCACATAGACCTAGTGTGGGAAGGAGGAACTACTCCAGGTCACCACACGATTGAGCAGACTTTTGCCCCTTCTCAGCTAAATTCACAGTGTCTTCATTTTACCCCTCATTGGAGTATGAAAAAGTGTTTTAAAAAAAGATAAGACTCTGTCTTTTGCTGGGTGAAGAAAAGAGGTTCATAGCAAAAAATTGATAGCGAACAAAAGCCCCCTCCACTCCAAGCCAATGTGCAATCGGACTTTCCAATTACTTGTCACTATTTAGAGAACTCTGGAGGACTATGTACAACTTCCTGCTCATATAGATCGAATATTAGAGTCTTAACAACCTGGGTCCTGGGTCAAAGCCACTGCGTGACCTACAATAAATGACGTGTCACGTCCCAGTAGGATGAAGAAGAGGTTAATAACAATAATATTTCAAGAGCCCTACAGAATCTGCTGGTGTGAATATATGGGAAATCAGTACCCTGGAGAAGTCCAGTTCCTATTGTATTTTCTGTGTATTTCTGTTGTACGGATACATATTGAAAGGAAAAAGTCTTCTATAACCTAACAGACTTCAATGAATCAATGACATCAAAGGAAATCAGAAAAACATCATATCTTCCTGACCATGAATCCTCGTCGAGGTTAATGAGAACACAGTCTGATGCTAAGCATTATTTTACCCTCTCTTCACTTTAAAGTGATAAATTTTACCCTGTGAATTTATCAAAATTTTATGATTTAGGAAATAAATTCTACTTGTTTTATAAGTAATATATAAAAATATAATTATGTATAAAAAATGTAAGCTCTTATTGTAAGAATTAATTGGTAAAAATATCTTTTATATGTATAGTAACATAGAAGTTATATATATATATTTTTTTTTTAAGGAATTATAAACATGGGAAGTTATATTATGAATAATTTCATTTAGATGAAAAACACTTTATGTCATATATAAAATGTTTTTGTTTACATATGACATATAAAATGTAATATTATTTACATCATTTAAATATGTTTAATAAACTTGACGTTCCTATTATTTGGTTTAAAACAATGCTCCTGTTGATATAAAAAAATATTTGTTGTTGACATTTAATTTAATTATCATTTCAACGGAATCGTATAATTTGGCAATAAAAAAAATTCTTGCTTGCAGGGTTATTTGTCTTTATTGTGCAACATATTACGTAAAAAATGCTTTGTCGCAATGCTTTGTAGCTCGGCTGTTGGTATTTTACATTATCGAAGTTTTTATTTTTCTTCCAAATCTCATCCGAAAAAATAAATCATGGATTATATATTTTTTAAGAATGTGTCATTTCTATATTTTCATTTAATCTTTAACCCTTGTTTAATTCTTTCAGATGTGTAGATATTTATTTTTAGGAATTAACAAAAAGTGCATATTAAATGTATCCATGACGAAAGAATGGATTTTAAATAAGTTTAGTAATTCTAATTTCTCTTTTAAAATATGCGGGCCAAAATTTTTCTTGAATACCAATTGAGAGTAATTGATCAAAATTTTCATTATGTAAACCTTTACATTTATTACTTCTTCCTTCTTTTAAAAAGTATGTATTAAATAGAGATGGTTTATAAGAAAAACTGCTTTATGTAATTTTAGAAGTATTGATTATTGGTATACGTATATCTTCTCATTAATTGGATTAAAAATATGTGAAACAATGGTTAAATCAAACTAATGGTTAAATTCTTTAGCGTTTTTTATAATCTTCTCTTGTATCTCTTTGTATTCTATTCACAATATAGAAGTAGGTCATAAATGATAACAATAAAAAATATTTAAGATCAGTATTTTTAATAGTGAACTCATGGTTGGAATTTCACCTAAAAGAAGTGAAGTTCTTAATTAATTGTCTCTTTTATTTTTAGATTGTACATATGGGAAATTCTTCACTTAACAATAAGAAAAATGAGCAAATATGTGTCAAAACTTACAAGAGAGTTAGGAGACTTAAGAGATCAGTTAGCTGATCTTCGTGAGAGACTTCCTAGCGGAGACAGTTCTTCTGAGGACGACAGTGATGGACTTGTCCACCGAAGTAGAGCTACAGAGGAAATGGTTGAGAAGATGGAGGAGAAGTTGGAACAAGCTCAATCTGATCAGAAGAATCTCTTCCTCATTATTTTTCAGGTTTCAATTTTTAAATTAAGTACATACTTGGTGATAATTACAATGCTTTCCACATAAATTATATCTACCTTTAAATCAACGCTGCGTCTCTATTTTTAGATATCTTCGGCTTCATCAACACAAAATGAATTACAATAACTTATAAAATTAAGTTACATTATTCATATTTGTATCGATAAAGCAGATGTCTAGATGATGAAGCATTGTTGGCTTACAGGTTTTTTTAAAATTGTTCCATAAAGAAGAATAGTGGAAAATGCATGTGGTTGAGATAAGAAAACTTTTTCGCCTGTATTTTGGAATATTGGTCGTCGACTGTTTTTGGAATGACTCACTTCATTATCTCTCTACCTGATGACAGTTTCTGTGATCTCTTTTATGTGTGCTCTTTCTGTGAATCTGGCTTATTTATTACAAAATTTCACAATAAACACGTCACAATCAATGTCCAAACCACAATAAGAAATGAGAGAGAAGACTAAGATCTTTCAAGTTCAAGTAACAAGCGGTCTTCGGGATTTGACTCTGACGAAGACTGCTTGTTACGGTTGAAAGATCTTAGTCTTTTATCTCATTTATTGTTGTGATTTGAATGTTTATTTTTTTTAAAGCAGGCTCGATCAGTTTTCTAGTTTCAAATCAGCTTCCAAATGTATTTTCAAACCCAGAAAGTTGACGTAGTTCCGAATTGTGTTAGTACCATTCTATCAGATTGTATAAAATATTTCTTTTATAAAGGAAAAATATTTCTTTAAATTGTATAAAACTATTGTTAATTGTTATTATTATTAATTATTATTAAATTGTGTAAAACTATTGAACGATGAAAATTATCGAGTTTGGCATCAAAAGTTCAGAAAAATAAAATAGAAATATACTCTAAAAGCCTCTAATTTTTTTTTGAAACGTCATTAGTAGAAAAAAAGATATGAATACCATGACAACAGTGAACTGATGGATGACAAATAACAGTGTATCGAAGCGTGTGGATAGTTATAAAGTGGAATGGATTTGGAGGGCTATGTGAAAATGTTTATATTAAACTCTTGAAATTCATTCCTTCTAGCTCATATTAATATAATTACTGGTTGTGTTTGATGACTTTTTATATTTTTGGAATTATTATTTGTTTCAGAGATTTATCATGATTCTGACTGAACACTTGGACCATTGTCAGTCTGATGACAAAGAATACGACAACTATTGGTATAGATGGACCATTGGCAGGCTTCAGCAAGTGTTCTTAATGGTGAGCAATGTTTTGTCTTTAATTATTAAATATAAACATTTTAATAAGGCAATATTAATGATAATTCATTCCAATACTTGCTCATAAATATCCAAAAGTAGAATAATGCTAAATTAATTTTAATTTATAAATTTACCTACTTAGCTTGCTGGTTCATTCCTGACCCATGGCTAACAAGTATGAATACAGTAGAAACTCGGTTTTCAAACGGTCGGAAATCGTACAGTTCGGAATCCTATCCAAAAATTTTATTCATTTTTGTATCGGTCTTCGAACATAATTTAGAATTTGAACAGGCAATAAAATTCGTAACAGGAATGGGGATTTGAAAATTAAGCCTCCTCTTTTATTCATCACTGTGAAAATCCAAGAGTATTCAAAGTGAATAATGCTATCAAGAGTACGTTGCCAGTTTGTGGAAGTCGAATGGAAAAGCATTGTTAACTAGAGAATTTTTTTACTGAGGTGTTTACCCCAGCTGTAAAAAAGATTTAATGGAAAACAACCTTTCAGAATTTCTTATTGATAAAATTGATTCGGAATTCGAAGGAACCAGTTTTCGAATCTGGTTTCGGAACGGATTATGTACGAGAACCGAGCTACTACTGTACAAAAAATATGAGTTTATTACTCTCACTAACAGTAATAAATGCCGTATAATTTAATTTTAGATAGTAGAATGAAAAAATCAATTCCCTCTGAATATCTCTTTGTAGATTTTAGTTAAAAATAAATTCAATTTTGTATCAAAAAAATGGAACTTCTAAATAGAAAATCGACAAAATTATTTTAAAAGGAACTTCATTTTTATGTGATTACGTCTGAATTTTTTTATTATCGTATTTACATTTAGTTATTATATTAAATGTATTATATTTTAACCTAAATTATATTTATATTAAATAGTGCAATATTACGTAGTAATTTAATAAGTTAAAGAATGGAAACTAATTAACTTCGATTTTTTTTGGAAAATAAATTTATTTGCACTTTATATTTGTTTGTTTATAGGTATCGTATGTAATTAATATTTTACTTGTTGCAGTCGCAACTAATTTGTTTTAGGTTTTGTCAATGGGAAATACTAATTTATTTCTATTATAGGCTACAATAGCTTATTACTAACAACCAAAAAATATTTCGATGCACTGGAACGTATGTTGTTTGTTTTGAGCTCCCGCAGTTATAGGCGTTAACCTTGACTGCTGCTCTAGGAACAGAAAGTGTGGCTCATTTGCTATTTTGAACTGAATTTAGTGGTTGATGTCCTATATCACAGTACATTAGATTAGAGATATTTAAGGTTACCTGGCATTCTGTAGACTAGGGACCGATTACTTTCGCCCTTTCTGGATGACATAATTGTTTCTTATTCCAACCTCTAATCTTCAGTGCAAAATGATAGCATGTTGCAAGACCAAACCTGTACACCCTAGTCGAGTGAACTTTGTAATTAATAGTTCTAGGTCGTGGATTTTTTCTGCTGAATTTACTGTGCTACTACTGTGTGGGTGAGGCCACTAAGTCAATGTCTGTGGTCTTGTCTGCCAATTAAGTTCTAGTTTCATTTGTGGTCATTTTGTGATAGATTAAGTTATTAGTAAATAAGTCATGAGAAGGGAGTCAACTAGTCAACAGATTTATTTTACCATCCAAGTGACAAATTTTATGGATCATTTGATAGAGGTAGTGTGAGAAGCAGGTTTTATTCCATCAGGTTATGTTGGGTGGTGCTTTTCGAACCAGTAGTATGGTTAATTACTGATAAATAATTGTGTCGACAAATAATCAGTGTGATGCGCATGCGTAATACCCACTTTCAGTGACAACCATAGGAATGTGAAGAAAATGTCCACACTGTCCGATCACATTAGTTACAATTATAATTTATTTTTAATAATTACGCGTATAGAGTTTCTACATACGTATTGTATTTCAATTTAAATGACAATTTCGCTGAATTTATTTCTTTAATATTCGTTAAATAATAAAATTAAGCCAATTTGATAAAAATATTAGCCAAAAGCGATTGCATGGAGGGTAATGTTTTAATAAAATATCCTGCAAACATTTTTTCAAGCATATTTAGTTTAAAAGTAATATTAAGAAGCATAAAAGTATAATTTTAGAAACTTATATTGTGAATAACTTCGTGAAGTAAGTTCTAAATTATAGAAGAATATTGGGGTAAAATGTTATTACTAAAAACTTATTGTCGGGCAAACGAAACGATTATTTTTAAGTTCAACGCGTTTTTAACAAGGTTATAACATATAGATAGTTGTTTTTTAATTTTTCTTTATAACTTATGCAATAAATGTTTTTGTGACTAAAAACGATTAACAATTTTTTTAGAGTATTTTTTCGATAACTTTGAATGCATTTTTTTAATGTTAATTGCAATTAAAGGGCTGCAAAAATCCCAAGGCTGTGTTGATAGTCTAGAAACAAGAATCTATTCATATAAGGTTACTAAAGTTATCTCAATGATATAAAAAGAAATATGAAAAAACTGCTAAAATCATGATTCTTTTGTAATAGTGATGCATGGTGCAACAAATACTAACTTGTGGTGTTTTATTTTTTCTTTTTTCAACATTTTTGACGAATTTTTCACATGGGACCAGCAGAAGCCCGTGGGAGCCAATTGGCCATTTTTATACTGCTCCTCCTTTTACATCAGAGACAGTCCCTGTTTATGTATTTTTGAGGTTGTTGTGAAAAGTAACTCTGTTGCCGATTATAATACGATGGTTGAACGTTATAAATTATATAAGCAGGAAATTTCTAGCCTATATGAATGGATGTTTATTTTGGATCTTAAGGAGGATCAATGTCTAGTAAATGAAACTAAATTTCCTTGCCGGAGAATAACGGGCGATTTCAATCTCACTGTCCTGACCTTCAAATGCAACTGGGAAAAAAGTTGTCTTGAGAAAGTAGAGTTGATCTGGTGAAAAAGATGCCAGCTGTAGATAGACAGACCATGGTAACATGCAAACCTTGACTAAGGTATTTTACTGGCACTTCTGTAGCCATCCTTCATAATGCTGTTCTGCTAAGTCTAAAATTATCCACAAAATGACTGTTTCGACTATTAATGTCACAGGGTATCACAAGTTAACTTTATATACATAGTCACGATGGATTTCTTTCCTTGACCCACACTATTCACAAGTTATAAGATTTTTGAGGGTTTTAACCCTGAGGAAGGCATAAATATATGTCGAAACGTTGGAGAAAGAAAAGCATAAATCCTAAGACAAAACCATAAAAAATCTTATAATGTATATACAAATTATATATTTCCAATTTCCTAAGTGGAACGCTTAGGAGTTCATTTTCTGTATTTCATGTGGACACTTTGCTGGATTCAAAGCAAGTTTCAAAGTCTAAACTGTGAGAAATTCAATCGAGATAGTTTGTTATTCTCCCAAGCTGAAGTTGCCCGTTTGGTTAGAATACCATAATGTCGTCAGCGGTACATCCCGACTGCAAGCTAAACCCTCTTCTTTTTACCTTAATCAACTGGTTCAAGTTCACACTCTATTTCATTTCAATTATGCAATTAAATTTTTTTTTGCTTCTTTGCTCTTAGTTATCTGATTTGAACGTTTTTTGTTAATATAAATACATACTGTTTCTTTTTAGCATCATGAGCAAGTTCAGAAGTACAGCAGCACTTTAGAGAGCCTGCTTTTCACCTCTGATCTTGACCATCATATCCTGGATGTGTTCTATCAGTTCGTCTCGCTACGCTCCTAAACATCTGAACTGCTATTTTATTTTTATTTATTCTTTATTATAATCTGACTTCGATTTGTGAAGCAAACTCAAGTCTGTTTTAGTAAAAAACACAAGAGACAAAAAGGTATATTCGTGCCTTTTTTTTTTTAATCTTTTTGAAAGGTTTTTACTTTATTGATAAATTAAAAGTTCATTGATAATTTATGGTTAGTGTAATTTATAAAAATAAGTATTATGCTTGCAATACATTACGATCTTTCTTTTTAGATAAATAGAAAAAACATTTTTTGTTTATATTTTTAGAAACATTACATTTTTGTATATTTATTATATACAAGATTATTATTTACGTAAAATTGTATGTTTATAGAACACTGTATCTTATAATCAATCTCATCTCATACATTTTTCAAAATTCCTGAAAATATGCAGAATCACTCCAGTTTTATATCCTTAAATACTTGGAATGTTCATAATATTGTATTAGCATTTAAATGTGCTAATTCTATTGTTTAAATACTGTAATAATTAATTATTAATATAATAATAATAATAATTAATTATTACATAGATTAGTTAGTTAAATGTTTGAGTTTATTACATAAAAAATAATTTTTTTATTACGAGTTTTATTTCAAAACATTCTTAATAATTATATTTTCTTTTGTTGTATTTGAATAAAACTATCGGCTAAATATTTTTTACTGATATGGTATACAATTGTA
This sequence comes from Hermatobates lingyangjiaoensis, assembly GCA_026182355.1. Classification (NCBI taxonomy): domain Eukaryota; kingdom Metazoa; phylum Arthropoda; class Insecta; order Hemiptera; family Hermatobatidae; genus Hermatobates; species Hermatobates lingyangjiaoensis. The sequence continues at coordinate 217,293 of JAPFBL010000632.1, forward strand.
AAAAATTGAATGGAGAGTATGTTTTTTAAAAGTAAATGATGAAAAAAGAGGATATAAGTTCCTATTTTACCTTGAAAACCATATAGTTTGCCATCCTACGACCTACTTTACTGAACATGAAGTGTTAAAGCATATACATGACTCAAACCAGTAATGTATAGAATGCGAACGAATCTATATTGAATTCATGTTAAAATGTGTCCAGAACTTGATGTATTAATGAAGAATAATATGTCTTCATGTATATTTCTGGTTTAATCGTGAGTATTTATTATTTTTTTTTATTTCTTGTAATTTCTTATTTAATAATAACATCCATAAACATAGTAATTCATGTTTTTATTCTATTTCTTAACAAACTAAAATTTGAAGTTGCAAACATGTGTTGATTGGCAACAATGCCTCACGGATAAAACTTAGAATTGATACGGTGTGTGATACTATCAGTTATTCTGGCAATCCCTGGATAATAACGTCTACCTGGAAATATTTCTCAGACTCAGAGGTATGTACTAACTCTTGTTTATTCGACCTTGGATAACATATGTGTAAGTGTTTTTATTCATGAAGTTTACTTTGATTTATAAATTTTACTTCACTTAGTCTTGGTATAATATATCGAGAAAAAAAACTAACTGATGGCCATTTGACAAAATGTGCGTGATAAATGTTATTGATATTACAAACTGCAGTAATAATATATATTTAGTTTATTTTTGCAATATATATTTCAGTAGAAGTTCATTCTATATGTTCTTCATTTATGAATGAGATTGCATTATATTAAAAGTTGTAAATTAAACAGATTCAACAAAGCAAATAAACAAAAGAAAAAGTATGAAAAAACCCGAAGAAATATATGATAACGTAGAAAACAGTAAAATCAAAACAAAACATCAAAATGAAATTAACCAATTCCATGTTTAAAATGATCATTTTAATATTTTTTAATGTTTATAATTGATATTGAAATATTCATGAGTGTTTTAGTTTAATAATTTAATATCTATAAAGTTTTAAGATGATGTAAAGTATGTATGAGAAAAGATATTTATGACTGTAATATGATGTGAAGTCAAATTTAGATGAATCAGTAATTTGTACTTAATTCAAATAATGAAATTACAAAATTAGTTTAAGAAATTAAGGTTTTCAAAATTCGTATTTTTTTTTTTTAAATTATCTATTTATTACTGTATTATAATTGAAGTACCACAAACGTGATAAAATCCATCTCAAAATGTTGACGGGTGTACATGTTTTGTGATTCCTTGAGTTTATTTTTTAACTTTTTCATTGAAGATTGTGTATATCCAAATGTTTATGAACACACGCTAAACGCTATCATTTCATTTGATTTATAAAATTAATATTTTACCCAAAAAAAGGTACCTATAGTTTAGGTGTGCTGTTTAGTTTTGGACAATATTGCATCATGAGAAAATCACTTTTTTTGATAATATGTGATTTTAGATAACATTTCTTTCCTAGTAATATATTAACTCTACAATATTGTAATCTTAGGATTATTATTATTTCTGATTTCTGTTAAATTACTGGAAGGGTTAGTTGGAATATTTTAAAGTTAAAATGTAATATTTTAACTGATGATTAATTCTGATAACTTCTGGCCACGTCGTTTGATGGATTGTAATGAAAGTATCCTTCAATTTTGAGACAAAATTTTACAAAACAAAGTGTTCCCAAAATTAGCATGCTTTAAAAAAAAGTTCAAGAAAGAATTCGATTCCTCACTAGCAGTAATGCCTGTATTTGTCAGATTTGTCTACAAGGACTTGAACATTTTTTTATCAGAGTTGAGTCAAACAGAATGTAAAAGTTTGATAAAGAAATTTGACGATGTTTTAAAGAGTTAATATGGGAAAGAAGAATGAAAACCTCAAAAACAACGTAAATAAAATTTATGATAGTTTACGTAGTAAATTATCGTGAACTAGTGTACGTAAATAAAAGACAGCGTAATTTAGTTTACGATATTTTCCATCGTTTGATGGATGTTTGCGTAACGAAAGTGTTTTTATCAATCTACATACGTGCCTACCTTTTAAGAGGTATTAATGTTAAACATATAGTTCTTAGTTTAGAAACCCATTGTTGATGGATGTTTGCGTAACGAAAGTGTTTTTATCAATCTACATACGTGCCTACCTTTTAAGAGGTATTAATGTTAAACATATAGTTCTTAGTTTGTTTAAGAAACTCATTGCTTTTTATAATATTGAGGTTTAGCAAAGTAAGTTTTTTAAGCTTTAAAACAAAGCGGTTACTAATTTTAAATCATTTTTCAGTGAGTGCTTTAAGAAAATTTAAATTTCGTATTTTAATTGCCTTATTATGAATATTTCAAGAACTACAATATTAAAAGAGTAATAGTAAACTAAATATGACAATAATTAAGTTCATATTCAGTAACATGTGGTAGTAATGTTCTAGAACAGTAATTCCAATTTTGTTATAACTGACAATATAGATATAGTCACAGAACATAGAAGAATGAAGTAATTGAATTGATTATTTCTTAGTTGATACATTATTTATTATTATTATTTGAGAGTTACTATAATACAGCGTCCTAAGAACTATTGTAATTCCCTCCTGCTGTACTGAAGTACCCCAGTTAGTTTCAACGCCTCCAAGAAGCTCAGTACTTTTTCCTGTTCCATGATATAGTTAACTAGAGTATATATTATCACTTCATAACGATAGTTAAAATAACTCAAAAATCCGTTTAACTGTCAAAAAGTTTGATATTACGTTTACTTATAGTAAAGTTGAATGTAGGTCACTTAAGATTTTTTTGTTATGAATATCATTAGTTTGTAATAGATACATGTAATTCTAATAAATTTTAATGACAACATATTCAAATGCTAATGACTTGTTCATCTTTCTTTGTTATGAAGATATTAATAACACTTATTTAATCTTTATTTCGTAAATAAGTTCTGATATATTTTTTATAGAACTTTTCAGTTGTGTTATCATACATTAGGAAATGTAATTTTCATTAAAGTCAGGTACATAGTACATTTTAATTAAATAAATCTGTTCAAAACATCAAAAAGATAGAAGTTACTATGGTTTGCCAATTATGAAGAAAAGGAACGCTTCATAATTATGACGGGTAATTGGTGAATATTTGGATGGTATATATTTTTTATTAACTGTGATCCAAAAAAAATAGGACTGATAACATTAGCAACAATTTAAATCTTATAATTTATATTTTAAATTGACAGTCATAAAATAGTCCAAGAAACCATAACGAGAAACTGAAAAGGAATTTCAAAACCCAAAATCTTAATACTGATGTTTTTTATTATCGTTATAATGTAATTATGATAAAGTAAAAAACAATTCTTACAAAGCTAGCGCTCAAAAAGTATAAAACTTGACAATTAACCGTGTATCCATTTGTTGAAATTCATTTGTTTGTCTTTTTTGTTTATTAGCTTTAATTAGTTCAAATAAATTAAGTGTGTTATACGGTAAGCCCATAAATAGTAACTTTAGTACCGAAATTGGTATATAGGTTATAAAAGAAGAGTTCATTTTATAAAATAACGACACTAACTAGATCTGTTTATTACTGTACAGCGAGATTTCTGTAAATATTTAAGGATAAATTCTCAGGAAAACGTCATAACTTTTTAAATCTAGGTTTAGTTTCACTTACTTTTAATTACTATTTAAAACTAGTTACTATTGACTGGTGGACTATTGTTTAGGTTATTAGGCTTTTTAACCTTAATGTCAATTGATCGATAACACAGCTAATCTTTTTAGAGGATCTAGAAATATGGTAAGTCTTTTATTATGGTTTATTATAATGAGGAAATTTTGTCCTGAAATTAGTAAACGTTTTTAGTAACAGTTTCGCAGTAAGAGGCATTCAAATTTGAATGTTTCAATTCTATTTTAAATTGGTGGTCATGAAACATAATTCATGACATTGATGTTTGTATGATTTGTATTTATATCCATTATTTGAAATTGTGATTTATTAGTTTTTATTTTTATTTGTTCTTTCAAATATCTAGTTTCAGTTCTTTAACCTTCAAGTTTCTATTCATTTACTTGCAATTCATTGAAAAGAATTACGTTTATTTAAGAGTTGTTATTTTTAATTATTATTTAAAACTAAAAGTAGTTTACCATTGACTGGTCAACTACCAGGTAATAGTTTAGATTACCAGTTTTATCAGCTGTGTCGCCAATTCGTCTATAACCTATTTCGACCACCTTTTTCGTATTATGCAGCATATTTTTTAAATGTTTTTTTGTTTTTACATTAAATACAAAATGTTATTTCAACTCAACAGGAAGTAAAATTGATATCTAATTAATAATAGCTTCTGTATTCTTTTTACATTTTCTGTATTAAATTAATAAAAACGTGTAACAATTGTGGTTAGTTATAGAATTAAATCACTTCATAATAAAAAATAATATGTCGGACCTGTGGTAGATCATTGCATAATTATTCATAATATGCAAGTAATATTGAGTATTTGACACAGAAATGAATTATTCAAAAGTTAAACCTCTCTGATGGTATATAAAGTAAGAAAATCTTACTTGAATTGTAAACTGTAAATGAATTTTATTCCATGATAAAAATCCTGCATAATTAAACATCTTGTTTAATAAACACATAGGCAAACATTTTGAATGAAGTAAGTTGAATTCTAACAACCTTTTAATTCTTGAATTTAACCTCCTAAATCATTGTTACATTTCATTGCATTTACTACTTGTTTTAATTAATTGTAGAACCTTCAAGAAACTTGCTAACCAAGTAATAGCAAATAATGTTTGAATTATTCAAATTAATCTGTATGAAGAAAAAATTCAATTGAAATGTATTATTATGATTGATATATTAAATGTAATTATTATTTGTTGTAAGTAGCCAATAATTGCTGCTACTATTAATTTGTTCAATCTAGTATTGGTCATGTCTAGGATACTTTTTATTTAATACTTTTATATGTTTAGTAGAATGCACTATTTTGCTCTTTAATTTTACAATCTTTTGTTTCAATACTTTTTATTTATAATGCATGTTTACGATATTTAGACCACCTTTAACCTCTCTTTGCTTCATGTTACACTAGCTGTTGACTCAGATTTGTTCAGATATGTTAGTGGTATAACTTGCTATTAATTAATAACAATTAATAATTAATTAACAATTAATTATGATAATAGTTGGTTAACAATTATAGTACCAATTGATAATTAAAACATTTGAGAATGTTTAGTAACGCACAGAATGCAAAGCAATTTATACTTATAAAGAGGGATTAGAAATTAGAGGGTTTTAGCCAAATTTTAATTAAAAAAGAGATATATTTCAGCCAGTTATGTTACCCTTCTCAAACTTGTAAGTTTATAAGTAAGATTTTACAAACTTGTAAGTATGTAAGGTTGTAAACTTACGAATCACATAAGGTTCAATTTTACACCAAATACCAAAGTTCATATTATAACTGTACAATATCACAATTGCTTTCTCCAACTTTGATTCAAGAACTCATGAAATCACTTTACTTGTTAACACTGTTGAGGTTTAAACACACGAAGTTGATTGTATTATACAATTATACTTGTTAAAATTTAATTATTAAGTATATATTAGCAGTAAACGTTATTTGCGAATGTCAGTATTTACTAAAAGAGAGCCAAACACTGGTGTTAATTTAATTTCTCTTCTCCATCATCTATATGACTCTTATATATATATCAACATTTATGAAGAATTGGCGAGCCTACCAAATCTTTCTACTCCTTTAGAATTGTTCTGAATGTTTTCATCATGCATTGATCATTATGTTTTCAGAGCCTCATGCCCATTTGATTTTCCCCTTACTTAAGTAAGGGGAATTAATACTTCAAAGTAAGTAAGAACTCAACTTCTTCTTCTTTAATTCAAAGTAAGGGGAATTAAATCAAAAAGCTATAGGAGAAACAACCCTGAAACAAAATTACTTCTAAATTGTAGTCCAAGTATCCAATAATACCAAAAAAAAAGGAGTTAACAGGAACAGAACATAAGAATCACGTAGCAACACTACAAAAACCCAGCAAAAATATAAAGTTGATTCAACATCAGCGATTGTAAATTTTGAACTTCTGTCTAATGACTACTTAATATCGTATTGGCCCTCACTTATAAAATTTCACTTTCAGCGTTATTTTGGTGCCTTAGGTGTAGCCCATTTTATTATTTAGTACAGGTCAGCATCAATAATCCGGCAACTTTTGGACCAGGAGGGTATCAGATTATCCGGATTAGTGATTAATAGCCTAGAATACAGAAAACCAAGTACCTAAACATTACATTTCAAATTTAAAATACTCCTTATCGGAGTTTTTCGATTATTTTTTTTTGTAGGGTAAAAAGCTAATGAAATAGTCCCCACATATAAAAATTTAATAGTATAATTAACGCGTTTCGAACAAGTTGAGTTCTTCTTCAGGCATTAACTAAAAAAAAAAAAAATACAATGTCACCAGAGAGTTGTCTATAGTATAAAGTAAATGGTACAAAATAAAATAAGGAAGAGAGATACTTCAATTTAAGTACAAAATAAAATAAGGAAGAGAGTACATTTCATTTTGCACCATTTACTTTATACTATAGATAACTCTCTTCTTCTAATAATATTCAAACGAAGACACAAAGAACTGGACATAGATAATGAAATAAGAAATAAAAGAAAAAAATGTAACAATTAAACAAACATGCAAAACAGAATTTAACTATACAGACAACACTACTTTCACAAAGTAGATAACAATTTTAGGTAGGTTGCAAGAAAAAAATAAAATACAGTCAGTTGCTCTTGAAGATGGGAACCAGACGGACCCGAAACCGGTCGAGCTCTACAAAAACTTTACGAGATATGACGGACATCATTACTAATAATTCTAATCTTACTAACCTCAGTGGAACTAACCCAATAACTATGTTTAGCGAAAATAATAACTAACTGTTCCGGATTACTGATTGCTGACCTATACTCAGTTTTCAGTACCGGGTGAATTTGTTCACTTTTATAGTATAGTATAGACCTATACTATAAAAGTGAACAAAATCACCCGGTTGAATAAACTTTAGGAGTAAAAAGTTTATAACATTTATTGTTAACCCCTTAACCAACAATTTTTTTTACAAAGATGTTCTTTTTTCAGACCAATTTCTTTCAAGTGTGGACTTTATACTGAATACGACATTTAAGTCTATTTTTATTTTTTCATCTATTTTTGCATGCAACTGTAATTTGAAATTACCCCCTTTTCGGCAGAGACTTTCGTCTTAGCAGACAGGGTAATTTCAAGGCTCCAGGTCCTGACGAGCTCCAGCCCATATGCGTCAAGAAAGCCTTCCCAGTTATTGGGGATGGCCTTGTACAGATATACAGAGACTGTTTTAAACTGGGGTACTTCCCGGTAGCATGGAAGAAAGCTGATGTCGTCATGCTGGTCAAAGGAGGCGACAAAGACCCATCCAGGGCGTCATCATAGAGGCCCATATGTCTGCTACCGTCCATGGGCAAGTGTCTTGAGACACTATGTTAGGCCCGTTAGCGTGTCACTTGCAGGCTAACGAGAGCGGATGCCAATTTGGTTCTCTGAGTGAAGAGTCCGTCGATGACGCTCTGTGGAGGCTTAGCAGCCTAGTCTCTGAAGCTGAGTGTAAGAATGTAGTGGGTCTATTTTTAGATATAAAAGGCGCTTTTGACCACGCATGGCGACCAGCAATACTTAGGCATTGAACAATGATGAATTGAATTATTTATATTATAAATAGGTAAAACCGTCATACCTCGTAAGATGATCCTGGAGTTGGAGCGCTTTCGGACAATGTCCATCTTCGATCGCAACAAAACTATTGAGCTGTTATATAGGCGGTTGGTTATCTGTTAAGTCCACTGCTTTCCTGACATTATTATTTTGATTTTATTTAGTTACTTTGATTTTTAGTTTTTATTTGTTATCTAGTTTGGGTATTTATATTTTTTAACTTCGTCATCCTGTCTGTCCAGTCGTCTTTTTATTTTTATTAGTGATTTACATTAAATATGGGATTGGTAATTTATTTGTTCATTAAATTTACCCTTTTTTTTATGGATATATATTTCTATCTGTTCAGTTAGATTGAGTCTCTGTCCTTTCTGTAGTAAGCCCACTGTGTTTTCTAACCTGTCTATAGATAAAAACTAAAAATCAAAAATAACTAAATAAAATCAAAGTAATAATATCAGGATAGCAGTGGACTATCTTGTTATAACCGTGTATTTTCATGAAATTACACGGCGATTCGAACGCTATCTCCTGGTCTTTTCATGAAACTACACGGCGAATCTAACGCCATCTCTTGGTCTTTTCATGAAATTACACGGCGATTCTAACGCCATCTCTTGGTCTTTTCATGAAACTCCACGGTGATTCTAACGCCATCTCTTGGTCTTTTCAATATCTTTTCATTTGAGTATCGTGCCGTCAGTCGTCGCGCGTGAGACTTGCCCGGGTACGGCAATATCCTGGACCTTCGGTGATACTGAAAGCATCCCCTGCGGGAATTTTTTCTCAATTTAGTCGAGAGAGAGCGCAATAGAGCGTTGAACACTTTTTAGTGAGTTGTCATCTGGAGCTTTTTACTTTTGGAGCATTGTAAGAAGTTTTTAACCCTCACTTTCTGGGTCTTCAGCGGTTTTTTGCGTTTTTTCCAATTTTCTCCCCCCCCCCTTATTTTTTCATACCTGGCCCATATCCAATTTTATTTTATTACCCCCCCTGATAGTTTCCCATCATCTCCGGCCCTCTGGGCCAATCCCCTAACCCAGAAAATTTCTGGATTGAACTTTGACCCTACCTTTGAACGCGTTTATCTCGGCTCCACGTGGAGCTACAGGCACGGGGAAAACGCCATTTTAATCAGGAGTGCAAGGAGTATCCGACGGCATGAGTGAGAAGTCACCAAAAGCCGAACAGAAATCGACCTCCTCCAGGAGCGAGGACCAGATGAGAAAATCTCCTAGGGCAAGTTTAGCGGAGGATAAGATGCGAAGCCCTACTAAGGTTGCCAACCCCCGGCCGAGGGGTGCAGATGGGAAGTATGTGAGGACGTCAATGGGCAAGCCCTAGTCCGCTTCCACGTATGTGTTGAGGAGACAATCCGCCGACAAGAAGGTAGCAAGTGAGTTAGGGAAGCTATATGTAGCGCCAAGAAGGAATAGCGAGGTGCTATGAGTGGCCAGCAGAAAAACCTGGAAGCGTTCATCTCCCCCGGAAAGGAAAGTTTATCTTCGGATAATCTTAAGTTCCTAGATGACCTCATGGTGGCTCCGGAGTCTAAGAAAAGGGGCCGCAAGAGCATGTCCCTGACGGAGACCAAAAGAGGAAGAATGGCGTCCCCTGACTCAGAGAGTCCAATGGAAGAACCAAGGGTGCATTGAAACATGTGTAGTGTAGAAGCCCCATGCGATAGGGACCCACTGTCGCATGTAGTGGACTTCGACATGAATGTGGGCCGAATTTATGGTAAGTTATACCAAGCCATGGCCACGATCTGTATGCTTAATAAAAGTATTCAGAAAATCGAGGAGGAAAACCCAGGCCATATGTAGCCTCTCGCCGGGCTGAAAAGAGCAAGTTTGCAGTTCGCCATGGGAATAGACGAAATCAGGGCCTTAACCGGAACAGTGAAGGCAAATTTTGATAACTATAAGGGCGGTGGCACTCCTATGGATTATGAAATGAGGATCACTAGAAAAGTGAGTGAAGTAGCCACTACACTCTTTGAGTTGAAAAACGAAATTTTGGTGGCTGTAAAAGAGCAAGTGTCCGCTCAGGTGGAGAACTTTGCAAGGTCGGCAGAGGGCAGGTTGCAGGCCGCAAGCAAGGCTCCAGTTGAGGCGGCCCCTAGAGCAGGGATGGCGAACCGTTTTTAACTCCTGGGTCAATTATATATCTTATATAAAAAAATAAACAAAAGTGGGTCACAACTTTACTTATCAAATCAATGAGAAAGTTGTTGCTACATCTTATCTGATAGCATTAGAATCCGAGGTTTATAGGTTGTAGTTTTCAGTTGGATACATGCAGCACTCATATTGGCACCAAGACGATTTCTGGTACTTGATTGTATGAAATTCATATGTGAAAACAAGGATTCACATGAATATGAGGAACCAAACAACGTCAGGAGAGCTATTGCTAATTTTTTCATTGATTTAAAAGAAGATGGCAAGGAATTCCATTCTGTAAGAATGATGTTCTCAGCAAAGACTTCAGTAGATAATGATTCTGACTCAATTTTCTGTAACTTCTGGTTCATGTCAAAAAATTTCGTTTTCCACACTGCACTTTCCTGGAACTCTATTAATTCCATTTCCAAGTTACTAAGATTAAGCCAATCAAACTGATAAATTCAGATCTTCAAATTGAATAGTATCGGGGGAAAAGATAAACTGTAATGTAGTATCTAGTTTCCGGAATTGAACGAACCTTTCTGAAAGTAGATTTCTTGCGTCTCGTATGATAGAAGAATACCTGTAGAACGGTATTTCTCTCTCTTCGGAGCTGTCAGTCAAACCGGATTTCAAAGTGCTTCTTTAATGATGAAAAATATTTCAATTTGTTTTCTTCTAAATCTCTTGAAAAAACAACTAGCTTCTTTTCAAAAGCTTTGATATGTCCAAACATCGATGGCGCAACATTTCCAGAACCTTGCAGTTTTGTATTCAAGTTACTGTAATGCAGTGCAAAATCAGTAAAGAAATGTAAGTCATTCAACCAATTATTGTCTGTCAATTCTGGATATTCCTGTCCCTTTTCACCCAGGAAACATTTTATTTCTTCTAATAATTCAACAAACCGGTTCAATACCTGACCACGGCTCAACCACCTAACATTATTGTACATGATTAATCCAGAATATTGACTGTCAACTTCATTTAATAGCATGTTAAATTGACGTTTATTAAGAGCATGGGCAACTATAAAGTTTACAACTTTTGTTACGATGCTCATAACTTTTTCTAGCGATTTAAAAGTGTTTTTTGCACATAGGGCTTGTTGGTGTACCATGCAATGAAACTCAACTAAATCATGTTTAACTTCGTCTCTCAGTAATTTCACAAATCCACAATTCTTTCCAACCATGTTTGGAGCTTCATCAGTTGTCACAGATACAATATTTCCAAAGTTAATGCCAAGTTCCATAAATTTCTTGTTCACTTCATTCATGATATCATGACCTCTGGTTTTCTCAGAAAGTGTCATCAAACTAATCAGCTCTTCTTTCATTATATTCCCAGGCGGATATCTAGCAATAACTGCTACACGGGCAGCTGATTTAACATCAGTGCACTCATCCAAACAAAGCGAAAACATTTCTGCATTTCTTAAGTCTTGTAAAAGCTATTCATAACTTGCCACTATGCAAATTGCAATTTTTTTTTTAGCAAATTTTTATTTATTTTTTGTCACCAAAAATTAATGTAATGAAGAATACACAATTGATTATTCAAGTTTGCTATTTATTCAGAAAAAAAAGAAAAAGAAAAGAAATTACAATCAAACAGTCATTATTAGTAATATTTATCAAAAAAGAGAACCACACATAAAGGTACAAGACACAACTTCATCTTTTCATTCATCATTGTTTCATTCGTCATTTTTTCATTCATCAGTTTTTCATTCTTTTTTTTTGAGGCGTACTATTTTTTTTTGCTCAAAATATGGCTTCAATATTTATTTATACAATACTATTCCAAATTAGAAGAAAATCAACGTATTTCATTTCTTATGAATTATATGCATTTGCCCAAACATTTATTAAAAAGAATATTTCTTTAAAACTAGGGCTATATAATATATTATTAGTACCACGGATGTCGTCAGTAATATTACTCTAAAAATTAAGTTTATATTATAATATTTTAAGTTAAGTATTCAAATAAAATTAAACTATAATGAGTTAAACTAAATATAATTAATTGCGTATTGGTTAACGTATTGCGTTTGAACAACACTGAAAGAATCAAAGTTCTTTGATATGTTTTATTCATTAGCCACGTCCATACTTTTGAACTGTTTGTTATAAAGCCTGCTAAAGAAGTATGCATTCCTTCTATTACAGGTGTTCTTTATCAATACTAAAATTGTAAACAATTTATCTTTACAATGAACGAGTTTGAAACTCTTGAAGGTGTGAGAAAGTCATACGAGGTAATACAGTAGATTTTTATGTTCGTCTTATTAGCGGTATAATTTAAAAGTGTTTTCTGCTTTGAAATAGCTTTTTATTGAACAAGTCTTTTTAAATCTGTCAGATGAAAATGAAATATCAAGCTTGATATTTTTACTTAGGTGGTAAGTCTCTTATTCTTTTTACTGAATATTTTTGTGTTTAATCGTCGAAATACTTGTTTACACTTCATATTTGAAATTAAATACCACCCATATTAACTTAACTAATGGTTGTATTTCTGTGTTGGGAATATTTCTACGATATATTACACCATAAAGAAAGTGCCATAGTTTATTAACTTCAATATTAATGTTCACAATTATTTATCTTTGACAACATAGTTTTAACAATGATATACAAGTAAAAACATGAGTCTTGTCAAAATACTGTGATGTATATAAGTTTCACAAGTTTAATTCCCCTTTGTTGAATGTTAGTTTCATCAAAACCAAATTCACCTTTCTCTAAGTAAAATACAACTTTAGATTCAACTGTTTAAAACTGTTGTACTTTAGTATGTCGAAATAATTATATATTATTTAGAACATCATTGAATTACAAATTCATTACTACGGTACAAATATTTTGTACCAAATGTATATTTACAAATGTATATTTAAAATTAATTTGTATTGTTCATATAGAATCATTTTTGTTGAATACAACTCAGCAAAATTTACAAGTATATATCCAGTTCTTTCCTGCCTATTGTGTAAACACTGTCTTAATTAAGAGCCAAATCTCTTAAACATTCTTTCAATTCATCATGGCGTCATTTGAGTTTTATAACTGTACGCCTCGGTTTTTTTTTAATCGCAATTTAGAAAAAAATGGTTATAATACATGTTTTAAAGTGTTTGATTAATTAGATTACTAAATGATGCACACGTATGAAATTATTTTAGTGTTCGTATAGCTGTTTGAAAAGATAGAAGTAAATATCTGCTAGTCAATTTGAAGGTTAGTGCACAATTTAAAATTATCTTCTATTTTTTTACTATATTGCGTTAAATTATAACTACTGAATGATGAAAAAGAAAAATAGATTTAGGAAATAGTTACACTACATTATAGTAATGAAAAGGGAAATGATTGTTATCTTTACTAATTAGTACAAGAATTATTTTCAATTCAATAACGTCACTAAAAACTTTTAAAACTGACTCATGTAAATTAATATGAAATTAAAGAGTAATACAACAAAGTCATTCCAAAAAAATAAAAGATTATACTAACATTTAATTGGTTTTCTAAATATTAGTAACAATAGATGCAATTACACATGTAATCTTTTAATATTACAAGCATGAAAGGAAAATAGTAATATTAATAAATAGAAATATTAGTAATAATATGTTCTAATATGACTTATTTGTCAGTTTTGAATGATATGTTCACTTTTATATTGTTTAAAACTTTGTATATGATGTTGTAGTATTCTAACAGTTTTAAACAGAAATCAATAACAGAATATGAATAAAACTTTCTTTTTATGTGTTAAACTAATTTTAATAATCTAGATTAAAGATATATTTTTTTCATTTCATCTTACATTAAATTGATTATATCTTGCAAATAGTTATAAAATTATTACTGCTCATAATTTAATTATTGAATATAAAGTAATTAATTGCAAACAATATTTAAAAAGTCAAAACATTTTTATGTAGTACTACCGTTTCTTATATGCAATATATCTTTTGCGTTTAATTTTATGTAATTGTCAATTCATAGTCTATTAATTAATCATTATTACTAAATAATATTAGATAACTTACTAATGAATTAAAAATTGAAGGAAATAATTTGAAATATACAAGATTACAATACTACTGGTACATTGTGACATTTTTTCAGAGATTAAAAGTTTACCATTTTGTTTCAATATTTTTACCTTTCTTTGTTAATACAATTAAACTTAAGGAAAACATATCAAATTCTATAATAAATTAATATAAAATAATTAATATACTATTAAAAAAATGAATGTAGGAAAATGCTATTAATATATTATTATTAAATTGACCTCTTTCTTTTTGCACGATACGTTTACTTTTTAACGTTGTTTAATTTAATAAACACTATATTTTTAGGATTTCAGTTCTGTATTAACTAATCCAATGTATTATTACTTTTAACACCTAATTAAGAGTACTAAGAACTTGAATATGGTTCTGAAAATTAATTTTAGACCATTTATTATTTGTATTAAAAGATTTTCCTTTTTATATGAATCATTACTTCATTCCACTATTTTGGCAGTTATGTCTGTTTCTCTCTCTGATAACTTTCGTTATCACTCTTATATATATATATTTGTAAATTTTGGTAGCAGTCCTTGTAGAGATGTAGTAACATATTTGTTTGGATTAATTACCATTTAATTAATCAATCTTGCATAAAAAATATTCCTCATTTATGATTAATTTTTTTCATAAATGTGTAGTCTCGAGAATATATTATAAAAAAAAACATTAATTATACATGTAAGCATTATTTCATGTACAATTGAAACGATATTTTCATACAATTTTTATATGACTTGGAACCTATCTATTACTAATAAAGATGTAGTATTATCTCGTTTTCTAATATTGATAATTGAAATACCAATAAATAAATAAATTAATTGTAATGAACTTAACTTTTTTGGTTTTTCAATATACAAAATACGTTTAGATGTACTCCAGTTCAAAAATGTTTAAATAGTTGAATTAGATTTAAAAAAGGGTAATTTTATTTGCAAAACAGGTAAGTTTGATTTGCAAACGTTTGAAAGTGGTTTACTAAAGTGTGAATTTACCTGCCAAACCTACATTTAATCATCTGAATAAATTTCAGTGTACGTTATAATTTTTCGAAACCTTTTTGTTGCTATCCGTTATATTCCAGATGTTTAAGTTTGATGTAATTTCTAAGAAATTGGTTCTATCACCCATAGGATTTTAGTTCTTTGATGTTATATTTTATTTCTCTCTAATATCTGTCCTTTTTTGATTAACTAATTGACTTTTTTAGCCTGGAAATATCGTAGCTATTTAATTGTCTTGTGTTTTATCAGTATTAAATTTGAACTGTTAATCATTTAAAAATGAGTAATGATAGACTTGAACAAATTAAGCGTAAAGATGAACTTTAATGTAACATGATATATACAGATATCATATACTTAGTGATGTTTAGAAACTTTCTCTTTCTTAATTGGAGCATATAAAACAATCTTGGTTATCTTTACCTTATACTGCAGCAGTTTACGGTTTCTTCAATCAGAGTGTGATAGTCAAAGACCTTTCAAAGTAATTGCATCATTGCTCCCGATTAAATAACCTTCAACCTCCAACCTCCAACATCCAACCTCCAACCTCCAACCCTCAACCTTGGGTTGGTTGGCTACCTTATATCTACGTGACTCCTTTAAAAGCAAAGTCTATGATTCAATGCTTACAAACATTGGAGGAATCTATGAGGAATGCCAGCAATTTTTTCCTAGGTAGATTCTAATCTGAGTTGGAGAGGAATGTTCACTTGAAAAATGGATAATATATCTTTAAAGAGAATTTGCTAACCTTAAAGTATAGGGCCACAAAAGACATATTTTTTTTCTATTGCCTTATAAATTGTAGAAATATATATATATATATAAGTAGCTATAGTAAGAGAGACCTGTCACAGGGCTACTGAGCAGTTCAAGGTCACACGAAGGAACCACCCCCCCCCCCGCACATCAAACCTCAGGGCCCGGGAAAAGGTCAATGACCTTGAGGATGACTCATCACCAGCGTGACTCATTATGACTATCGAAGGTTACCCAACTGAACCCCCCCCCCACGCCACCAACGCCAAACCCCCACCAAACATCAGCCCCCCCCCCCAAAATTTGAGTTAGGTATCATTTCACTCAGCGTTGAAAAATAATTTGGCTCGGATGGCACTTCGTGCTTTCCGAAATTTCGTTATTTTTTCGATATCTCTTACCGTTTACGAGTTATAGCCCTTTTTAGCCCTTAATGCTATGTTTTTGCTAGTAGTAGTTTATAGTTGTCTTTTATCATTAATTATTGGTCTGTGCTGTGATTAAGGAGTAATTTGTAATCAGTTTATAGTATTTGTTGTTCATCTGATGAGAATATCAGTTCTTTCCAAGGGCTCGGAAGGGCCTAGAGATTGTTATGGGTATGGATTTTGCAGTAACTTGACACCACCTGTAAATTTTATGAGGACGGCTTTATGCTTTTTACGTCAGTTGTCTACGGACTGTCCTACTGTTAACATCACGATCATAACTTCCTCCGATACCTTTAACACCGATTGGGGCTATATAAGGACTGCTTTGCACTTTTTTACCTCAGTTGACCACGGACTGTGTTACTGTTACAAAATCACAGCACCGCTGATTCATCTAATAGCCGTTATATAAGGACTGCTTTGCACTTTTTTACTCAGTTGACCACGGACTGTGTTATGTTCACATCACGATCATCAGCACCCCTGATTCATCTAATAGCCGTGAGATATATAAAGACTGCTTTGCGCTTCTTACCTCAGTTGCTTATGAACTGTCATATGATACATCATAATGTTTAAGTGTAGTGATTGTTCTCTCTTATTCATCTCCGAGATTGCTTGGGACATTCATAGATCCACCGCACATGGACATAATGACGTTTTGAAGAACATCTGTTTTCGATGTGGCCAAAGCTTTTCTCGCCGTATAACGAAAGCGTCATGAAGCTACCTGCGGTGATGGTTTCATTTCGTATTGGACAATTATTTTCAAACTCATAAATGGAAAACGTCATGGGATTTGTGAAAGGTGACCTAAACTCTGCAGAGTTGAACCTACAAAAGACCAACTTCTTGCTTTACCACCTGGAAAGGAAGGCATCACGCCTTATGAAACTGGCTTTGACAACCGAATGAAGTCATACTTATTGAATCCGATAAATGTTTTGACCTGGACTGCTACATGATGGAAAACAAGGGGAAGATAATCGAACTGATTTCATGTGCACTCAATGAACACCGATCAATCAAAGTTAATATAGTGGTTGAACGTACGTTCGTTAACTCCCTCGGCGAATCAAGAAATGATGCATTTAAAACAAAAAACCCCCTGTAACTTCAGCATCTGACATAGATGAGATAATATCTGAAAAATTCAAGAAAATCAAGAATGAAATGGAAGAAGCACAGCTCAAAGGAAGTGGTTGGAAACTATTTGCCGTAGACGGGATACGATTAAAAATAAATAAATACAATCCACTGAGAGGCTACAGCTATATACCTCTTCCTAATAAGATTGATGCGAGAAAAGCATGCATAAATGTACAAAATTATGATGAAGAATGTTTCAAGTATGCTGTGCTTGCATCACTCATTGATGCAAAAAATTCATATCTCGTGAGTAAATATAAGTATTTATCTCATACTTATGATTTTTCATCGATATCTTTTCCTACCCCAACTACTGATATTCCAAAGTTTGAGCGGAAGAACAAAATCAGCATTAACCTGTTTGCTCTGGACGAAAAAGACAATGTGTACCCCCTGAAAGTGAAAGAAGAACTTGAGGACCATCGAGATTTACTACTGTTAACTAACGACACAGGTCGCAGTCACTATGTGTACATAAAAAATTTTAATAAACTAGTACACCCACAAATAACCAAACACAATGGAAAAATAGAGATCTGTAAGAGGTGTTTCATCCATTTCGATGACCAATATGGAGTAAGTGCTGTGGAAAAGTTGAAAAAACATCATCGTTTATGTGGAGAAGAACAACCAGCTATAATGGAACTGCCGACCAAGAAGCCGATAACAAAATTCAAAGCATATAACAAATTAATAAAACTCCCGGTAGTTATATACGCTGATTTCGAGAGCATCCTCCAACCTATCCAGGGATGTGAACCGGACACTTCACACAGCTTTACGACAGTATACCAGAACCACATACCTATGAGCTTCGGTATTTTTGTCAAGACTGAAATACCAGAACTATCTGGGGAGCCAATCATATATGAAGGCTCAGACGCAGCGGAAAAATTCATGGCTACACTTAAGAAAATAGCCAATAAGGTAGAAACAATATATAGAAGGAACACCCCAATGACTGACATCACTGAAAATCAGTTGGAGAAATTTAAACAGACAACGGACTGCAAACTCTGCCGGAAACCATTTACTGAAGAAGATTGGAAAGTAGCTGATCACTGTCATATCACTGGGGAATTTCGACAAGTAATTCACAACAGCTGCAATTTATTGTGTAGAACACCCAATTACATGCCAGTTGTCATACATAATTTGAGTGGATATGATTCACATTTAATTATAAAACAACTTGGATGTGATACTGAAGACGTTGAAATAATACCCAATAACTCAGAGAGATATATATCATTCACAAAGCATGTTGGATCTGTAAAACTGAGGTTTATAGACAGCTTTCGGTTTATGGCCTCCAGTTTGGATAAATTGGTCAGTTACCTTCCCTCCCACCCGGAAACGACAAAACACTTTAAAGAAAGAACCAGTCTGATGACAAGAAAAGGTGTATTTCCTTACGAGTATGTAGACAGTTGGTTCGATTAAAGGATACTTGCCTACCACCTAAGTCAGCGTTCTATAGCAATCTCAACGAATCTACAATATCTGATGAAGATTACCAGCATGCTATAAATGTGTGGAAGACATTTGAATTGAAGACTCTATCAGACTACGCTCAGCTATATCTAAAGTCGGATGTTTTGCTTCTCTGTGATGTGTTCGAAGCGTTCAGAGAAAGCATCATGAAGACTCATAGAGTGGATCCCGCTCACTACTTCACCATACCAGGACTGACATGGGACGCTATGCTTTTATTCACTGGAATCGAACTGGAGCTTCTACAAGACTATGACCAAATACTTATGATTGAAAATGGAATAAGAGGGGGCATCTGTCAGGTATCACACAGGTATGCAGAGGCTAACAATAAATACATGGACTCTTATGACCCCTCGAAACCAACATCTTATATAACCTATGAAGACTGCAACAACCAGTATGGATGGGCAATGAGCCAACCTCTACCATTTGGAGGATTTAAGTGGATTAATCCTGAAAATATAAACTTGGACCTACTGAAACCTGACGATGAAAATGGATTTGTACTGGAAGTAGACCTAGAGTATCCTGCTTACCTCCATCCTCTGCACAACTCCTTCCCCTTTTTGCCTGAAAATATTACGTCTCAAGGTATGAAGAAATTAATACCACATTTAGGAGGAAGGAAGCAGTATGTACTCCACTACATGAATCTCAAACAAGCTCTGGAACATGGACTCAAGTTAAAGAAGATCCACAGGGTGCTGCAGTTCAAACAGTCGTGCTGGCTTAAACCCTACATCACCCTAAACAATAACCTACGAAAACAGTCTTCTAATGACTTTGAAAGGAACCTATACAAGCTGATGAACAACTCATGTTTTGGGAAGACCCTGGAACGGGTAAAAAACCGTTGTAACATCCGTTTGGTGACAAATCCGATAAAACTTGAGAAGCTGGTAGCCAAGTCGACCTTCCTGGACCGGACGATATACGGTGAGAACCTAGTGGCAGTACATATGGCTAAAACTAAGGTTGTGTTAGACAAACCTATATTCATCGGGCTCTGCGTACTGGAACTGAGCAAGCAACTCATGTACAAGTTCCACTATGATGTGCTGATACCTTACTACGGACCTGAACGACTCTCTCTACTCTATACGGACACAGACAGCTTTATCTACCACATCAAGACGGAGGATATGTATAAGGACAGACTGGACCGCTTGGACTATTTGGACACCTCAAACCTGATCCCATCGCTTATCATCCCCTCTGTAAACAAGGGAGTGCTGGGACTATTCAAGGATGAAGTGGAAGGAAAACCCATTAAACGATTCATAGGACTTAGAGCAAAAATGTATGCAATAGACGTAGAGGGAGAAGAAGAAATTAAAAAAGCCAAAGGGATAGGGAAAAGTGCAGTAAAGAAGCATATCACATTCCAATCATTCATAGAAGTGTTGGAGAGCAATTCTCCAATTTTCACTTCGATGAATAGTATAAGATCGTTTGATCATGAAGTTAAAACAGTAAAGTCAAATAAGGTTTCACTGTCCCCACTTGATGACAAGAGAGTCATTATGGAGGATGGTATATCAACAAGAGCATACGGGTACATTCAATAAGAGATAGCTGCAAGGAAGCCTCTGCCCTGTCCTAACAGCCTGTAACTTCAATTTCTTATAACCCTCCAATATAAAATCCAACACACTCGTTGATAAACTTGAAATCCATGGGGAAAGAGTTACCTGTTAATAATAGCTTTTTACTGTTCTTTTCTTTTTGAATAGGTTATAATGTTATTTAGTGTATATTTATAGTTAAATGTTTCATAGTTAATATAAACAGTTGTAAAAATATATTGACAACAAAGCTGTATTAAATTATGTTTATTTATTTCAAGTATAATAGAGTAAATATGTATGTGCTAAGTTATCTATAATTTTGTAATGATCAATAAAAAAATATTTGTAAAATATTGAAAAAAAATATATATAATAAATCTGTATGAAATTGTCTGGATGTTTTTATTTCAATTACCCAAAAATTTTTTAATTATTATGATTTATGGTTGGACCATGAGGGCTTTGGAATTGAACTGAATATGAGGGGCAAAGTCTCACAATCGTATGTGTCCGTCTCGTTATATCAGTTTAAAAGAGAAAAGAATGGAAAAACGGGAGAGGGAAGTCTTACAGGAAATAAATCGGTAATACCGTAACCCTAAGTAAGAAAAAGGGGTGAATACAGATTCGATACAACCACTCACATACCGATCTTAAAACCTGTTAAGTAAAAGATTCGGAGATATGCCACAACAGTCGTTCAATACAACAGACACATGAGAAAGTAAATCGGATCTAATATAGGGCTAGAGTTCGGAGACAGGCATGATCACTGATAATCGTTTCCATGGAACAGCTATCACAAGATGGAACGCGCGCACACACACACATACACGCACACACACAAACTATTTACATATCTACATATTCAGATAGCATGCAAACACCCACACACACAAACACACACACAGACACAGACACACACACTCACTCACACACACATACACACACGCAAACACACACAAACACATACACACATACACACACACTAACACACACACACACACACACACACACACATATATACATATACATAATCAGACAGTATGTAAAAAACACACACAGACAGACACACAAACAAATAAACTATTTAAATATGGACATAATCTGACAAAATGCACACACATAGACACACACACACACACACGCAAACACAGAAAACTACACAAAAAAACATACAAAAAACACACAAAACTACACAAAACACACACAAAACTACACAAAAAACACACCATAACTACACAAAAACACACAAAACACAAACACAAAATTATATACATATCTAAATAATCAGACAGTATATATAAAAACACACACAGACAGAACACACCACACATAAACTATTTACATATGGGCATAATCTGACAAAATGCACAGACATAGAACACACTCAGTCATACACACCACACATACGCAATCACACTCAATCACACACAAAACTACAAAAAACACAGAAAACTACAAAACACATACAAAAAAAAAATATTAAACTACACAAAACTACACAAAAACACACAAAACTACACAAAAAAACACACCAAATACACATAAACACACAAAACTACACAAAACACACAACACTACACAAAAAACACAAAACAACAAAAAAACACACAAAAATACACAAAAAAACACAAAACACACAAAACTAAACAAAAAAAAATACACAAAACTACAAAAAAAAATCACACAAAAACTACACCAAACTACACAAAAACACACAAAACACAAACACACAAATTATATGCATATCCACATAATCCATGTTTATCAGTACAGCGAGAATAATAAATGTTATATTCTTTCAACATATAGCAGCATCAGTACAGATGCACCAAAAGATCTCAGTACTGCGAATATTTCTTGACAGGATATTATTTAATGTGTGTGTGTGTCTGTGTGTGCGCTTCTATAATTATTATGTGTTGTGTGTGTTTGCGTGTGTGTGCGTGTCTAATTTTGTACATTTTGTCAGATTATGTCCATACGTAAATATTTTATGTATGTGTCTGTATGTCGGTGTTTGTGTACATACTCTCTGATCATGTAGGTATGTATATAATTTGTGTGGTTGTGTTTAGTGTGTTTTTTTGTGTATTTTAGTGTAGTTTTGTGTGTTTTTGTGTGTTTGTGCGTGTTTTAGTGTATATGCGTGTGTGAGTCTATGTGTGTGCATTTTTGTTAGTTTATGTGCATATGTAAATAGTTTATGTGTGGGTGTATGTGTGTGTGTGTGTGAGTGTTTGTGTGTGTGTGTGTGAGTGTGTGTGTCTAGGTTTGAGCATTTTGTCAGATTATGTCAATATGTAATTATTTTATGTGTGTGTGTTTGTGTGTGTGTGTTTGTGTACATACTGTCTGATTATGTAGATATGTATGTAATATGTGTGTTTGTGTTTTGTGTGTTTTTCTGTAGTTTTGTGTAGTTTTTGTGTGTTTTTTTGTAGTTTTGTGTGTTTTGTGTAGTTTTTTGTATTTATGTGTAGTTTTGTTTGTTTTTTTTTTTGTGTAGTTTTGTGTGTTTTTGCGTAGTTTTGTGTGTTTTGTGTAGTTTTGTGTGTTTATGTGTAGTTTGGTGTGTTTTTGTGTAGTTTTGTGTGTTTTTGTGTAATTTTGTGTAGTTTAATATGTTTTTTTTTGTGTGTTTTTTGTAGTTTTCTGTGTTTTTTTTTGTAGTTTTGTGTGTGTTTGAGTGTGATTGCGTATGTCTGGTGTGTATGACTGAGTGTATGTCTATGTCGGTGCATTTTGTCAGATTATGTCCATATGTAAATAGTTTATGTGTGTGTGTGTGTGTGTGTGTCTGTCTGTGTGTCTGTTCTGTGTGTCTATGTCAGTGTGTGTGTTTTTATATATACTGTCTGATTATTTAGATATGTATATATTTTATGTGTTTGTGTTTTGTGTGTTTTTGTGTAGTTATGGTGTATTTTTTTGTGTAGTTTTGTGTGTTTTTGTGTAGTTTTGTGTGTTTTTTTTGTATTTTTTTGGTGTTTTGTGTGTTTGCGTGTGTGTGTGTGTATGAGTGCGTGTGTGTCTATGTGTGTGCATTTTGTCAGATTATGTCCATATGTAATTATTTTATGTGTGTGTGTTTGTGTGTGTGTGAGTGTGTGTGTTTGTGTACATACTGTCTGATTATGTGGATATGCATATAATTTGTGTGTTTGTGTTTTGTGTGTTTTTGTGTAGTTTGGTGTAGTTTTTGTGTGATTTTTTTTTGTAGTTTTGTGTATTTTTTTTTGTTTAGTTTTGTGTGTTTTGTGTTTTTATGTGTAGTTTTGTGTGTTTTTTTGTGTAGTTTTGTGTGTTTTTGTGTAGTGTTGTGTGTTTTGTGTAGTTTTGTGTGTTTATGTGTAGTTTGGTGTGTTTTTTGTGTAGTTTTGTGTGTTTTTGTGTAGTTTTGTGTAGTTTAATATGTTTTTTTGTATGTGTTTTGTAGTTTTCTGTGTTTTTTGTAGTTTTGTGTGTGATTGAGTGTGATTGCGTATGTGTGGTGTGTATGACTGAGTGTGTGTCTATGTCTGTGCATTTTGTCAGATTATGCCCATATGTAAATAGTTTATGTGTGTGTGTGTGTCTGTCTGTGTGTGTTTTTATATATACTGTCTGATTATTTAGATATGTATATAATTTATGTGTTTGTGTTTTGTGTGTTTTTGTGTAGTTATGGTGTGTTTTTTGTGTAGTTTTGTGTGTGTTTTGTGTAGTTTTGTGTGTTTTTTGTATGTTTTTTTGTGTAGTTTTCTGTGTTTGCGTGTGTGTGTGTGTGTGTCTATGTGTGTGCATTTTGTCAGATTATGTCCATATTTAAATAGTTTATTTGTTTGTGTGTCTGTCTGTGTGTGTTTTTTACATACTGTCTGATTATGTATATGTATTGTGTGTGTGTGTGTGTGTGTGTGTGTGTGTGTGTGTGTGTGTATGTGTGTATGTGTTTGTGTGTGTTTGCGTGTGTGTATGTGTGTGTGAGTGAGTGTGTGTGTCTGTGTCTGTGTGTGTGTTTGTGTGTGTGGGTGTTTGCATGCTATCTGAATATGTAGATATGTAAATAGTTTGTGTGTGTGCGTGTATGTGTGTGTGTGCGCGCGTTCCATCTTGTGATAGCTGTTCCATGGAAACGATTATCAGTGATCATGCCTGTCTCCGAACTCTAGCCCTATATTAGATCCGATTTACTTTCTCATATGTCTGTTGTATTGAACGACTGTTGTGGCATATCTCCGAATCTTTTACTTAAGGTTTTAAGATCGGTATGTGAGTGGTTGTATCGAATCTGTATTCACCCCTTTTTCTTACTTAGGGTTACGGTATTACCGATTTATTTCCTGTAAGACTTCCCTCTCCCGTTTTTCCATTCTTTTCTCTTTTAAACTGATATAACGAGACGGACACATACGATTGTGAGACTTTGCCCCTCATATTCAGTTCAATTCCAAAGCCCTCATGGTCCAACCATAAATCATAATAATTAAAAAATTTTTGGGTAATTGAAATAAAAACATCCAGACAATTTCATACAGATTTATTATATATATTTTTTTTCAATATTTTACAAATATTTTTTTATTGATCATTACAAAATTATAGATAACTTAGCACATACATATTTACTCTATTATACTTGAAATAAATAAACATAATTTAATACAGCTTTGTTGTCAATATATTTTTACAACTGTTTATATTAACTATGAAACATTTAACTATAAATATACACTAAATAACATTATAACCTATTCAAAAAGAAAAGAACAGTAAAAAGCTATTATTAACAGGTAACTCTTTCCCCATGGATTTCAAGTTTATCAACGAGTGTTTGGATTTTATATTAGGGTTATAAGAAATTGAAGTTCAGGCTGTTAGGACAGGGCAGAGGCTTCCTTCAGCTATCTCTTATTGAATGTACCCGTAGCTCTTGTTGATATACCATCCTCCATAATGACTCTCTTGTCATCAAGTGGGGACAGTGAAACCTTTTTGACTTTACTGTTTTAACTTCATGATCAAACGATCTTTACTATTCATCGAAGTGAAAATTGGAGAATTGCTCTCCAACACTTCTATGAATGATTGGAATGTGATATGCTTCTTTACTGCACTTTTCCCTATCCCTTTGGCTTTTTTAATTTCTTCTTCCCCTCTACGTCTATTGCATACATTTTTGCTCTAAGTCCTATGAATCGTTTAATGGGTTTTCCTTCCACTTCATCCTTGAATAGTCCCAGCACTCCCTTGTTTACAGAGGGGATGATAAGCGATGGGATCAGGTTTGAGGTGTCCAAATAGTCCAAGCGGTCCAGTCTGTCCTTATACATATCCTCCGTCTTGATGTGGTAGATAAAGCTGTCTGTGTCCGTATAGAGTAGAGAGAGTCGTTCAGGTCCGTAGTAAGGTATCAGCACATCATAGTGGAACTTGTACATGAGTTGCTTGCTCAGTTCCAGTACGCAGAGCCCGATGAATATAGGTTTGTCTAACACAACCTTAGTTTTAGCCATATGTACTGCCACTAGGTTCTCACCGTATATCGTCCGGTCCAGGAAGGTCGACTTGGCTACCAGCTTCTCAAGTTTTATCGGATTTGTCACCAAACGGATGTTACAACGGTTTTTTACCCGTTCCAGGGTCTTCCCAAAACATGAGTTGTTCATCAGCTTGTATAGGTTCCTTTCAAAGTCATTAGAAGACTGTTTTCGTAGGTTATTGTTTAGGGTGATGTAGGGTTTAAGCCAGCACGACTGTTTGAACTGCAGCACCCTGTGGATCTTCTTTAACTTGAGTCCATGTTCCAGAGCTTGTTTGAGATTCATGTAGTGGAGTACATACTGCTTCCTTCCTCCTAAATGTGGTATTAATTTCTTCATACCTTGAGACGTAATATTTTCAGGCAAAAAGGGGAAGGAGTTGTGCAGAGGATGGAGGTAAGCAGGATACTCTAGGTCTACTTCCAGTACAAATCCATTTTCATCGTCAGGTTTCAGTAGGTCCAAGTTTATATTTTCAGGATTAATCCACTTAAATCCTCCAAATGGTAGAGGTTGGCTCATTGCCCATCCATACTGGTTGTTGCAGTCTTCATAGGTTATATAAGATGTTGGTTTCGAGGGGTCATAAGAGTCCATGTATTTATTGTTAGCCTCTGCATACCTGTGTGATACCTGACAGATGCCCCCTCTTATTCCATTTTCAATCATAAGTATTTGGTCATAGTCTTGTAGAAGCTCCAGTTCGATTCCAGTGAATAAAAGCATAGCGTCCCATGTCAGTCCTGGTATGGTGAAGTAGTGAGCGGGATCCACTCTATGAGTCTTCATGATGCTTTCTCTGAACGCTTCGAACACATCACAGAGAAGCAAAACATCCGACTTTAGATATAGCTGAGCGTAGTCTGATAGAGTCTTCAATTCAAATGTCTTCCACACATTTATAGCATGCTGGTAATCTTCATCAGATATTGTAGATTCGTTGAGATTGCTATAGAACGCTGACTTAGGTGGTAGGCAAGTATCCTTTAATCGAACCAACTGTCTACATACTCGTAAGGAAATACACCTTTTCTTGTCATCAGACTGGTTCTTTCTTTAAAGTGTTTTGTCGTTTCCGGGTGGGAGGGAAGGTAACTGACCAATTTATCCAAACTGGAGGCCATAAACCGAAAGCTGTCTATAAACCTCAGTTTTACAGATCCAACATGCTTTGTGAATGATATATATCTCTCTGAGTTATTGGGTATTATTTCAACGTCTTCAGTATCACATCCAAGTTTTTTATAATAAATGTGAATCATATCCACTCAAATTATGTATGACAACTGGTATGTAATTGGGTGTTCTACACAATAAATTGCAGCTGTTGTGAATTACTTGTCGAAATTCCCCAGTGATATGACAGTGATCAGCTACTTTCCAATCTTCTTCAGTAAATGGTTTCCGGCAGAGTTTGCAGTCCGTTGTCTGTTTAAATTTCTCCAACTGATTTTCAGTGATGTCAGTCATTGGGGTGTTCCTTCTATATATTGTTTCTACCTTATTGGCTATTTTCTTAAGTGTAGCCATGAATTTTTCCGCTGCGTCTGAGCCTTCATATATGATTGGCTCCCCAGATAGTTCTGGTATTTCAGTCTTGACAAAAATACCGAAGCTCATAGGTATGTGGTTCTGGTATACTGTCGTAAAGCTGTGTGAAGTGTCCGGTTCACATCCCTGGATAGGTTGGAGGATGCTCTCGAAATCAGCGTATATAACTACCGGGAGTTTTATTAATTTGTTATATGCTTTGAATTTTGTTATCGGCTTCTTGGTCGGCAGTTCCATTATAGCTGGTTGTTCTTCTCCACATAAACGATGATGTTTTTTCAACTTTTCCACAGCACTTACTCCATATTGGTCATCGAAATGGATGAAACACCTCTTACAGATCTCTATTTTTCCATTGTGTTTGGTTATTTGTGGGTGTACTAGTTTATTAAAATTTTTTATGTACACATAGTGACTGCGACCTGTGTCGTTAGTTAACAGTAGTAAATCTCGATGGTCCTCAAGTTCTTCTTTCACTTTTTCAGGGGGTACACATTGTCTTTTTCGTCCAGAGCAAACAGGTTAATTGATTTTGTTCTTCCGCTCAAACTTTGGAATATCAGTAGTTGGGGTAGGAAAAGATATCGATGAAAAATCATAAGTATGAGATAAATACTTATATTTACTCACGAGATATGAATTTTTTGCATCAATGAGTGATGCAAGCACAGCATACTTGAAACATTCTTCATCATAATTTTGTACATTTATGCATGCTTTTCTCGCATCAATCTTATTAGGAAGAGGTATATAGCTGTAGCCTCTCAGTGGATTGTATTTATTTATTTTTAATCGTATCCCGTCTACGGCAAATAGTTTCCAACCACTTCCTTTGAGCTGTGCTTCTTCCATTTCATTCTTGATTTTCTTGAATTTTTCAGATATTATCTCATCTATGTCAGATGCTGAAGTTACAGGGCGGTTTTTTGTTTTAAATGCATCATTTCTTGATTCGCCGAGGGAGTTAACGAACGTACATTCAACCACTATATTAACTTTGATTGATCGGTGTTCATTGAGTGCACATGAAATCAGTTCGATTATCTTCCCCTTGTTTTCCATCATGTAGCAGTCCAGGTCAAAACATTTATCGGATCTCAATAAGTATGACTTCATTCGGTTGTCAAAGCCAGTTTCATAAGGCGTGATGCCTTCCTTTCCAGGTGGTAAAGCAAGAAGTTGGTCTTTTGTAGGTTCAACTCTGCAGAGTTTAGCCGTCACCTTTCTACAAACCTCCTCATGACGTTTTCCATTGTATGAGTTTGAAAATAATTGTCCACATACTTTGCAAATGAAACCATCACCGCAGGTAGCTTCATGACGCTTTCGATTATACTGGCGAGAAAAGCTTTGGCCACATCGAAAACAGATGTTCTTCAAAACGTCATTATGTCCATGTGCGGTGGATCTATGAATGTCCCAAGCAATCTCGGAGATGAATAAGAGAGAACAATCACTACACTTAAACATTATGATGTGATCAGTATGACAGTTCATAAGCAACTGAGGTAAGAAGCGCAAAGCAGTCTTTATATATCTCACGGCTATTAGATGAATCAGGGGTGCTGATGATCGTGATGTGAACATAACACAGTCCGTGGTCAACTGAGGTAAAAAGTGCAAACAGTTTTAATTCACGGCTTTAAGTCAGCGGTCATGATTGTGATGTGAACAAAAAGGTGGTCAACAAAAAAGTCAAAGCAGTCCTTATATAGCCCTCAATCGGTGTTAAAGGTATCGGAGGAAGTTATGATCGTGATGTTAACAGTAGGACAGTCCGTAGACAACTGACGTAAAAAGCATAAAGCCGTCCTCATAAAATTTACAGGTGGTGTCAAGTTACTGCAAAATCCATACCCATAACAATCTCTAGGCCCTTCCGAGCCCTTGGAAAGAACTGATATTCCCATCAGATGAACAACAAATACTATAATCTGATTACAAATTACTCCTTAATCACAGCACAGACCAATAATTAATGATAAAAGACAACTATAAACTACCACTAGCAAAAACATAGCATTAAGGGCTATAACTCGTAAACGGTAAGAGATATCGAAAAAATAACGAAATTTCGGAAAGCACGAAGTGCCATCCGAGCCAAATCATTTTTCAACGCTGAGTGAAATGATACCTAACTCAATATTTGGGGGGGGGGGGCTGATGTTTGGTGTGGGGTTTGGCGTTGGTGGCGGTGGGGGGGGGTTCAGTTGGGTAACCTTCGATAGTCATAATGAGTCACGCTGGTGATGAGTCATCCTCAAGGTCATTGACCTTTTCCCGGGCCCTGAGGTTTGATGTGCGGGGGGGGGGGTGGTTCCTTCGTGTGACCTTGAACTGCTCAGTAGCCCTGTGACAGGTCTCTCTTACTATAGCTACTTATATATATATAATATATATATATATATATATATATATAATTATCGCCAATTTTTTAAACTTGTTAAAATTTAATTAAAATAGGAAAGTGCTGTTTGAATGCTATTGAATATTTCTAATTCAAAATAAAATTGAATTATTTAAAATATTATCAATATATTAATATTATTATTTTAATAATAATAGTCATTCATTGTACAAAAAAACAATTACAACTAGTTAATAAAAGAACATAGCTATTTTGATGAACTTATGTATATATAAAATCAGTTGTTTTTTTAATTTCTATTTTGAAACTAGGCCTGCTACTGGGTGTTGGCCCATCCCAACTCCATCCATTTTCTCTTTTCTCAGAGATTTAATGTTAAGTTAAGAAATTTAAATTTAAGTTACTTTCCTTAAATGTGTGGGCTCTAACTAGTAACCTCGGGGCAGGCCACACCACCTTGTGCAGTTTAGTTGAAACTAGATATCATCACTACTCAGAGTTCACATACTACAGACCCAGGACCCTCGGTCTTGCAGTCAAGGTGTGTGCTATTCCATCTTGACTTAGAGAGGTGTTTCGAGAACTTAATTAGTTATTCAGGTTTACTCTAATAGTGAGAACGTCAAAAAGGGCTTTCCACAATCCGCATCTGTGATATGCTTGGTAGCAGCCCAAGCCATAAATGTCCCAAAAAAACTATTTCAGATAAAAGTTGTAAGGAGCAAATTTGTTATAGACTAACTGTTTTCAAATTTTCCTCAAACCTATTTATTTTTAAAATATTTTAATCTGGATATTTTATAATCAATTTTTTTTATATCATCTATTGTTTATAACTTTTATAGATTAGATAATCTATAGTTGTGTAAACACAATCTAAATAATCATCCACAGAGAACTTTTCTAGTCTCGAAAGTAACGTTACCACTTTGGTTTATTGCCGTCATACACGTAGGGAATGTGGCCGTTAAAGAGGTCAAAGAAAGTGCCAACAACGCGTTGTTGTTAACATTGACACTTTTTTAATTCTATACAAAATAATTGTTCAAGATTTCTTTATTCTAAAACTTGACTAGGATTTTTTCAAGGAAATAAAACTGCTGTCATTCAAATCGGACGCCATGTGGCCATTTCAATAGTACGAACAGACATATAATTTATTTTTGTATATATTGATAACGTACACATTTTTAAATGTTATTAATCTTCTGTACATACTGAATTAATATTTCTATACTATTTCATTATTACGCCTTATTATTATTATTATATTATTTAAACTGTTAATATTTTTTATTACTATTTCATTATTTCAAGATTACGCCTTTGAATAGTGAACTTTCCAAGACATAAAAGTAGTGCTCATTGATTTATAATATAATTACAAATACAGAATTAATAATAAAGAAAGGCGTGTTTTACTCGTGATATGATATTTGATGGCATCGTTACTTGGAAGAAGCATCGTTTATGATGGTTTGTAATTTAGTGTAGATATTTAGATCAGATTATAAATGCAACATTAAAGTATATACACAAAATACATGGATTTTTGGTTGTTTCTGAAACATTAGAGTAAGAAATTATGATTGTGATTTTAGTTTTCTGTTAATATAATTGAAATAGTTCTTTGAGGTTAACTGTATAATGTTGATGGAAAAATGTGCCTAAGAAAGAAGGAGCTATTATAGATAAGTGATAATATTGTGATGCTAGCGGGTGCGAGAAGAGGTCCTTTGTGGTACATTAAGAAACCTTGAACCTTGGAGTTGCGGACAGGTCGTCTCCCTCGGGTGACTAAACAAAGCTGTGGGCATTGTGTTGAGGCTCGATATAAGAAGTCCCCCAGAACGCCAGCCACCTCAGTGTGCCTCTCCTCTTGTCGTCAACTCTGAGGTAACTTACCACTTGTTTACCTCTATTCCCATAATTCTGATTATATTTTACTTTTTTCTTTACTTCATTTTAAGAATTTTTTTAAAAAAAAAAATTTCTTGTATAATGTATTAAAATCTATGCATTTCAACAAAATTTTTAGTTCAATGCTTAGACATATTCAAGAATTGATTAGTTTCCTTTTAGTCAGTGAATACTTTTGGAGTTAGAAACTAATACTTAAAGAAATGAAAATATCCTTTAAAGCTGAAAAATGATAAGTGTAATTTTATCTCCTATAAAAACAAATCATTACTGTAATCAGAATTTACAGCTGTAATCATTTTGAAAATAACTTTTATTTACAAATTACGCCTTAGAAAGTAGTATGACATAAACAAAAATATATTATTTATAAATATATTTATATAGTTATCTGTCATATAAGTTATCTATTTAAAATTTATAATATTGGAACAATAAAAACAATACGTTAGAATATTCACATTAATGATTTACTCTTTTACCATTTACTCTTATGTTAGTAATAGTTGAACTGATTGGATGTGGTTGGACCAGGATGAAGGAGCTGGAAGCAGCAGTGCTGGTGGTGGGTGGGCTGTGGTGTCTCGTGGGCGGAGCACAGGTGAGTGGACTGGAGCCACCAGAGGCAGGAAGGTACTACAGCCTGGACTGGACCTACTATGAGAGCAAGTCGTATTCAAGATATCCCCGAAAAACACGTCCTCTCAGGCGAGATTCTCTAGTCGTATCTAATGTCGAGATGAGAATGAACTGGGCCCAACTAGTAAGTGAACCCCGGGCAGGAGTGGATTTTACACTTAGACAAGGACAGAAGTATTTGGAACATGCAGTGCTCTTCCCTCCTCTAGATACTTTCTTCTTTGTACAAGGACTTAGGGATGGATATACCTACCAAGGAGACATCAAGGTCTTGAGGAGTCAGGAACATTTAGCCAACACCACAAAAACACTCCCTCAAGACATTCACAGCTTCAGACTCTCCACTCCTAGGATAGTCAGTCGTTAGTATTTCTATGAATCTTATATACTATTAAATAAATATGAACACTTGGATAATAATATTCCCATATTATAACTAAAATAAATAAGGATTCGTTTATTTTCTGAACTTTCAAATGATTACTCATATTGAAATTGCTAATGCTATTTTCGAATAGCTTACAAATTATAACCGCAGTTTTCGAATATTGTTATATTGAATATTATTTAATGTTACAATATTGGAACAATAATTTGGGGGAAACAATTGATTTCTGTCATATTGTATATATAAAGTATATACTCGTATATATATTTTATGTTCATTAGAAAGAATCCATAATTTTAATTATTTATAAAGAAGTTTATTTTCGTAGAACAAATAAAGAATTTGAATGTAGAACCTATACTTTACTTACAGAAAAAATATGTTTTTAGAAATTACTAAGAAGTTACTACAAATTTACAAAAGTAAAAATTAAGATTATAATTGCACTATACTTTTAGTTAATCAAATTTTGATTATTTTGTAATTGTTTGTTTTTTTTTTAATTTAATGTATTATATTTCTTCTTTCATAAAATGTTGGCTTTTTCTTCTTATTGAAGGTACATATTACTTGATAGTAGATAGAGAAAGAAACTTGGGTCTTTTTTTATCAAATTAACTAATAATAGGAATGTATTTAATTTTATTATATGTTAGTCACAATATTAAGTGTTTACCGTAAAAAGTAACCATATATGAGAATATCTCCAAGTTAAAACTGTCTTAATTATAGGAAAAACAATCTGTTTTATTAGTTTCTTCCCGATTTTATTAGTATTAGTGGGGTGTATTGATTCCCTAGTTATGTTGTAAAAGTTTTTTAAGTATATATTGAAGTAGCAGACTTGTAGTTTCGACTCGTGAATCTAACTTTTTTCATGTTTGAAGAATATTTTAAATTTAGTGCTTGAAGTAGCAGTTTCATAACATTAATTTTTAGTCTACTCATCAGCCTTATCAATATCTCTTCTCCTACTCTCACTTATCACATTATTTGGTTAACATGAACACTTAACCTGGACATATTATTAAGAGATTTAACACAAAAAAATGCAACAGAAATATTGCTAAAACAGTCAAACACAAATAAATGGACTAATCAAAAGCTGATATCAGTGTGTCTTAAAGAACATGTTTACCTTCGACTTCACGGAATATATCCACTTAAAGTCGACGCCCAATGAATATTTCTGAGCACTATAGTGCGCTTCGGTTCCAGACTAGAGGCCTGTAACTACTGAATTATTGTGCTGTTGTTGGTGGGGTGATTAGTACGTAAATAATAAATTTGTGGGGTTGTTTAAATTGTAAATTTTATCTATTATATGAACAAATGTGTTATTAACTTCCTTATATATGTAAGACACCCTCCTTCTACTTTTAGTTGAAAATGGATAACGTCCACAAAATAGGCCGAACAACTACTCCTATATACAAAGTTTGACGGTATGTTCAACTAATGAGATATTATATGTAGTGTAATTACACACATGTATACTTTTAAGTAAACAATAGTACCAATGAACAATGAAAGTACTATTGATATCTAAATATCATATATTGTATTATTAATTACCCATCGATATTAAATGAAAAGTTAATACTAATCAAAGTATTTTTAGCAATTATTTCTTCAATTTATTATAGGGATTTCTACAAATTAGCTATTAATGTAAAAATAAACTAAATTATTGTAATTTTATTTCTAGATAAAGAATTGCCGAATATATTGAAACAGTCTGAAGAAAGGATTTCAGACGGAATCAAGTTGGATTCGAGTTCAGTTACTTTTGATTTTTACCCAAAAGTACGAGAACATTACATCCTGGAGATATTGTAAGTATATATATGCATAATGAGAGGGTAGTTGAAATCAAAGTAGTAGATGGGTACCATCATACTTTGTAGGAATGTTCCTGTTTCTGACGTTGTCCTTCTAATTCTTCTTGAAGAGGAGAACGTCCAAATCAGGTCGAACAATTACTCCTGTATAATACAAAGTATGACGGTATCTTCTACTAGGGTTATTTGTACGAGCTCCACCGTTTAAATATACGTACCTTTAAACAGAGGTTATAAGGGTTTCCCTACGTCATTGCTTATCATATCTGTCCTTTCATATCTCTCTAGAAGGCCTAGACAAAAACTATAACCCGCTAAATTCAAATTAAAAACGCTTCTAATTTTCAAAACCAACCTAAATCAAGTTTATAATTAATTAATTACATTTTAGTTAGTAATAAGCCTCCTTCTAAATTCCAAAAGCAACCAAAATAAATTTTATAATTATGGAAAACCTACCAAAATTCATTTCATAATTCATTGATTACTTTTGAATTAGTAATAAGCCCTCTAAATGTAAAAACTAACCAAACTCAATTTTATAATTGTAATCTATATGCCTTGAAATCTATATAGCCAACCATATCATTTAGTTTCAAACTAACGCTGATATACTTTACTAAGTAATTTAGATGCCTTCAAATTAAACATTTCATTTAATCAAACTTGGCACTTCTATTTTCATTACATTATAAACTTAACGCAGTTTAGAAGCGTTTATCAAGGAATAGGATTTTATTTTATACATTTAGTGCTATACATCTATAACTGAATCTCATGAGGATACTCTTGTTAAGTATCAAGTTTGAATATACTGACTCTGGTTTTGCTGTAATTGTAATTTAAAACTAATATTGATTTCCAATCATAATCTCAATGTCATTGTTTTCCCAAGCTCTTTTCATTGTTCTTATAGCCTCTTGATGTTTAATAGTAAACTTCCCAGTAGATAGGTTTTAATGTACTTTACTTAATAAAAATATCTGGAGTGGTGGCCTTCTTTGAACTTTACTATAAGTAAACATAATATCACACTTCTTGGGTGAATAACATGTAATGTCCCAATTAGGTGTAATATAAATGTCTAAATGAGAGATGATTATTAGTCTTTCATTCCTGGAGGTAGTACACATAGTAATTGATCCACTTATCAGTATATATGCTTATTTTTGTATATCACACCACTGATGCATATTATATTATTAGTATAACTACAGCAGCAATAAAATTTTAGCCATATTTTTAAAAAGCGAAAGTGTAGTTTTCGAGATATGAAATAATCTCTTACAGGAGAATATGATTTTTGTTCCAACAGCCAGAGGATCTCTTACATAGTTTACCTGACCTCCTTCTACATTGGACATTCTTCTTCGATGGAAGAAGGTAAATCCATCATACCATGAAAAGCAACAGAAATTTATGTTTATAGGTGGTGACAAAGTTTAAGAAAAAGTTTCTCATTTAATACTTGAAAATATTCTTATTTTGTCTGAAAAATGTTGTTTTAAGATAATTTTTAATTTAAGATGTGGGATAAATTCATGTTTCAATGATGTCTGTATGTTTATGGGTGGGTGGGTGCATATCTAAGAACTTCTGAACACAAGAATCTTGTATACTCGAGAATCTTGGATGGATAAGATTGATATTTTACACAAACATGGGGCGCATATTGTAGATGAACCCTATTGTTTGAGAGCAATTATGCATGATGGGAAAGTCACTCTTTTTGGCCAAAATTTGGTTTTTAGACACAATTTTTTTTCCTAAACTACGAACTCTATGGTCTTGAAATT
The DNA here is from genome assembly GCA_026182355.1 of Hermatobates lingyangjiaoensis. Taxonomy (NCBI): domain Eukaryota; kingdom Metazoa; phylum Arthropoda; class Insecta; order Hemiptera; family Hermatobatidae; genus Hermatobates; species Hermatobates lingyangjiaoensis. The sequence continues at coordinate 253,826 of JAPFBL010000632.1, forward strand.
TTGGCCGTATCGTTGAAGCTACAAAGTAATAACTGAAAAAATCCTCAAATTTTTAAATGAACAAGACATTTTTTTTTCAATAAAATGTAAAAACTTTGACTTATCATTCAATCTGAAAATTTTTGTGAGAGCGATACAAGCCAAATTGTTTGACTTTCAATAAAAAGAAAATATAGCATTATGTAGGGAATGAGTTGAGGCATTTTATTTCAAATTTACTTGAAGCAAGGGGTAATATAGTAATATAATATAATATTAGGGGTAATATAATATAGTAATATAGTATAGTATATATGGTATAGTATAGTAATATAGTATAATTTCTGTTTTAAAAAAATGTTTCTTTCACGAGCTAAACGGCTCATTACAGATCAATGAAATTTTGCCAAAATATTGAAGAGAAAATTAGCAATTTATGGAAAAGGTCTGTGAAATTTCCATTCTCCAAAAGAGAATAAAGGTATAAAAACTGAATAAATATTTATTCAATTTAATTATAAAAATTATAATTTATCCTGGACTAACGGATCACTTGCAATACTTGTTGGATTTGCGTACATTTATTTACATTGACTTAGAATTTTTTTTCAGTGAATTGAATGAAAGAATATTGAAGTTTTAGAAATATAATGACAAAATTATAGTCATATGTAAACAAAATATACATATTGTTTAATTTGTAAGTATAGTCAGTCACATTAAAACAAAATAAAAAATCCTTTGGTTGTAGGCCATTCCAAATTTTTATTAATGTCTGAAAATATTTGATTGAATAGTTTTATAATTGTTTTTATTTCAATTTATGTACATTTTATTAAGTGTTGTGAGTATTATTACAGAGCAATTTAATGATTTCAATGACCGAAAATTAGTCATTGATTTTATGGAAGGGAATTCAAATAAATAAATATTATAGCCAAATAAGATTTTGTTTATTTATCTAAGAGGAAAGATGAACACTTTCTAGGAAGTACCTATAATCAACGGGAATGGTATGGTAAAAAAGATTTCCACACCAGTTTCACATGAACGATGGTTTATATTTTTAAGAAATTGTAAAACCCATTCAATGAAAAAGAGCAGAGGGTGTCCTAATCATCAATTCTAGATATTATTTTAAGAGACAAGCTATTCAATAGATTTACATCTTAAATTGGTTGAAATTGATGAAATAATTCTAGCTAAGTCAACCTTTTTAATTTAAAAAGATATTCTTATTTTAATTTCATGTATTAATGAGAAATACAAGTTTAATAAATGATTGTTAATATGACTTAGTTAATTAAGTTTAAAAATTTGTGTAGTTATAGTGAAGATCAATGTAAAAGTAATTTTTTTTTCTTTACAGAAGAACGCTCTTTTTTTAAAAAAACATTTTTGAACTGAACACTCTTGATTAAGTCAACTAATGGTCACTTAATTTTAACCAAATGGATACAATTGATAAGTGTTATAGATAAAAGTAAGAGTGTTCCTTTATGTATTAACTCTTAAGAATTCCAAAGAGTATTTTATTTTGAAACTTACTAAAACTTGTTAAGTGTTTAGTTAAATTTAAATTAGTTCTTTTTGAACCACTTGATCAAGAGTGTTTTGTTCAAAAATGTTGAAAAAAAAAGGATCCTTTGTATAAAAAAAAAAACTGATTTTACATTGAACTTCACTATAAGTAAACGGGTTCTCAAACTTAAGCATGATGAATTTATTTAACTGTGTCCTTCTAAATATCATTTATTGCACTAGTAATCACTATTAAGCCATTGAATTAAAAATTAAGGAGAACTAATAATATTTAAACTAAGGTTACTCAATTAAATAAATACATATTAGAAGTTTTCAAAAGTAAAGAACTCTTTGGAATTCTTAAGAAGTTACCATATAAAGAAACTCCCTAACTTTTAAGTATAAATATTTGATTATTGATTTATTTAGTCAAAATTCAGCAGCCAGTTCGTTTCCTTTGTTTCAACTTCTACTTTTGCATTCTTGCTCTAGGACAAGTGTGAAATAGAAATTTATTTGTATGAAATAGACAATAGAAAACAAAAGCACTTAACAAGTAAATACAAGTTGATATTATAATTGAATTATATTAGAACTGAATTGCTAAAGAATGTGGATTGCAATTTTATAAAGTAAAGTACTGAAGGTTGCCCAACTCTTTAAAGAAGTAAACAGCTTTAGTTTATTGCTGTTTAAATAAAGTACATATGGATGTTAAATATTTCACAGTCAACTGTTGAAAAATATCATTGAAATCCACTATTAATAAAGTATTTATTACATTATTATTATTATTATTATTATCTATTTAAGTTGCCTTATTTTAATGATTCAGCCTCATTAACAAGAAGGTAAACATTAATAACAAGTGAACAACAGTGGATGGGTGACCTGTTATTATAAACAAAAAATCTGCAGTAGCCTACACTCTACTTTACTATAAGTAAACTTTCACATTCAATCCTAAGTCAAAGTTTTTCCCTTTTTTCAAAACAAGTTGAAAAAAAAACAACTTTTTTGTTGTTTTAGAAATTTGAAAATTCCTACTCTGATTAAAGTTTGAATACATTCTTGATATCACTGCATTAAGATTTCCACACCAGATATTATGTGTGTAAATGTAAATATTAATATGAGATTAAATAAGAATAGAATTTTTAAATGTAAAAAAACAATCAACGCCAATGTAACATACAATTTATTTTGTTTTAATGTGACTGACTATACATGCATATTAATCAATTATGTATAGTTTGTTTTCATGTGTCTATGATAATGTTGTCAGTAAAAGAAAAGAAGTCATTCATCTATTTGACATGTTATTAAAATTATTTAACTCAGGGCTTAAATCTCATAGGACTTGACACTCCACTTCCAAACTTGTCCTATTTTACAACCCATTGTCATAACTAAATTCAACTTCAGGTTTCAGTTCTTTAATAACTTTCATAATTGTACTTACAGGAGTATTCCTCACTTCGATAGGTTTAGGTATGATTTGATCAAACTCTTTATCCATTTCAAGGTGATTGACTCATATACAGATGTAATCTAATCAAAAGTTTCTATCTCTTCTGGTCAGAGAGTCTGCATTCTTAAATAAGAGAGTCTGTTAAATAAGGCTTTCATTCAAACTGATTAAGCAGACAAACTTCTAATAGATGCTCCATATACAATTTTTTAAATTTCCCTTTGAAGATATAGTGTTCTTTACAAATCTAAATAGAATTGGAATGATCCTTTCAAACTAACTTGAACTCGGCTCTTCTTGACAACTTTTAACGGCTTTCTTCTTGATTTATTTGTCAGTTCCACTCCTCTGAAAGACTAGGTGTGCAGTGCAAAAAATACTTGCCAATAGAGGATATTTATATGGTTCCAAACATTTCCAAATTGTTTACTAACTCATTACCACGTGTTCCAAAGCCTGACAAGAAATTCAAATTATTTACACTGTCTTCATTATTAATTTGTCACTCAGACTAGAGTCCTTTTATTGGTATCTCAAAAGCGTTCAATCCAGGTAACCGTTTGGGCTCTCCTCGAGGCCTCTTGTAGAATAATTTATGAAGGCCATTGTATCTAACATATACATCATACTATTAATATTTCATTCTATTCTAATTTTTTTAATATTATCTCCCATAGAATCCTTTCCATTTTGAAATATAAACAGAAAATTTACCATTTTTGACAGAAACATAAACAAACACACCAAGTCTTTCAATCCTGAGGGTAGTTCAGGATTGCACTAGTAATCTAGTAATTGATGCAGTTATCCCTATACACACTTAGTTTTGTGTATCACACAACCCATGCTGTGGTATTATTAGTTTTGCCACAGCATTATTAATAACTTTTTTTTAAAGCCACATTAAAGACTTCATTCTTTGACATCATCTCTTATAGCAGAACATTGTGTTTTTTTCCCTTTAACTTAGCTTCTCCAACTTAATCTGTCATTTGGAAAACCTCCAAGAGTATGTCCTTAACTTTGATAGTTTTCAGTTAAACTTTTTTCTCATTCAGAAAGAAGTAAGGACTGTTTTCGGTAGATTTGGACCCAGACTTTTCCTATTTACCCATCTTTCAACAATTTGTGGATAGCATGATGCATTATCAGAAAGATAGTGCGTTATGCATTATTCCTTCTATTATAAGGTCTTCTTCATATCCTTGCGTGCAAAGAGACACGACGGTAACTAAGTCGCAAGGGGAAACTCTTTCTACCTCAGGAATTGAAGTGAGTGAAACCAAGTTCTTCTCACGTGGTCAACTTTAGTTTAAAGCTCTTTTTAGCTCAAGGGTCAGAGGTTCCAACTATTTGTTCCTCAATGAACCTGAAGGACAGACAGCTAATGTGCTGAATACAGAGGCATTTACTTGATTCTGTACTACTAATGATACTTTCTATTATTCTATAATTTCTAATGATATTTTGGAATACCATGTATCATAGGAATTTTCGATTCCGTCATAGACGGGCACATTTTCTAGTAATATATATTATAATTTCAGGTCTCCATCTCTACGGAAAATGGGTGAACAAACAAATAAAACTCATGAACTTTATATATATACATACTGCACAGACAATAACTTCATGCGTATTTCAAAAATATAAATTAAATTTTAAAATAAAAAAAAATGTTTAGATGCGTGAATTTGAATTTGTTTCCAATACTACTGCCAAACACAACTAAATCTAAATAAACATTTCAATTTCATTTAATTGAAATTACAAACATGTATTTTGCTTGAATTTAATTTAATTTTTTTAAATTACATGTATGTTATATTTATACTGTTATGTTCATAATATATGATTTATGGCTGTTTTATAACATACGGTAATTGAATTATTGGATATATAGTACAGTATGAACGGTATACATTACTAGAACATAAAGTAACTTACGTTCGCTTGTTTGGAACGTAACTGAAACGTACATCGATAATTGTCTTTATATATAAGTATAATTATTAAGTCCAATACGTAAAACTCTCTTCCTTTTAATATAACTTTTAAAAACATGAATTTTTGTTTTAAGTAATTAAAAAAGGTAAAACAAGGTCATAAAGTGATTAAAATTATTTTTCATCCTAGGATATAAAGTCTCACCACCCATGCAGACTTTCCTTTTTATGTTTAAGATATCCTGTAGGGTACAATAAAATGAATTTGCGAACACATTCGATAATTCCTAAAAGACAATTATTTTTAAGGTACTTATCGTTGCGGAAGGCTTTAACAAAGAAAATACCAAAATATCAATAAATGAATAGCAAAAAAGTAACATTTTTACTTTACTATAAGTAAAGTATAGCGATCGTGGAAAAATTCGATCTCGAGATTTTGACGGAATTACATGTTTTGAGGTCCCAGAAGTCGTTTTATGAAGTTTTTACGATGATGTCTGTGTGTGTGTGGGTGGGTGGGTGAGTGTGTTAGCATTGCTTGTTATCACGCTACGGTCCAGAATCTTTGATGGATGAAGTTGATATTTTACACAAAAATGGGCCCCATAAAGACGAAGATCCCTATTGTTTGGGAAGAATTATGCATGATGGGAAAGTCACTTTTTTTGCTAAAAACCGTTTTTTTTTAAACATTTATTTCTCCTAAACTGATAACCCTAGAGTTTTGAAATTTTGACATTATCTTTGAGGTTACAAGTGAAACAAACGAAAAATATATTCAGAATTTTCAAACAATAGGAAATATTTTTTTTTCAATAAAATGTACAAATTTTGACTTATAATTCAATCTCAAACCTTGTGAGAGTGATACAAGCCATACTGTTTGACGGACAAGAATGAAACTATGCCTATAAATAGAACATTATATGGAGAATGAGGTGAGATATTTTTTTTCAAAATTACATTCGCTAAAGGGGCGTTACAGTACGATTTCTGTTTTCAGAAAATGTTTTTTTGACGCTAAACGGCTCAATAAAAAATAATGAAAATTTTACCAAAAATGGAACAAAAAATTAGCAATTCATAAAAAAAAAATCATGAAGTTTCAATTATGGGAAAGAGCAATAACGCTATAAAAACTCTTTGTTTATCTTAGACTATGAGATCACCTGCTATACTTGTCGATTTTTTTATATTTTTTTCATTGTTTACATGGACTTAAAAATTTTTTGAGCGATTCCACTGAGATAAAATTGATATTTATAAAGGAACAATTTAAATTGTTTATTGACTTATATGAGATGTAAGAGGAATAATATTGTGCAGGAAAATGATAACACACACTCAGAAAAAATTCGTATATATGTTATTTGACAAAGGGGAAGGAAAATGATCTTATTAAATAATAAGAAGCCATAAAATTCAAAGTATAATAATTCCGTAAAAAACCAAAAATGTAAAAGATAATTCAAAATTGAAATCTTTCGTTTAGAGATTAATAAATGTAATTATCGTACATCTTTAATTATAAATCACCTTAAAACATTTTCTTAGCTGTTTATGATGTTTTTCAGAGAAAAAAAGGGTATTTTCCTGTTTTACATTTGAAAATTTTACTTTAATATTCAATGTAGAAGGATGTCAAGTAAACGATGTAAGAAATCTACTGGCTATTTGAACAAAAGCCATGTTCTCTTGTAGGAGAATATTTCGTTTCTAGAAATGTTCACATGGGGTTTTCAAAAATGTTATTACTACTGTAGTTATACTAATGAAATTATTTGCATCAGCTGTGTGATATACAAAAATAAGCTTATATATTGATATGTCCTTCAATCACTATCTCTACTACCTCAGGAATGAAAGACTAATAATCATATCCCATTTAGATGTTTACATTATGCTTAATTGAGACGTTATATATTATATACTCAAGAAATTTGATATTAAGTTACTTATAGTAAAGTTGAGTGAAGGCCACTCCGATTTTATTGCTTATAGATGCTAGGATTGTTATTTTGTATAATAATAAAGTGATTTTGTTTTGATTTAATGACTGTCTTTAGAAGAGTGGTTTCCATTTAACCAATAAGTACCATATTTAAATTATTGGTACCTTGGGCATATATTCTAATATGGATGAATGGAAATTTACATGGTTTCTCTTTCTAAAATCACAATCTCCTAATTTCCAGACGTTGCCTTTAATCATGAAAGGAATAAAAACATTCTTAAAACATCTATGTGGTCTAGATAACCATATACTTAGTGATAGGTAAAAATATCACGCTATTGATAATGATATTTACGATTAACATAGCGTAGCATATTGAATTGCTAAACTACCGTTAGTAAAATGTACCCTTGTATTGGTAGAATAAACTGCGACTACTATAACTAATATTTTAAATGTCATTATTGTATATAATGCAATGTATATGCTAGATACTCTATTTTCATCTTAATTTGCAATCTGATTTTTGAAAAATTTGAATCAAGCAATTTTTGCATAAATTTGATAATAAGCTAACTATCATAAAGTTGACTTTAGTCTACATCAATTATTTTTTTTAAATGAATTTATTGTACTAGTTTACATTCCCAATTTTTTAGTTTCAATTCATTTTATTGAGATATGTTTGCAGAATGGCCGCGAATAATCTAGTAATGAAGAACATAAAATTATGAAATTGAATTGTAATTGTACATTGAATTGTATTATTCCTAATAAAAAATGATCCAATAGAAAATAATTATACTTGTGTTATATGACATCAGTATTATTAGTCATGAATTTACACGTTTTAAGGTTTTTCAAGTGGTAAGGCAATCTATCTCTCCTTCTAGGTATTGGATGTCTTGTCCTTATCGGCTTTTGTCTTATCTAGGTCCCTTTGTGGCTCCTTTGTTCTTTCCCTGTGTTCGGTCTAAAATACGCCCCACCCTTACCCCTTCTCCCTGTTAGTTAGGTCAGTCTAATGGCATCTTTTGAACACATTGTTTATCTGTGCGAAAACTTCCTCCAGAGGCCTGATCTCCAGGAAGGTGATGATTTTTGGTTGAGTCGTAGAAGTTACAACAGAACAGTAATTCAGAGGTTGGCTGCAGAGCCGAAACTCTTAAAGGCTTCCCTCTTAGTTACTTTTCTGATGCATATGAGCCTATTGAAAGATTGTGATTGTGTAACATGCTGTAATTGTGGTAGGGGCATGACTCTGCTGATGCTGATTCTGCTCACAGTAAGTCTATCATTTTTATGAGGAATTATATAATCTCATAACTTCTTTCATGAGTTTATGATAAATCTGATAGTAGCTTTTATATAAAAGTTATTCTTCAATTAGAATGTTTTTTTATAATTAACTTGATACATATAGTAACTATTATATATTAGTTAGTAAAATAACAACCAGAACAGAAGCTAATTAAATAGGTTTTACCATGAATAATTCTTATAGTTTTTTTTTTAAACATTTCAGTCTTTTCATCACTGTCAATCAACCTTGCAAATCTCAATGAATCAGTAGAAACAGAAAACAGGTCTACCAGTATTCGTCCAACCAATTGCCTCTTATCTTCAACTCCTATCTGTTTCAAACGAGATTTCACATTATTAAGTAATTTTTACTTAAATATAATTAACTTCTTGAAATGTTGTATCTAAGCTAAACAAACCTGTTTGAAGCAACCAACTGTTAAATTGATATAATTAAGGATGAAATAAAATAGATTTATTTTTACTTAATTTAAAATCCTTGGTGGGCTGAAGAGTAAAAAGCACTCCGGATGTTATTTACACAGATGACGTACTTAATGATGACAATCTGGTTTCAAATCCCAGAGAAAACGAAAAAAACATTGCTTGGGTTGATTTAAACTTATTATACTATAACTTTTCAATTGTTATGCACCATATATTAAATTGACAATTCAGTAATAAAATTGTCCATGGAGCTTAATGTAGCATATTTAAATGCTTTAGTGTGAACATATTTTCAAGGAATTGAGATTGAAGATAATTATTATTGATAATTATCAGGTGTGTTTAAATTCTGATCCATCAAACGGGAACATTTTTCTGTTATTTTTGGCTGGTGGAAAATGAATTTTCCTCAATGAAGGCTGATCAGAGCTGAAGGATGACTTGATCAAGATCTTTTCAGAACTTCAAAATTTTCTGTTTTTATTTTTTTATTTATACTATATGTTTTGAATATTTTTAAACCAAAGTAACATGCTTTATGGTTTTTCAAATGATGTATATTATATTATAGGGTCAACCGCACTTTCATATTGGCGGTCACTTTACTGATAGACTTATATTTACAGGAGACTAGGGTTTTATTTAAAACTATAAACATATGGTTGCTTCAAGAATTTTCAGTTAATCATAGATAATGTTGAAACAATGTTGAGAATCATCTACCTAAGAACTAATAACTTTGAATAAGACATTATGGATGTATCAACACATGGATGACTGCATATAACTAACTGTAAAATTCCTTTAAGTCATTGGTTGGTAGAATTGATTCTGAAGTTTGAAGAACTCAAAATGTTGAAAAAGAAATATAAAATTATTAATTTAAAATTCTATTTGAACAAGTGAGATAAAAAATTATAAAAAAAAAATAAAGATATAAATGTAATTTTAAAACACATTGAATTGGATAGTTCGGTAAGTGTTTTTATTAATTGATTTATAAGAGAACATGAGCTTTTTGTGTTGTTGCCGTTGGGTTGGTCGACCATAGTCGAATTCTACGTCAACTTTGTTTATACAGTGTTGAATCCTATTTGCAGGAGTGTCCTCTAAACTAGAGGACTACATAATATACAATATATAATATATAAATAATATAATATTTATATTATAAGGGTATTGGATGCTAATCTAAAAGCTTTATTCTTCGACTTGTTAGCGAAGTGGGCCAGGAATCTGCGACAAGGCGGTCTCAGGTTCACATAGTTCCTAACGCCCAGTCAGTTGTCATCAGTGACCTTCCTCCTGACCAGCTCGTGCGCCTGGTCCTCAGCAGGCCTGCTAACACCACCTATATGCGTCAGGTCGCCTCTGCCGTACTTCACACCGGCTCTCTTCTCAAAGCCACTCAGTCTCCAGCTCCCAGGACTTCCCCTTCAGGTAATTACAAACATTACCTTCTTATTGATTTACAATAAGATGTATATTTGATGGATTGTGAAATTCAATTGTTGATCTTCTTATTCTTAGTTACTTATTTTGTCGTATTATGTCTACCTTATTTGAGTTACCCTAATAACCATACTAATGATATAACAAAAAAAATATATAAAAAGTGACATAATGTTTATTAAATCACAAAATTAAGTGATTAATAAGCATAATTAATAAAAATACTGAAATATGAAACAGTTTAAATCATAATAAAATTATGAAAGTAATAAAATGTTATTTTTATATTAAATAAATGTTATAGAATAAAACGGATAAAATAGTAAAAAAAAATTTTACTGCTTGCAGCAAAATAATGGATTATTATAATTTTTGACATATATTATTATTATTATGATTCATGAAAGATAATAAAATTAAATGAAGCTATTACAGTGAATACATTTTACAAGATAAAACGTGTTACAGAAGAGGTGTCCGAGGTGGTGGTGATGTGCCACGTGAATGGAAAGAGGCCATTTAAGGGGGTTCCCTGCAGAGATAGTAGTGCCTGCATTCCTCATCACTGGAAGTGCGATGGTGTTCAAGACTGCGCAGGTGATACTGCCGCCTTCAACTTTATCTTTTTTTCCCTATCTCTATGACTTTCATTATAACTATAAATATACATAATCACAGAGAAAAAAACACACAGTACAAAGAGACAACAAAAACACTACACTATTTCAAACCACATCATTCTACTTTAGAGTTAAATATTTCTGAAAAAAACAGCCTTCCGTCTTGACTTAACTTCCGAGCAGCTTCCTGTACCATTCTGATGACGGCAAATACCAAAATATCGCAGTAACTTTTGTGTTTTCTTCTGCGAGTTTTACCTTTATGATTGTTTATTTAGTTCTTTGAATTCTTTTGGATAATCAATATATATATATATATATATATATATATATATATATATTCACTTGATAAACAAAAAGACGATCCAAACTGGACACAATAACAGTTCAAAATTGAAGATAGGTAGCACAGAAAGTAAAGAAACACACTTACAGACTCAAATTTGGTAAGTGTGTTTCTTTCCTTTCTGTGTTACCTATCTTCAATTTTGAACTGTTATATATATATATTTTTTTTTAGAGTAAACTATAGATAAGAAGTAAAGGGTAGGAGATCCAACCGTTTGTGTTTGGTATCCCTATTTCTACTCTTCTGATGACGGTTCAACCAAAAATTAGAGACTGTAAATGTGTTCGTCCCTTTACTCTGTATCTTTAGTTTACTGTGAAATGTTTGTTGTCCTGTGTGGATCGTTTTCCTGTTGATTATATATATGAAGTTTAAATCGCAATAGAAAAAGGAAAACAATAGAAAAAAATGCTCTGACGCCTTTCAATGTATGCCATCAGAGCATCTTTTTCTATTGTTTTCCTTTTTCTCTTGTGGTTTAAACTTCATTGATTGCATTACGTGTTTATTTATTGTGATTTTTCTGCATGTATATATTATTAAATATTAGAGCATCTTGTGCATTCACGACTTTTTTGTTGGTTTCTTCGATCTTGCTTGCGATTTTCCTCTCTTCTAGCTGGAGTCGCGATAAAACATGTCCAATGGACATTGTGATGTGAGGGTTGATTAGCAAGCCTTCGGCCGGCCAAACACTGATCATCCTTAGGTTGAACAATGGAAACAGGTGTGGGCTTATATAGACAACGGTTGGAACAAGGTGAACAACGTTCTTCACTAGATGTGGACTCTCTAGGCAGCGACTCTCCTGTGGATTAGACCATCGTGTATATCCTTGAAGAATCTTGCTAACTGTGACACACCTAAAACTGAACTAAACATGGTTTTAGAGATTTTCACTAAAGAATCTCCCTTCATTTCACCGTATAGTAAAATGTACCAGCAAGTCAATGGAGTATAGTAGCTATGGAGTCACCCCAAATGCCCTTAGACTATTCTGAGGAAAGGTTCAATACTTTTCAGAACACCAACAGTTCTTTTAATGAAAATATAACAACTTTTTTATGATTCAACTCGATTTAGTTTCAAATTTTTATCTACATCCTCTTGATTGCCATGTAAGAAAGGGTTGATGAAGTTGCATAAAAATAATTTCCCGATACGACAAATTGTGAGTTTAGTTAGTTTCGCTTCATATTGAAATTGTTAGTTACTGTTCAGCCCATTAAGTATTATAACTTCAGATAACCGTAGAAAAAATAATATACATTTCATTAGTAAATTAAAAAGCATCAATATTATAGAAGAATTCGATTGATTAGTTTTGACATAAAGTTCCTTTTTACTAATGTATCTGTAACCGATATCTTGAACTTGCTCTAGGAGGATCTAGCTAATCATTTCCTCTTCCTACCTTCACTATAATGGCGCTTATTAAATTATGTGTGGTTCATTGTCATATTCAATTTGAAAATTATTTTAACGAACAAAATTCAGTCTTGCGATGGGTAATTGGTTATCCGTCTCATGAGTAATTTATGTATGGATTTTTCGAAACTAAAATATTAACTTCAGTTCTGCTTAATGAGATGAAATGGTTCTGATATACTGGTGATATACTGTGCATTGAAACCTATAGCTGAGAAACACAAAAGAGAACAAATACTCACTTTTCAAATCGTGAGTGTTTGTTGTCTTTTAGTATTAAAGTATTTCATCTTTTAATACTAGAGATGAAATATTTTTTTATTCTTATTTTGCCTTATGAAATAACCAAAATTAATGATTTTTTTACTATTTCATATGCATATAATAATAGTACTAAAGACGGTATTTCAAGTTTCTAAAATGATGAGAAAAACGGAAAAAAATAGTTAAGTAATTCTTTTAACATAAGTAACAATAAAGAACCTTTTGTTGTGATGAAATATTTCGCAAAAATATTTAGGTTCTTTTCCAGACTAAGTGTTATATATCTGTGAAAATGTACATATTGAGATAAAGATGATTGTAAAATTTGGATACCTACCTACTTCATTCACTAATCCACACATACAGTTATAGTGAAGAAAAAAAAATAAAAAATTGATTTAAAAAACATTTAAAGTGTAAATCAAATCAAAATCACAAAATCAGTTTGTTCATGATCATTATACTTCATTTATGGTAAAATCAACAAAATGTGGAATGAGTTAATTTTTTTGTCGTGCATAATAAATATTTTAATTGTTTAAAGGTCTCCATATCGTTCAAATATGTATATAAGTACTCTGTGTAATGAATGCTAGATAAATATTGTAAGAAAAGCTTATGTTTTCCCGAAGTAATCATCCTTAATTTTTTTATGTTTTATTTTCTACACAATTAGTTACTTTGAAGTTGGATAATCTGTTTTTATGAAGATCTTCCCAATTATACTGAGGAATATATAGCAATAAAATTTGTAGGTTGGTTGAATGAGTTTTTGAGTGGACTATAAAACAGTTTCATATCTTACTTGCTTTGACTCAGAAGTATCCTTTTAAAGCAAAGTCTTAATTGCAAACTGTTGAGCACTGGAGAGACATTAAGAGATTTACATGGAATTTGCGTAAAAAAGAAAAAAAAGAGTAATAAGGTAAGGTTTGCCGAGTTTGAAGGAGTGATCTGTTGACGAGTGGCGGAGAAGGCAGACCAGATACCAAACAGGAGATACCGGCAGAGGAATAAACTCTCACCTGCCTATCTGCCAACCCATCTGGGCCTAACGAGACTCCATTCCTCCGGCCTTGAGCGCATGCGCCTGCCTCCAGCAATCACTCAAATTCTTACACCCCCACATATCTCTCCACATACTTCTCTTGCATTTCTAATTAATGTTTTCCTATTAACGGTCCCACGACTAATCACCAACACCATTCAATGATTTCTGTCCAATCCCCCTCTCTAACTCAGGTCTTCTTTTCTGGTAATTACCACGGGCGTCAGATTTATATTCGCTTCAACTTTGAGATATCCTTCTAGATGTTCAGATACACCTACTTACCTCTACTTTATAAACACGACTTGATACACCAGCCCGACCTCCTATCACTCCACGCTATCTGTCACTCATTAACACACTTGGAATCGTCAAACCACCTTCAAAACCCTAACAACTTCTTTTTTCTTCTAAAATCTTAGTAAGAATTATGGTAATAGCCAATTTTAACAATATTCAAATTTTTTTTATGCTAATAAGCAAAATTTTTTTCCCAACAAATGTTCAAGAAGGGTGAATTTCTGTAATTTATGTTCATGGAGATATCAACAACTATAGTCATTAACGTCATTATACGCATGTTTATAAGTGTATGGTCTGTAATGAGTGCCTAACATACGACCAAATCGAACTGACGGCTTTTCTTCTTCTCAGAAAAACTGTGAGTGGAAGGTTATCAAAAATCTAGAATCCTTTGCTAAGTCTAAAAACCGAAGCATGTAACCTTGATTAAAGCAATATTTGTTTCTTAGCATTCTATCAACAAAACTAAAAACAAAATGGGCTTCTATGCCTCAACAAAACTGCTATTTTAGAATGGAAATTATAACATATCTGTAAATTTGAATAATTACTCTCTTCTTGTTTTTGCTGAATTGCTATGTAACAATCTTTTATAAATTATAACAAAAACTTTTGTGTTTTTCACAGGCTTTAAAAATTATTAATTAAGGTAAATAAAATTATTCTTTTTATGATCAATTTATTATTTAATATTTAATAGTTATTTTAATTGATATAATCAGCATATGCTTGTATTGTTGATGAGGAATTACTATATGTGTAAGTTTCAAAGAGGTCTATAGGGTTTGTGGATTTTGGATTATGGATGGATATATATATATATATATATATATATATATCAATGATCAAACCACAATAAGAAATGGGAAAACAAGACCAAGATCTTTCAACCGTAACAAGCGGTCTTCGTCAGAGTCAAAAACCCAACTTGTCAGTTGGGTTTTTGACTCTGACGAAGACCGCTTGTTACGGTTGAAAGATCTTGGTCTTGTTTTCCCATTTCTTATTGTGGTTTGATCATTGATTGTTGTTTCACGTGTTTATGTGAAATCTTTTATATATATATATATATATATATGTATATCAACGTCTAAACCACAATAAGAAATCAGAAAAAAGACTAATATCTTTCGACCGTGACAAGCTGTCTTCGTCAGAGTCGAATCTCAACCTTGTGAAATTGTGAAAACTTGTTATCAAAAAAGAGTCCGTTAGAATGACTTATTGGACTATTAAGAGAAAAGAACACGGAGAATAAAAAAAAAAGTTACGTCAAAATTTGACCCCTGTCGTCATCAAGAGAAGAAGACTTCTGTTTGTCTGGCAAACAGAAATATCTAAACACAGTAACAAAATTTTGACTAAGATATTTCGATCTGTTAATTATGAGTGTACCTCAGAAATCAGATAGTAGGTTACTGCATGTAGTTCAAGTGTAATTTGATGACGACTTTGGAGGACAAGTACTTTGGATGAAAGATCCTAGTCACATTTCTGAATTTCTCCTGTGTTTGGATGGTGTTTTTTATTTCATATGTTTATTTTATAATTTCGATATGTATATATAATTAAATTTAAAAGTACATATTCTTATGAACTATTTATTAAAAACTGAAAAGCAGCTCAGTCGAAAATCTAATAACATTTTTGAGACACGACACTTTTAGTGGAATAGAATCATCAGCAGACGAAGAGTAGAAGGTGAAAAGAGAAAGTTAGTTTCAATCTGCTTTGTGTGGTTTCCAGGTAGAGTGCTTTGTATTTCCTTTATCTTTATTATTATTATTTTAAGGTAATTTATTTGTCAACTCATTTTTTTAATCGTTTATTTATTTGACTACTTCTCAACTTCTGACTTTTTTTTGTTTGATTTCACCCATCCGGTTTTCCAGTTCTAACAGTCAAGATTCTTGAAGCACGATTGTACCTTTGGTTTGTATTTGAACTATTGTCATTCCACTGTGTTGAGCCAATTCGGTTGTATGCTTTTGCTAATTTCAATTTTATACTTACATATATTTTTATTGTTTTCAGAAGGCAGTGATGAAGAGAACTGTGTCATGGAAGTAGACAGTGAAGCAAGAGGACGAATATCTTTGGAGACAATATGTGAAGATGGGGAACATAGATGCTTCAGAGGATCCACTATGCTTTGTCTTCCTTTGAAAATGCTCTGCGATGGTCGCAATGACTGTTCTGATGGGTATGTAATCTATAACCAAGCAATATTGTGATAATTAACATAATATTATTTTAGTGGTAGTTAGCAATATTTTTATTTAATAAATCGATCTGTTTGCGGAATCCATTATCTAAAGCAGTGTTTCTCAAGTTGGTTGGTACCACTCCCCTTGGGGGCGTTAAAGAAGTGCAAGAGGGTGGTAGGAAGTTCTGCCTTACATGGGGCGTCGAACTTACAGAAGGGGGCGTTACAAATTACATGTTACCATTATGTACCAATGACAAACTGTCATAAAGAGTTGTACACACGACAAATAGTTGACACTGAAAATTTCAGTTCATTTAACAAACTTCTTTGTGAAAATTAAATTCCTGTCCAAAAAGTCAAAAAATCAAACATTGTTCTGCACCATTAAAACTTAATTATATGTTAAACATTTTTCAATTTAATACATTTTTGTAGATTATACAATTAAATTTTTTAGGGGGTGGTAGCAAATCAAATTATGTTTTAAGGGGGTGGTGGTTAAAAAAAGTTTGAGAAACACTGATCTAAAGCATTTTTGGGATTAACTTAAAATAATCCAAGTTTAATTTAAAATAATAACTTTAATTTATATTTATTAATTTAAAATAATCTTCGTTAATTTAAAATAGTCCAAGTTTAATTTAAAATAGCCTAGGTGTCATTTATAATAATCCAAGCTTTTTATTCCTCTCACCAAGAATCTTTTGTAACTTTAAAGGATTAAATAAATCAGTGCAGTTAACACATTCAAAACCACCGAATATTCCTATATCTTTGAGTAAACTCCTGCTTACTTAACCACTATTAATAAATCCTTTATTAAAAAGTTTTTCCTTTATAATTCTAAAAAAATTTCCAAAAGCACCTTTCTTGTCTTTCACTTCAGATTCCAGTTTTTTGGGCAACAGAGTATTGCCATTGCACGCGTTTGTCTTTTCCATTGTGTAAAGAATATTATACTTGTAAGTATCTCTTCCTCCAATGCCTACTGCGATCTCATCTCCTTCCTCTAATAGACCTACTACCTCACGTGTTTGCAGAAACGACGATAACCTTCCCTCCGGTTCACAAGATGAAGTTTAAATTAAGATCTCATCTAAACATCCAAGTTTCAATCGAGTCCAAAAGTAAGTCATATTAGTGTTTCAGATGATTTACAAATACTAGAGGTGACAAAAAATTTTGTTGGAGGTAATTTTAAAGGTTACATGACAGCCTCTAAGCTCCTTTATTTGAACACATAAACTCCTTTGTTCGATTTAAATCTTTTTCTTCTAATGAGCTTTTATTTCTTCCTGCATCACACAATCTTGATTTGTCTGTATTTTTCATACTCAAAAGTCATACCCTACTATTCTTAACCATCCAATTCCTAAAGATAATCGGCTCCTTTCAAAAGAGTTGCCATCAAGAGTTTGAGGTGTGATAGTTTCCTAATAACACTCCATAAACATTTCGAAATACCTTTCAGAAGGCCCATTGTTTCTAGCTATGGTTGACCTATCGAAAGAGATTCACCCTTTATTGGCTACTGTTACTTATTTTATATTTATATTTCGGATTCCTTTTTTTTACAATTTACCCCTTTCGTTCTCTATTATTCAATTTTTCCTTCCACTCTTGTAGCAGCACTGATTAGTCTGGTGGACTTACTCTTTCCCAGTCAAGTGGACTACATCTACGCTTTATAACGGCGAACGTCAAAGGTAGAAGTGAGTTGTATTAATTTTATGTCTTCTTTGGACTGTTTCGTACTTAGTTTATATATATATATATATATATATATATATATATATATATATTTGGTTAAAATTTGCAGTAGCTTCTGCACTCACTAGCTTTGCGCTGGTGGCCTCGATCCTTCGGGCGATTTTTCTTTGTTCTGGCTGCAGTTGCCATAACATATGTCCTAGAGACATCGTTAATATTTTTCGAGCTTTCGACCATATAAACGTTGGTCATCATCAGGTAGAGCATGCCTTGTAGTTGAGAGCTTAACGACTGCCTTACCTGATGATGACCAACGTTTATATGGTCGAAAGTTCGAAAAATATTAACGATGTCTCTATGACAGATGTTATGGCAACTGCAGCCAGAACAAAGAAAAATCGCCCGAAGGATCGAGGCCACCAGCGCAAAGCTAGTGAGTGCAGAAGCTGCTACAAATTTTAACCAAATATGTTTAAGAGAAGACCTGCTGCCAACGTATTCTCATATATATATATATATATATATATTATATATAATGCCGTAAGGAAGAATCAAAATGAAGAAAAATAAGCTCTAAGGCCTTCTAGACTACCTCGTCAGAGAGCGGATAGTTTTTTACTTTTTCTTACTGTACTCCTTTGTTTCCCCAAACATCCCTTTCTGGAGATTAGTCCTTTCCTGTGCTTTCACCCTTTTAAAATACCACTCTTCCCTCCCACTCTTCTCAACTCCTCACCAGATGTTTTCTGCATCTAGTGTTCAGTTGGGTTTTTGACTCTGACGAAGACCGCTTGTTACGGTTGAAATATCTTAGTCTTGTGTTCCCATTTCTTATTGTGGTTTGATCATTGATTGTTGTTTCACGTGTTTATGTGAAATCTTTTTATATATATATATATATATATATATATATATATATATATATATATAGTAATCTACATATGTGGTCTGAATCTGATATGCGATTGGTTGTTTTATGACCAAATGACTTTATTGTTTTTCTTGTGGAGTGGGAGTGGTGGGGGTTCTTGAAGTTGTAGGTTGTAATGGCCACGTATAATGAAAGCCACGTATTTTGAGCATCTGTTTTATGAAGTCACCTCTATCAGCATGACGAATATTATAATGATGAATATTAAAAGAGCTCGCACTCCCTCAGAAAATAAACAGCCGTGATGTGATATTAGCTTCTCCAGTTGGATGTCGATCGGCCCGGTTTTGATTAGGGCCGTAGTGCTGTAACTGTCGTCGTGTTGTGCCTGGTTGCTAAACAATAAAGCCGCTGTCGTTTTTCAGGAAGGGTAAAGGGCTCGCACTCCCTCAGTATATACGAATTCTGACAATGGACTTTAGCCTCACTGTGTAGCAAGGTTTATTATTCTTGGTAGTTGGTTGTTGGTTCGAGTTCTGGCGGCTATTGACTGATATGTCTGATATTGATATGAATCCTGATTATCTGCGTTTACAAAAGTTTTTTCTTCAACATGTTTCGGCTGCACCTACAGTTATTTTCAGGTAAATTCTTGTGAGCAATAACAAATAACAATAACTATTGTAAACGCAGATAATCAGGATTCATATCAGAATAATATACAAGACCAGCAACCCATAAAGCAAGTTATTTTCATCAATAGCCGGCAGAACAATCAACAACTAACTTCGAGCACTTATAGTATTCGTCATGCTGATAGAGGTGACTTCATAGAAGAGACGCTCAAAGTACGTGGCTTTCATTAGAGCCAGCAACCTACAACTTCAAACCCCACCAACCCCACTCAACACAAGAAAAACAATCAAGTCATTTGATCATGAAACAACCAATGTTATACATTTAAAGAAACGTTACAAAAAGTTCTAAGACTATTCGTGATAGATCGTTGTTAAGGAATTGAAAAATGAACCAAACAGAAAGTGGGGTAAGGCGAGGAGGGGGGAGGGGGAAAGAGCAAATTCAATCAGTGGAATATTACAGGGATATGGACTTCCTTGTTCACCTCTATTTCAGACACAAATTGAAAATTACGTTGACCTTATTAACAAATTTAAAAAAATCCTAGTATGATGTGCTAAAACTTTTATTCTGAAGAATATTAACTTATATTCTGATGATGAACGTTACTGTTTGAATTAACTTAGCTCTGTTTCTGAATTTCTTACTGTCGTTTATTTTTTTACATATATATATATATATATCGAAATACAGTTATGTTTAGTGGAAAAAAAGTACACATGTCTAAGTAAAGCAGACCGAATATAAAGATAATTTAAATGGATCACTATCCTGAAAACCTTCCTATTGATTAAACCTACCCAAGTTACTTTTTTTTATTTAAAAAAAAATATTAAACATAATAAAGTAAATGGAATTTTTTTGAATAATTAACATATTATCATGCAATTACAAATATCAGAAGGCAAAGAATGATAAGATAAAGTGAATTTCAATTAGGATTTAAAAAAAAATTAATAATAGTTTGTACAAAGATGAAAATATTAAATATGAAATGGGGTTTAAAGAGTTGGCTGGGTTTGAGAGTAATTATGATTATCAGATGATGAGATGATTATAAGGTCATTATAGGGACAGAATGGAATATGTTGAGGGTATGGAGAAGAAATAGGCTGCAGACCATTAAAGGGTATGACTGATAAGAGGGTCTTTAAATCTCCGGTGTTGAGCCGTCGGGAAGCGACCGCCTCGGGAGCTTATTAGTGATAATGGCTCAACTAGAACTCTCCAGAGATATCGACAAGTATGCTTGGCTCAACGTATCCTCGCATTCAACCGCAATTATTGGACATCATCTCTGCGCCATACTTAAAATATAAACTTTAAACTACGAAAAGAATTTAAGAAATTTTTTTTTTTGGTAATTTCTTTTAACAGTTTATAATAATCATTAGAGAAAAATTTCTTAACTATTTTTTTTATGTATCAAGGTAAACAAATCTTAAGATTTAGTAACTGCTAACAAAATCTGGTCAGCAGAGACACACAAGCCTATTTGGAGATATAAAAGTGCACAAATCTGTGGCCAAGGTGGTCGATCGTGACTTGCTGTCCTAATCATATAGGAGAATAATGAGAGTTCCGATTAGCATGAACGGAGAGACAGTTGAACTTTATAGCCGGAACTAGTTTATTATTCCCTCCCACTACACCTACAGTCTGTAATTTTTGGTTGAACCGTCATCAGGAGAGTAGAGATAGTGACACCAAGCACACTTGCGAAGCGACGGTTATAATCACAAGTGCGCTTAGTGTCTCTATCTCTACTCTCCTGATGATGGTTCAACCCAAAATTAAAGACTGTAAGTGTGTTCTTTACTTTGTGTCTATAGTTAGTTTACTGTGATATATATATATATATATATATATATATATTATATATATATATATATAGTTCACACAGGAAAGAGAAAAACAAATAAAGACACACACAAAAGACTCACAACGATATTTCGACAGTCGTCTTCATCGGGCAGAAGTAGTCCCTTTGAGTAGCTGAAGCTAACTGTATATATATATATATATATATATATATAATACGTTTATATATATATAATAATAAATATATATATATAGTAATAACTAACTGTATATATGCTATATATATATATATATATATCTATATGATCAAACCACAATAAGAAATGGGAAAACAAGACTACGAGTAAGATCTTTCAACCGTGACAAGCGGTCTTCGTCAGAGTCAAAAACCCAACTGACACCAAGGGGTGAAAACCCAATCAGTAAAGAAGCTTGTTACGGTTGAAAGATCTTAGTCTTGTTTTCCCATTTCTTATTGTGGTTTGATCATTGATTGTTATTTCACGTGTTTATGTGAAATAACAATCAATGATGTAACCACTTGATCAAAATCAAATATACATATGTATATATATTTGAATAAAATAAATCAGGGTCCCGTTCAATTTGAAATCTTTTGTCATGAGTATAGATTCAGAGTAGAATAAAGAATTATAAGAACTTAACAAATACATAAAAAACATATAGTTAATGGCATTATTTTTAAAGTTATAAATATATGTACGTTGTAAACAAGTACAAACAATTACAGAAGTAAAAATATTTTTAAAATCAAAACGTGTTATTTTTAGATGAATTTGTGATATCGGTATCTATAAAATGGAATTTTATAGTGTATTGACAATTACAAGTTTTTTATACGAGTGATTAAACAAGAAGAGAAATCTAGACAACGTTATTTATTTTCTCTTGATAACATATTATGGGAGACTTATTAGAATTCTAGTCAATTTTTAAATTTCAATTCATTGTTACGTTTTCATAAGTAAGATTATCTATTAACAATACGCGGAGTGTAAGGAATATATAGCAACCATTGATATGTTTTACCAAGCCATATATTCGTGGCACCATTTCATTATACAACTCGATGATTGAAGCCTGGCAAAGATCTATACATTTTATCATTTTGATTTCGACAGCAATTTCGTTGAACATTATTTCGTAATGATGATAGATGACGTCTTGCAACTTAACAAATTTCACCACCCCCTAACAAAACTTTCATTTTTGTTTTACAACGTTCTTTTACTATAAATGTTTTTTTTAACATATTTATTTAAATGTACAACTACGCATATGTTGCGTAACAAGCATGTGTAGTGTGAGTAATACAAATAATTTTGACAAACATGAGCAAAGAATGAAACCCACTGGTTCAACTTTTCACTTCGTTTCCTGATTCTGGATCATCATGGCAGTAGATCCCTCAGTCATCTTCTCTTAAGTCGTCTTGGGGGATTCTGGGAAGGAAAGGAAGGAGCAAGGTTTTGTATGAGTGGATTTGGGTGAGAGGAAAGTTTGGTTATGAAACGCCTTTTTACGATCAGTGGCTAAATTATGTATAAAAGCGATTTTTAGGTCTCTATGAAGAGTGTGGTTTGTGACATAATAAGGTGCATAAGTGATAGTACGGAGGATTTTTGATTGTAATGATTGTATTTTATAAATGTTGGAAGGTTTTGCACAACCCCAAGTTCAAGTCCATAAGTCCAGATCGGTCGCAGTAATGTGCTACAAATGTGTTACCAGATTTGTTACTTTTAAAAATTATAACATCTTTATGCCCTTTTACGAATTCTTAAGTTTCATTATAACTGTGTTTTAAACATGTTATTTGTTTTTTAATCGATTGGAAGGATTGTTTAAATATTTTTATGATTTATTACATTGGCTTCTCAGGAAGTTGCAATTTTCAACATTAATAACAGAACATATCTTTTCTAAAACCTCTGTGGGAGGTATGTCGAACTCGTGTAATATTGCGGGCTACATGATCTATTAAGAACTGAGTTAAGGATCACATGTTTTTACTGTTTAATAAACTAATTAAATATGATTGTTAGAATGAATATATTATATATTTATTAGACTCAATACTTTTTTAACTAAACCAAAGTATTTTATATTTTATTCTATATTATATATATTAATGTTCAAGCCACAATAAGAAATGGGAAAAAACGACTAAGATCTTTCAGGCGTAACAAGCGGCCTTCATCAGAGTCAAAACTCAACTGACGAAGACCGCTTGTTACGGTTGAAAGGTCTTAGTCTTGTTTTACCATGTCTTGTTGTGGTTTGAACATTGGTTATTATTTCACGTGTTTATTGTGAAATCTTATTATCAGTTATTATTAGTTTATATATTTATAAACATTTTATATTTCATGTTATTTTTTGTACTGAAACTATAAATACTCTATATTTAAAGGAAAAAACTACAATAAGAATTATATCAAACAAAAACACTGAAATAAAGCTACTCTAGAGCAAATGTAATTTCTAAAATTGATAATATATGTTGATCTTTCCCTTTTTAATTTTTTTGTTTTTTCATTAAAGACAGTAGTTGTTTGCATAAAAAGGTGTTCCCGAACATAGACAGTATACGCACAACAAACGATAAAATTTTAGGAAACTGATCTACAGATAAATATATATAAAATCCTAGAATTCCTGCTTTCATACTTCAGTAAAAATTTTGACTGGATATCAATTAATTTCATTTGTAACTTTTTATCAACAATTTCAATTTCGATATATAAAAGTGAAGAAAAAAGAAGACATCATACTTCACAGCTTTTAAAATCAGGAAATCATTGATTGAATTCCGTTTTTTAATAATTCAATCAATATTGCGTACATTTTAATTTAAAAATATTGCATACTTGTACATAACAAATAAAGGTATTCATAAATTATTTAAAGAATTCGAGACAGAAATGGAACTTAATTTCTTAGAATTTCTTGTTGTTGTTTATTCTTCGTGTTTATTATGAATGTGTATATAGCATCGAATTCTTTAGGACTCATTGAGGTCTTCAGGTGCAAATGAAACTTTGAGTGCTGACGTTTCGGTTTTAATTAAAAATAAACTTTCTTAGGCACTTGAAAGTTTCACTTGAACCTAAAGGAATGACCAAGTCCTTATAAATTTGATCCCGTTTCTATTCGACTGTCGGTAAGTTTATAAAGAGGTTGTCTTGGTGGTTGCATTTTTGTTATGTTTCCTATTGTGCGTTTGAAGACCCACTGTTCAAATGCAACCTCCAAGACAATGTGTAGCCCAAGCAACTTCCCCTTAGTTACTTAACATGTAGAGTAGATTAATACAAATGAAGAATAAAACAAAACAAGGATACGAAACAGACCTCCCAAGTAAACAAATTTAGATCTCTGGAGTTTCTAAACATTGTAATAGATAACCATACTTAAATATCAAAATCTATAGTTTATCATTATTGTACATAATAGCAAAAATTAGACCTAATTTAGTTGTAATAATAGGGCTGAATGTATCATGTTTTAGCCCTGAGGAAGACGTAAATATATGTAAAAACGTTAGCAATGAAGTTATTTTAATATCTAGACCATAAAGGCTCAAGACCTTTATATATAATAGTTCAAAATTGAAGGTAGGTAGCACAGAAAGTAAAAGAACACACTTACAGACTCAAATTGTCGGGTAATCCGTCTTCAGAAGAAAAGAGAAAGGGAGACCAAGCACGTTGTAGCTTTTACTATGTGTGCTTTTACTATATATATATAACATATACAAAACAGTAATGAATTGTCGAACGTGGGACAGATACTCGTATATAACATAAAAAGGATAAATCGGGATGCGGTCAGTTTCTTCCACTTTCAATCAAACTCTACAAACTATAGTTTGTTCATTTTCAAATATTCCTACTTTTGCCTTTGAAAAAGATTTTGAATATAATCGTAACGTTGGCAATGGGAGTTTGAATGGAAGTGGAAGGAACTGACCGCATCCCGATTTATCCTTTTTATGTTATATATATAATTAGTATATATAGTATATCTATATATATATATATATATATATATATATATTATATATATATATATATTAACAACATGTTATTTAGAAAACTTGAGAAACTTATAAACTAGCAAGTGTCAGCCAAATATGTTCATATTCTTAATAATGTTTGTATATAAGGCTACCAAAATGTACAAATATATATATAAGATGTGTATGTCAGAGAACATGCAGTAATAAATCATGGTAATGACGAGCAGGTATCTTGAATGATAATGCATAGTTGGTAAGGAAAGTGAGATGCCATTCCTTAAGTCTATCACTGGTTGAATTTGAATTGGTAATTCGACTCTGCTTGCCTTTATTTATTTTTTTTTATGCAGTTCTGACGAGAGGAAAGACAACTGCAAACCCAGAGCGTACACTCTGGCAGCCATATCTCAGATCTCAGAGGGTATTAGACGTG
The DNA here is from genome assembly GCA_026182355.1 of Hermatobates lingyangjiaoensis. NCBI lineage: Eukaryota > Metazoa > Arthropoda > Insecta > Hemiptera > Hermatobatidae > Hermatobates > Hermatobates lingyangjiaoensis. The sequence goes on from JAPFBL010000632.1 coordinate 279,641, forward strand.
TTACTTCTTCCTTTCGTTGTAACTGGAACTATTTCAGGTAAAACATATAAAGGCATTTTTTTCTTTTGTAATTTTTACTAGTAAATTAGTTAGATTTTTTTTATGTTCTCAGTAATTTTATTTTTTGACGATATAAATTGTGCATATCTGTTGTATAATCAAGAAATATAGAAATTACTTTTGAAAGAAGTTTTTCTTAATTAATTGCTGATGTCTAAAGATATGTAGAATAGATCTCTTGAAATTACGATTTCTTTTTATTTTAAAAATGGTGTAAAGTGTTTGATCAAATTTTATTGATTATTATTTTTTGAAAATAAAAACATCCCTGCTTAGTTCCCAAGTAAATTTAAATCCTAGTTGTATCTTGCTATACGGTTTGTATGCCTCAATGATACAGGGCACCAATATTCCATTAATAACTTCACTGAACCATTCAACAGGTTTTCGTCGCTGTGGGAAATTTTTCTGATCAAATAGCCTTTCAATTTTTTTAATAGGTGAAAATCTGAAGGCATGTAGTCTCAGCTGTAAGACAGGTGATGAAAAAAATTGTTTAAACTTTTTAATATATACTAAGAAAATTCATGTACTTTACAGCACCAATTCTGGAATTATTTAAGATTAATATTTTTTATGTTAAAAATTTCACACAATAGAAGGATTTATAAAATTGATTCAAAAAATCTCTATGTATTGCAGTAAATTCGAAGAGTATTCATATTTCTGGACTTATGAAATTGACCACAGATATCTCATCAGAAATGGAGGTGTTTTAAAAATAATAAATATGCTGAATTTTCATTGGAATAGGAAAAGATTCGATTTACAAAGAAAACTTCTCGGACAGAATGTAAGTTCTTGATGTAGGACTACTTAACTATGATTGAAGATAGTAAGAACATTGTGCAAAAGGTTTGTACTTGGTCTTTAGCTTCCTATTGAAATGATTAGTTTTTATTTGCCTGAATAATGATTTATATGTTTTGTTCAGTACAATATTTTATTATTCATAGACATCTGCGAGTTAAAACTGAATCTTCTATGTTATTCATATTTACAACGGATAGAAAGATCCTTTAAATCATTCCTTCCTAATGTCTGCACCATCCCAATATTTCCTTATGTTACAATATATAAACAAATTTAAGACATTTGGCATAAACTTTATAACTTGCTTGTAGTCTAACTTGAAATTGATTTGTAAAGTATTGTGTGGATATAGTAATGTTTAATGAAGACAGCGTGATGGTGTGTGCGCAGATGCCGCTCGGCTTCTGGCTGCGTCCACCAAGCGAGACTATGCGACGGCATCAAGGACTGCCTCGACGGCTCTGATGAATACTACTGCTCGGACTTCGAAGATTATGACTACGACTACCACTATGAGCATCGTATCCACTGCCACCCCGATTATGAATTCAAAGTAGCTTTCTTAATTACATGCTTGCATCAAATCTTATAAAACAATAGTTTCTTTTTTAGAAGCTATCAAATGTTTACCCCTTCAAATCTCCTTGTTCATTCATACTCACAATATAGTATTTACCTGATTTTACATCTACGCCTTGTTATTATTTATAATTGAATATTACTGAAAAGTACTGTTTCTTGGTTGAAAGATCGATGTTGTTAAAAAAATATTGTCAAGCCTGCATTAATTATATTTAAAACATCAAATACCTTAAACATTTGTAATGAATAATTCAAATTATTAAATTATTAATGGGAGTAGCAGTCTTCTCTACCATGGTTGACAAGTAGTAGATAGTACTTTACTTATTTCTTCGAACTTTCGTGCTTTTCCTATCTTCCCTAGCTACTTGTTTCCTTTCCTTGCCTATTAAGCCCTTTAAAATACCTTTATTGTCTGCCTCTTCTCTCATTACCACACCATATGACCACAAAACCTCACCACTATATATGAACTGAGTGGATATCAGGTAGAAAGACGCGAGCCAATCCGAAGACAAACGAGTCCTTCTGACTCAATTCATATTTCGGCCTTGTCGTCATCATGTGTTGAAGAAGAAGAAGAGTTCTGCTCTGCTGAAAACTCTTCTTCTTCAATTTCTGATGACGACCAGATTGAAATATAGAAGTGATTTTAATTCTTGTTTCTCCATGTTCTAATTATTTCCTCGTTTGTTATCTTAACAGACTGTATCGTATTTTGAATATACATGTAGTTATATATATAACATAAAAAGGATAAATCGGGTTGAGGTCATTTTTTTTCCACTTCCAATCAAACTCTCATTGCCGACGTTTCGATTTTATTCAAAATCTTTTCAAAGGCCTACAATACAAAGGAAATTAAGAGCTTAAATACGTACTTAGACCTTTTAAAAATATTTTTAAAAAAATCGAAAAATTTACTTCATTTGAAAAAATGAGAGTTTGATTGGAAGTGGAAAAAACTGACCGCATCCCGAGTTATCCTTTTTATGTTATATATCTGTCCCAAGGTCGACAATTCATTACTGTTTTGTATAAATTTATGTATACAACATTAAATAAATATATATATATAAATAATTTAATAAATATATATATATATTATGATAAAACTGGATTACCCGAAAATTGAGTCTGTAAGTGTGTTCCCTACTTTGTGTGTTGCTCTTTGTTAATCTCGAACTCGTATATATATATTTATATATAAAGATTTCACATTAACACGTGAAATAACAATCAATGACCAAACCACAATAAGAAATGGGAAAACAAGACTAAGATTACTTTTGATGTCCCTAAACATCCCTTTCTGGACATTAGTCCTTTCCTGCGCTTTCACCCTTCAATGTATATATATTTGAACCATAGTAAACAGTTGAGGAATGAAACTAAGGTCATTGATCGAGAAAGAGTTTCGTCAGAATTACCTTGAACCTGACGATAAACGTAAATGACTGAAAGATTTTATTTATTTTATTTCTATTAAACATTTATACCAATGAATTTTTGCTGTTAAATTTAATTTCCTTACCCTAAAATCTAAAGCAAAATTGTTCAAATTTTATTGAATACCTTAAACATGAAAATGTTTATACGTGTTTAAAAAATTTAAAAATAAAACAATTTGGATCCTTCGCCTTGAAATAATCAATAAAACGCTCTAAAGGAATGTGGTTTACATAATATTTCTATTAATTTAGAATTATGACATGTGATAAAATTTAAAAATTAATATTGCTTGGTTTGTCTCTATTTTGAAGCTCGCTTAGTTTTATGTCTGACTAAATAACTAAAGTGGAGTGCAGTGTTTCAGATCGTACGGAGGCAGCAGGAGGTGCGTACCTCGGGCCTGGGCTTGTGACGGTCGTGATGACTGCGCTAGAGGGGAAGATGAAGAGGATGAGTTCTGTGGCAGAAAGTTAATCTTTGAAGCATTTATACCCAACTAACAACACTATTTCTGTTAAATATACCAATATTAATAAAAGATACTCTTAATATAGCAATTTCTGGAAAACGTTTTCAGTTAAAGCAAAGGAGTACCTGACCGACCAAGGATAAGGTCCAATTCTAAGCCTAAGTGTGACATATTCACAATAGTAAACTGACACTATTATACCCAAGTTTTACAAGTTTTTCATCATCACGGCTATACCTAAATGCAAATACACTTGATCTACGATGGAGCGCTGAGTTGTTAAAGCATTTGCAGGCAATATGTAAGAACAACAATTGAAATCAAAGGTAATAAATTTAATTTATTAGATTGGAAGAATAGGTGAGTGCAATATGAATAAAAATAATATTTATGACTAATAACTTATTAATGACAAATAGTGGTAATTTTTTACTTTAATACTAAAACTAAGACTTACATTAATACGTTTTTCTAATAGCCAAATGTTAATTACTTTATCCCATAATTTACTCTACTGGGTATATGAAATATAAAATCCCAACATTACGAGTATACATATATGTGAAATAATATTCATTAATTAGAAATTACTGATTCTACGCTCGAATTTTCCCTAGGAGTTTACTCAAGAGCGTTTATATTATGAATTGTATTATATTTGTCCAACTGGAGGCCTTGCAGCGTGATCACACATCATGGTATACATGCATACAGAGACATACTCATACACACTCAAAAATGAAGGTAAACCCAAGTATTACGATAACTTTACATATATAATATACATATATACTACTACAATACTACATTCATATACATATGCAATATTGAATTAGGCAACAGGGAAGACGTTCCTCAAGTGAGAAGAGATTATGAACAACTCATTAACAGGTACAGCGACAAAGGAGTTTTCATTATTAGTTCAAATGCAATGAATATTTATCTATGATGGTATTGGCTCTAGAGACAAAAGCATATTCCCATATAGCAAATAGGAAGATGCTGACATATTTGCATGGTTGGTATATTTCATCAGTAGATGCTTGACCTTCATGTGGTATAGTTTGCATTTCACGATCTGTGGGACTGCTCAACTATAATGTCAGCAAGAGGAATGCTGATGATCACTTTCAATAAATGCAAAAAAAAATCCCCTTTCCTTCCTTTTTCCTACTAAAAGAATATATAGATGGAAGCATGTATGAAATGATGTTTAAATTATTCTGGACAATGATTGATCACAATGGAGGAATCACTTTAGTTACTCGTATTGTTTTTAATTTCATTAATTTGAAATTATTGTGCTGTATTAATTTTGCACCTGTATGATTTAAATACTTAGTTTTAATCTCTCTTTGTATTACTAACTGATTGCATGAATGATCCAATGTAAGTTTTATCGAATTGTAGAACATGTTGGAAATATAGTTTATTAAACGTGCATAAATCACATGCCAGCACACTCACACATGTGCGCGCACACACTTACATACATACTGGTGTGAACCTCACTCTCAAGTATCGATCGACAATTTTATAATTTTAATTTATCGTTAAATCATAAGAATTATTATAACAAAGTTCAAAACCTAGTTTATTTAATGACATAGACCCCAGATCATCGAAAATTAGAAAACTAGTAATCGAAAACAGAAATTATTTACTTAAAGTGCATATATATTGTTGATATAAGATCTGTTAAACAGATGGTTGTCTTGATCAAATATGCTGGTTCCGTTCACATTTTCTATCTTAATTCGCCTCTTTGAGACATAACAAGCCAGTATATTATATTTAATGACTTTGTTTTGAGTTTCTTGTAGGAAGTTGGGTTGAGTACGGCGGAAGTGGCAATGATGTCCTGGAGGAAGAGTAACTAGGTCAGGGTGGGTCTCTGCCACGTCGGAGCACTATTGGTGCCGTGACTGAATGAGATCTGTCAAGTTGTGATTGATGAGCTACATGCACTCTGTTTGGAGCACATCCTCTCAGGAGAGCGCTTAGGAAACCTATTTATTACACAACACTCCCTATGCATTACCTAATTATAACTAGCAAGAAGAAGAACATTATGCAATTAGTGTTTCAGTAATTGTCCCCGTTAGTTTAAGGCAGCATACTCTGATACAGTTACTAGGACTGCTGCAGTTTACCTTCAGTACCAAATATTTTAATTATTTATAATAGCTCTGTGTAATACTTTAACATAATTTAAAACTATCTAATTATATAACAGACTTTGATGTCTATCTGGTAACTATTCATCAAGAAATAGGTTTATTATTCTATTTTTGCATGTGAATACAGGTTGATTTTAGGTCAAAAAGTTAATTCAGAGTATAAGAAATAATAGTTTCTTCCTCTCATCTGTTGGTTTTACTCCTTAGTACTTAACCGTACATCAGTGTAAGTTTTTTAAACAAAATGAAATATGAAGAATTCTCATGTAAGTAACATATCTTTCATATTTTAAAAATTTACATATAAAAACTAAATGTACAACATCTTTAGAAATTCATCAACTCAACTATTATGAATTGAAGCTGTATTTGACATCATACGAAGAATTCAGTCTGCCAGTCTAGAAGAGGTAGTTTGATCATATTACTAGTATATCTGAATGTGAGCCAATCACCTTGGAAAGGATAAAGATTTTTGTCAAATCATACCTAAAGCTATAGAAGTGAGGTAAACTTCTCTATGCACATTTATCAAGGTCATTAATGAACTTAGAATTTTGAGGTTGAATTTAGTTATAACAATGGGAGGCACAATATGACAGGTATGACCGCGGAGCATGTGAGCCCAATGGGGTTCAGGCTCTCAGTTTAATCATTTTAATAACATGTCAGATTGATTAATGATTTCATCTTGCTTATAGGTAACAACATTATTACGACAAAATGCAAACAAATGAAGCGCAATTGATCAAAAATATGTATATCCACATTAAATAAAACAAAAAATGAGTTGTTTGTTAACGAGTTAAATATTATCTTTACTCATGGATCAATTGAGTGTAAGCTACTCCAGATTTTTTTGTAAGTAATGGTAATTTTTTATCTATTTATTTTATGCATTTTATTAGTTAATCCTAGGGAATTCTGTTTAACTTAAAGCTTGTTACACAGTTTGTGTAATACGAAATTAATAAACGAGTGTCCCAGGATTTTAAAGAGATGTAACAGTCATCCATGTTCTACTTTGCTAAGATGGGAAGCGTTGTTAGTATCTTTAAAAGAGTATTGTTTAAAAAGCTTTAATATAGAGGGATGGTTTGATTGAAATTGATGGGTGATTGTGGGTGAGAAGCAGAAGTAGACGGTGGTGTCCACAGGCGACACGGAGGAGGCTGATTGTCTCTAGTCTGCCGACCGAAGGGTGTGGCAGGAATGTTGCGGCTTTGATGGATGTCCACAACCAGTGAAGCTCGCACAGGTATCTGGACAACATGCCCGTCGGAGCGTGCCCCGCATTATTCCATGCATCTATTGCGTCACTTAATGTATTTCTCTTAAGCAGATCACTTTAATTTACTTTGATTAAATTTGTGCCATGGACAGACGAATCTCTGGAGCTATGTGAAAACCCTTGACCAAACCTATAAGTTTTTGAATTACCTTCAGAAAGTCAAATTTTCAAACAATGTTTTTTCCAAATGCATATTTCCTTCCGAATATTTATTTTACTTCACTTAAAAAATAGCATATTATTTTATTTCCGTATTGTGTACAATTTTAATGATATTCTTTGGAGTAAAATATATGGATACTTATAATGCATTTCAATTTGATGAGGAACTAATGCATTTTTGTTCAAATTTTAAAATACAGTCAAACTTGTTAAATTTGAATTCATGTCATTTAAATTAATCTTTAATCAAACTACTTCTTATTACATTGATGTAAACAATGTATGTTTAATTCGAATCATTTTGATTATTCCCAGAAATATTAATTTGGTATAACACTTGCAAACATACAAAAAATATATTTCAAACAAGTTTTGAGCTATTGAATTAGTAATTTCCTTTTTCCATGTTTTAACAAGCTTCAAAAATTCAGTATTTTACGCGCTATAATCTCCAATAAAGAAAATCCAGACTCTTTTAAATGGTTTAAATTTTATAAGTAGCTCCTGTCACACTAAATTCAGTCTTTCTGGTACTTTTCGTTCATAATGTCCGCCTTGAGTAGTTTGAATTATTGTGTATCCACATTTTTTTACAGTACCAATAATTACGTTCACCAACTATTTCTCCAATTTAAAATGAAAATAGAAGATGCTTTTATTCAAACAACCGAGAGAAGTACCAGTAAATACCTTACAATTTTTTTAAAAAAAAACTGGAAAAAAGAAGCTTCTTTTAATAAATACTTTTTAAAACCAACATCATCGTACGAGGTATGACGGTTAGCCATATTAATAATAATATAAATCATACTAATCTCAGTGGTAATAATAGTATGCATGTATTTAACTAAATAGCTTTGAACTAGTGTTTTTTACATCAGTTATTTCAACAGCTTGATTCCAATTTGGTTAGTATGTATCATTGACTAGAACAATGATTTACGTTACGTTACGAGGTGTCCCATAAAATCGTTCAGGTATACTGAGAACAAGTTCAAAATTTAATGTATTTACTTAAGGATAACTCAATTAAAGACAATTAATACACTCAGTAATTGCTTGAGAAATTTAGAAGTAGTTAGTTCATTAAAGTCATGAAATGAATCTGTTTTTTTTTTCATTATATGTGTTCTGTAATAATGATCTAAAATCTAAATAAATAACTCATATTGGTGTTTCATAAGCCAGATGGTTTTGGACTTGTTAATCTTCAGTAATCAACTCGTACTCACAGTCTACTCAAGATGGCCCACGTCTGAACTAGTTCAACAACGAGTAGTTTATGAAATATAATGGTTCATTTTTATTTAGATAGTTTAGTACGTAAAGATCTGGAAAATGTTGTTTGAACAATGATAAGGTTTAAGTTGAAAAACAATTGAACTAAAGAGTTTATTACCCAATATTTATATTACCCAATTTATATTAGACCCAACGAGTTTAAGTGACCGTATGAAGCACCTGCTGATCACACGCAACGTATACCAATATCTGGAGTCTGGGTATTCCTACAGTTACATGCTTGCTTCTGGACTAGTAGATCTGGGTTCGATTTTCGCTCTAGCTTCCGATTTAGCAACGCGATGCGTTAAACAATCGGTTCCGAGCCTGTACACCGTCAGGTACTCGTTAAAGATCCCTAGCATAAATACACTTCAGTTAGGCAAAATGTAAGACTTCTAATGTAAAATTATTAGTGAGATGATAAATTCCCTTGAAAAATCACGGTCAAAGGTGAAGATTTCTAGCAGGCCTTCCAATCCTACCCTCGAAAAAAAGAACAATTTTTTCATATAATTGAATTTAAATAACTAAATCGTAGTTTCTTCATACCATCGTTTACTTTTAGAGGCTTAGCGTATTTTTTGCATTACGACTTTGTTCATGTTTTGGAACTTACTATAAACAAAAGGTGAGCTAAATTACAAAAAACATATGGATCTTATATAATTTTTTTCGGGGAACGAACTACGGTATATTTGTATATATAAATAGACAGGGTCAGTTTGTCTGGTATCTGCCGCCCATAGACCAAAAAGCTGGAGACATTTAGATACAACAAAACATATGGATCTTATATACTTTTTTCGGGGAACGAACTACGGTATTTTGATTTTGATCAGGGTTCTTTTTTGGTATCTGCCGCCCATAACCAAAAAGTCGGGGCATAATCTACCACCTAAGCAACTCCGGGGGTAGATCAGCTAGTTCACTATAAATATGACAATTGACACTAAAATGAACTAAAAAAATAAATAAAATAGAAATTACTTTGTATATGTTCATTAACTTGGAATTGCCAGCACGATATGTAATTTAGTTATTTACTTACGCACTCTCTTTGCTCGATATATTTTTACATTATTTCCGTTTCATAATATATATATTCTACACTAACGCAATTAATATAACTGTTTTTATCATTACTGAAATAAATAATTCATAACTTTATAGGTGTTTAAATTTGCAATTTATTGTAATTAATCAATAAGAAATATTTAGTTAATGGAACAGTTGACATGTCAATATCAAATATGAAAGGTTATGGGATTAATATATGTATCCTTGCTATGCCCTTCTATTTAGTCACTTATGAACAAATTATAGTATGACATCGTTGAATTGATTGTAGGTACTTATGTATTGATTAATTGTATTGTAATATTAACTTGTTTAGAATGTTTCTATTTCATTAGAACGTTCACATTCCTGTTCTAAGTTCCATATTAAAATAGAAATGTCACCGGCCATCTCAAAACAAGTTGATTCAATTTCAAAATATTTTATTTACTAGGAGTTTTATACATTCGAAACATATGGTACCTTGCAGAAGGGCTTTGTGATAGTTCGCTGTTTAACTTATTGTTCTTTTAAACAGCGCACTTAACATTGTGCGGGCTCGTCTGGTGTTGGCTAAATCTCAATCATATCTTTAAGTATTAAAACAATATTTTAACACTGTACACGAATGTATAATTAGCTAACCAGTATACTCTTTTACTGCTGGTTTATAATAGTGTACATACTAATATTTTTGTGTATATTTTTTAATAACAAGTTCTTAAAAAGATCGTCAACACTGAAGCCGCTTTGGTTTTCAATGATATTTGTATAAAATAATATTTTTTTCATTGTAGGGTAAAAATCTAATGAAATGGTCTCCACATATAAAAATTATAATAATATAAACAACGCGTTTCGAACACGTAGTGTTCTTCCTCAGGCATTAACTAAGGATGAGTGCCTCTGAATAAGACTTCGTAATTTTTTTTATATATACGTTGATACTTATAATTTTTTTTTAACTTTACGTTGATAATTATAATATATCCTTACCTTTACGATATTTTTTCTACCATCACGATGATTTTTTTCCCTCCAAAGTAGTACCCCTGCTTGGAGGGAGTTTATTATGGTATTTTCACATGCTCCATTTTTTATATTACATGTGTAGCATAACTGCATAATTAGTGAAATATAATTTAAAATAATAATTGTTTAAACAAGCAATAATATTAGAATAAATTAAAATATTTATATTACCACACTATCAACTTATTACAATACGTTATATTACATTATGTAGTAACAATATATGAATACAATTTATGATAATTAAAACTTCAAATATAGGCTTTTGCTATGCAATTATGAATTTGATAATTTTTCAGGGTCTATGGTATTTATGGACTTGTGACGATGAAATAAATTGGTTAAAAGTATAGTTTTGTTTGGTGGCCAGTTTAATTCATGCAAGATTACAGTTTTCTGAATGTAATGTCTTTGGCAATCAAGGAGAGCACAATCGAAAAGAAGGTGATCAGGTGTTTGAACACTTGAGATTTTCACAAGTACGGAGGGCTGAGTCAGCAATTTTAAAGTGATAAAAGTAGCTCTTAAATTTGCTCATCTCCGGTTAGAAACATGTTTAAACGATAGTTTTTTAAATTAAATTGTTTATTTGATAGTTTACTAAGTACTGTTGGAAAATATTGTTTGGTGTGAGACGCCTTTGAAGTTGCTGTCCATTCCTCTTCCCATTACGTAATGATGATATTTCTGCTAACTTCTCAGCATATGACTTAGGGAAGCGATTTTAGGAAATTCGTAAATATTCCTCTGTTGAAGCCATTTTTGCAAGCATATCTGCTCTTTCGTTTCCTTCAATGCCAACATTTACTTTGACCCATCGGATTGAGAAAATCCATTCACCTGCATACAATATGTGTCAATATTTTTCTACTTCATTCCACTAAAGGATAATGTACTTTTCTATTATTGATCCTGTTTATGAAGTCCTGCTGTCAGTGTGAATTATAAATGTCTTGTTAGTAATATGTAAACTATTATTTTGCAACTGTATATCATACCACTAGCAGACGTGCCAGTCTTTGACGGGAATTTTACAAAAATTCAGAGATAATACATGGATTTCAAAATATTATTAGAAACATTATAGGATACGGAAAAATATATTTATTAGCACACTGTTAAGTAAGTGTCTCTGTATACACCTCTTTAGCTGTCTGTCCTTCAAGTGCATGGAAGAACAGAGAGTTGGAACCTCTGACTCTTGAACAAGCAACATTCAGTTGACGATGTGAGGAACACTTGATGCACGAATTCTGAGTCGTGTCTCGTTGCACATTTTTGGGGCCTCAAGTTTCAAAACAGCATAATACTTTAAGTTTTAAGTCATGAACAGGTAGTCCAGGAGCAGTCACTGAGTAAAGAAATTCAATTGGATAATGAACTTCTTCCTCATCACTAATCACTCTGTTTACTGACTTGTAAGTTCTTTCCTCAGCTTGATATAGTGCAAGAACTTGTTTGTTGATTTTTGCTGTCTGCTCATTTCTAAGGGGTGAAAATTACTCGTTCACAAAGGCAGTTGTTCTGAATAGATGGTAGATCTTGAACTCCGGGAAACACCTTTTCAATGATGTCAAATAAGCAGTATATTCATATGCTCAAATGAAATTAAAATCAACTAACAATACCTACTTGATATACCTGTATATTTTCAAAATAAACATGTCTGTGAAGTTAGCCAAAGATAGCTTAAAAGTATATAACGTTGAATTTTCAATTCATTCAGAGCCTCTATTTTAAGCTAGACGTACACAAACCTACTTTCAAAAGTTTCAGCTCGCTATGTCTTATGGTGGCTGAGTTTACTTGTGACAAAATTTTTCAGACAAACCGACTGACAGACAGAAATTTTTCTAAGAGTGGATTCGGTTTCTCTAATGTATGACACGTAAAGATAACTTGGAATGAGTCAGTTCTAAGCAATGTACAGTCAAAACCTTTCTTTTATTGATATAGAATTACTATTTTTACGATGCTACTCACTAATATATTTTATCTTCACACTGGGTTTAATTAATATTTTCTTATCTTCTCTGCGATATTTACTAATATTACTCTACTCTTACGATGATACTTAAGGATATTTTGTTATCTTTCCGATGATACACTAATATTTCCTACCTTCACAATGATACTTACTATGTACTCATATTCAGGATGATACCTTATCATTGTTGATTATACAATGCTATTTTCTTAATGACTAGAGTTATACGAGTCTCAGTTAATTTTCCGAGCTGAAGTTAATTTCCACTGCATCCATTGCTTGAATACACAACATTCAGTCTGTGCTTAATACAATAGCCTTGGTACTTTATTATAGCACTCGATGCATCAATTAGAGATACCTTCATAAAGACTGGAGTCTAAGAAATAAGGCTGCATTTATCTATCATTGGACCAAAGGAAATATCTTCAACGTTCTTTCAGGCAGTAGTAGAATCGCTGCAGGTCTCGTCTCACAGGAGCTTTTTAACAATATGGAGGTAAATTTGTAATACTAGTACAAATACTGTTAATTTATGATAAGAATTCTTACTTTTACACTACTAATAATATAATTTAGAAATAAGCATTTCTTTTTTGTAGCTTCATAATAATTTAAGTTGTATTACTAGGATGTACTTTAAAAATATAATTTCTAAGAAGTTTTACACTAACTAACTCTTTAAGCTTTAACTTTTAGTGCTTTGAGAGTAAAAAGTGAGGCCCTATTATTTATTTGGACCAATTTTAGTAACGATTGAGTCACATTACCGGGTTAATTCTAAACTGAGAGGTCTGTATTTACCTAACTAAAGATTATCAATGAAGAAAGCTCTAAACAGTATCTGACATCATTGAATACTGACAGCTTTACTTCCTCTCCGAGAGTCGGCGACACAAGGATTTTTCCTTCCTACATGAAAAATGTAGAATCAGGGATTTCAATGTGGAATCTTCAGTACTAAAGGCAAGCGTAACCTTTTACACCACACTGACGCCCGTAATTATAAAGGTCTTTAAATCTCATTACTATAGTTTAGAACATAATTTAACAAGTTTGTTAGTATATAAAATAAGTCATATAATATAAGGTAGTTGTAAAAACATATTTATTATCACAATTAACTTTAACATGATATATTAGGTGTATTTTAGTTTAATGTATATTAACAAAATTTAAGTTTATTATATAATGAAAGATAGTTGCATCGTTCCCTGAGTAATATAGTTCACTATGGAAGATAGTGAGGTGATAGCATACCTATTATTATGTTAGAATTATTAAGTAAAATATACTAGAAACCCAAACCACAAATGTCTCACTTATAACTTGATCTGTAATTTATTTTGGGTTCTATTCATCTACTAGGTTTTTAAATAATAAAGTAATTTAGATAGTAAGTAAAGATATTTAGTGTTCTGTGCAAAATACTTATTCAGTCCTATATCTATCTATCATCTATCTATCTATCTATCTATCTATCTGTATCTATGAGATTTCAACGTTGGGTCTGTTTTCAGTGATCTATTATTTTTTTCACCATCCTTCATGGATTTTTTTTTAGTCTAAAGCATCAGCCTTGTGGTGGAGTTTTCCTTCTTACAGTTCTTCCTAGTATAAAATTTGGTAGAATTTGAATATCTTTCCAGTTTTCCTTATTACTGTAGGTGAGTGTTGTTTACATATTATATATGCATTTTGAATTAGTATTAAAGAAATGTTATCACAGCCTCTAATTATTTCTCTAACATTGGCTCTAATAGTTTTCAAAAAATAATTCTAAAGTTTTTAAATATAAGGTTTTCTTAATACTAATCTAATATACTATATGAAACATAAAATGACAAATTAATGATGACGAGCAGTGTATATAATATTTGGTTTACAATAGTATGCTATTTTGCTGTAATAATATTACACTATTATAATAGTATAATTTATTATAATTATACATGAAAACCAATTAATTTTAATATTTTTCGTTATATATTTCAGAATTTGAGATGGATATCAAATTAGCAAGTGTCAGAATGCACAAAACCTTTGGAATTGGTTGACTCATTGAAGAACTCCAAGTTGCTCCTTTTTAAACAAAAGATTTCGAAACTCTTATGTTGCCTTCGTTTCGACTTTTATCTCTCCCTCCGTTTTTGTAGACAGGTATGAATATCTTTCAGTAATTGCATTTGATTACTAAGTATAGTAGGATTATTCCGATAATTAACTTATTTTAATAGTAAATTATTATAATAATAATTATTAGACTTAATTTTTATAGTTAATTATTCTGATGTTAACATTTTTATATTATTTTGTTTTTGTTAGTGACACTCTTAACCCTTCTTTATCTATAAAATTTGAACCCAGTCGTGATTATAAACGAAGGCAGTCGGGCAGAGAAACGACTGAATGATAACAATTTTTGTAACTATAATGAGGATTTATTTAGATTTATTATAAGGAAGAACCCACTCTGTTCTTTTCATAACACAAATTAATTCAAAAATTGTTTGTTGGTTTTGAATTGGCGTTGACGTAGTTCAACTGTGTGTGTTTGCCTTTATTATAGAATACTGGAGGTTGAACCTTCCTCATGACCAAAGGTCAGAGGTTCCCAAAGTTCCTTAACGGAACTCAGGGGTTCCGTGAAAAACATTTAGTAAAAATATTTTTCTAAAAAATTTTTTTGTGGGTATCGATTTACTCTATATTTCTTGTGAATCATGAAACCAAATAATGTTTATATCTACATATACCCACTAGTAGAACTGGTCAAAATTTTATTCATATTTAGGATGAATCACTAGTCAGTTTTTGGAACTATCTGATTCTCGAATTTCCTGCTTTTGCAAAAGTAGCACTTCACACATTGCTGCCATTTCCCACTACCTACTTATGTGAAACTGGATTTTCCCTGCAAACTGCCATAGAAACCAAATATCGAAGTAGACTTAATGCTGGGGCTAACTTGAGAATCAAACTCTCAACTATAAAGCGAAAAATGATTACAAAACAAACTCTGTGTTAAAATTGATAGTAATTCTCTTTTATGTGTTATGCACTTGTGGAAAATATAAAAATTAAAATTTTTTACTTTTGAATTTTTATTGCAGTAATATTACTTTTTTAATTGTTTTTAAACATACATACTATTTAAAAAGGCATTTGAAAATATTTATATTATGATTGTATGAAATCATTAGAATCTGGGGTTCCCGGGAAAGTTACTGGAACCAAAAAGGGTTCCGCGTCGAAAAAAGTTTGAAAAACTGTGCCCTAGATGTTCAATAAGATAAATGAAAATCTTACACAATACTCGTTAAAGATCCTTATTATAATGAATATGATTGATGTAAAATTATAACTCCCCCTATAGAATGAAGAATTAGATAACTGGTAACAATTCAAATTGATGGAAATTAAATAAAAGTTTTTATTACAAATAACAAATAATACTTTATTAATTTTTCTATATAAAAGGTGTTTATAAGACCCTTCCAGAAGAGATTTCTTTCTTCAATGTCATTCAATTATTAAGGTAGCCTTATGGTAGATGACATTGATTTCATTGCTCCTTGACTACCAGAAAATCATGTATCTCAGAGGCGGGCAGCTCCTGAGAGTGGGTAACTCGATACCTCATCTTGTACCTGCGACACTTACATGGGCTCTCTCAGTAAAATAAAACGGATTGCAGCAAAAAACCCTACCCTCCTAGTCAACTCCACCGGACGGAAGAACATAATTACCCTTGTCAAACAAACTTCTTTTGTACAATCCTCAAACATGAACATTTGCCCTTAAACGGAGCAAAAAAAAAGTAAAGCACGTTCAAATTTTTTAAACAGAATAAATGAAATATGCAATTATTTCTCTTATTTTATATTATTTATTTATTACTATTATTTCATTCAATTAAATGAAAATAACCTACCATTTTCTTTCTTTCGTTTGTCATGCTTAGGTGGGCATATTTGTCAACGTGTAAACAATCGTCTGAAGTTTTCAACTTGGGCATATCTATCGATTAGTAACTGCCATCGTCAGTGTCAGATGACGACATCATAGACTGGTTGGTAAGTTCATTTTTAGTCTACGTCTTTACTGAGAACCCCTTAGCTATGTTTTTCTTATTGTATCCGTTGTTGAAACCTGCATTTTCCCATACAGTGCTGCTCTTGTGGCATAATGTGAGACTGATTGTTGATTGCACTCATTTTGGTTATGATTGAGTTACATTTCAAATGCTATATATATATAGTTACTATAATATATATAGTAACTGATAAATAGTTACTAAATTGAAAACATTCTTTGAGAAGTAATAAATGTAATTATCCTATATCTTGAATTAAAAACTATCCTAAAACATTTTTTCTTAAATGTTTCTAACTTTTTTCAGACGAAATAGTAATATTTTCAAATTTTAAATGGAAAAATTTTTCTTAAATTTGAACGACGTAAGAGATGCACTTAGCTATTGGAACAAAATTCATGTTCTCCTTTAAGAGATTATTTCACAACACGAAATATACACTTTCGCTTTTCAAAAATGTTATTGCTGCTATAGTTATACCAATGATATTATATGCATCAGTGGTGTAATATACAAAAATAATCATATATATTTATAAGTGGATCAATCAGATCTGTATTATGTCCAGGAATGAAAGACTAATAAACATTTCCCATTTAGGTCATTTATATTATGCATAAATGGGACATTGAAGGTTGAAATTTCGTTTGCTTATAATAAAGTTGGGTGTAGGTCACTCCAGATTTTTTGATTGCGTAAAATGTGAAATGTTTAAACAACTTACAGTTTATTATATGATTTTAATTTTCTTGACTTAATTAATTTAATTATTAATATATTAAGTATATACTTAATATATTAAGTATATTTTTCTTATAATTCATATTTTGTAGTACTGATTCATTTTATTATTCAATAATATTATCCATTACTACTATTACTCCGATTTCGATTTGTTTTATTTCGTCTTCATATCTCACATTATCTCACTGTTATAACACTTTCCCGTCTCCTCGATTGGAGGTATATTCTGATTGGTTATATTCTGATATTCTGATTGCCAGCTGTTAGTCAGACACTTCTCTCCAGATGACGATGGATGTCAACATTTGTTTTCGCTCTACTTGTTCCTCTCTAATTACTTTACTCTGTATATATATATATATATATATATATTATATTATATCTTTATATATAGCAAGATAAGTGTCAATCAACGTCCAAACTACAATAAGAAGAAAGACTAAGATCTTTCAATCTCAACAAGCGGTCTTTATCAGAGTCAAATCGCAAATGTGTCTTTTTTCTCCTTTCTTATTGTGGTTTGGGTGTTTATATATATATGTATATATATAAACTTTAATAAATAGTAGGGAACACAGAAAGTCCCTACAGAACTCACTTCGATATTTCGACATCTACCGTCATAAGGAAGAAGTGCAAAATACTCGCGTTGAGAAGCAAACTGCTACTGTTTGTAACAGTATATATTATCTAATCGGGATTCAGTCAAATTTTCTAGGTTCAAAAATCAAACGTCGGCAATGAGAGTGTGATTTTTGAACCTAGAAGATTTGACCAAATCCCGATTAGATAACACACCTATTCTATCAAATAGTCGATATATTATTGAATCTATTATTTATTTATATATATATATATTGGAATATTTATATATTTAGTTTAGAGATTGAATAATGTTTTATTATTTACTATTATAACTTGAAGGTAAAAGACACTAGTAAACAGCATATGATTTTTAATTTCGATTCACCTATACATGAACAATGTACATATGAGATATGTACATACGTACACAGACGTACATACATAAACTATTACATAATTTTCACTAGAGTTTCTGCCAACATTGGTCATCCACAGAGTATATTTACAAACTATCTTAAACTGGGAGTTACATGGCATAAAATAATATTATTATAAAATTATCAATAATAATAATAATAAAAAATATGAATAAAATTATAATTCATATTTGTTTTAATTAAGTTAACTATTTCTTAGCTTAAGGAATTTTGAAATTCCACTGGATTGCATTATATTTTTTATTAAAAGGTTTTTATATTAATTCTTTTATTATGTTTTCTCAGATACTTTTCTTTAGTTATTCGTAGCAGTTTTTTTTGTTTTTCTTGTGACCAACTAGCAGATATCTTGAGGAATTGTTCAGTTGGCTTTCGTCTTCTCATCGTAAGACAATCTTTCCGTTAAGAGGGTGGTCAATTATATTATATTTAATATAGTAATACATATTGAAATCGATTTTTATTGTTTATCCTTCATGCTTGTTCCATTCTGTTTTTAAAAAGTATATGCAACAATTTGGAGATTTTTTATAATAAATGATCTATAAATCTAGAGCATATATCTTTTGAATTTTCATGTGTACATATTAAGATGTGTTTATTTTGTGAAATAACTATTCTTTTGTTAATAAAATTAGGTATAAAATATAACTAAAATTTATTTTATAAATAAAACATAATATTTTAAAAAATTAGCGCTGTTAAGAAATTATGGAGAAAGGGAATTCGTAAAGGTTCTTTCAGCTTTTTCTGTAGCAGGATGTTACAGGAATGCATTACGAAATTATGGAAATATCTTCGTTTCTGTAACTGTGAATATTGGTGTATAATATTTTTATGTTGGAAAAGTATCAGACCTCATAAAAAGGAATATTTAAACTGGTGGAAGGAACATATTTCGTTAACAAAACAGTATTTATATGCTAATATTGTGGCAGATATATCGATTGGATTACGTTTATTTCGAAGATGAAAGCAATTATATGTGAACAGGGTAGACGGTGAGAATTATTGGTTTGCGATCCTTATTGGTGACTCAGACAGAATCAGTGCTTTGTTAAGAGAATTGATATTTTATTCAGTGTGTATTTATTTGAACTGGTTGCTAGTAAAATATGAAATGGAATGATGAAGGAATATATATGTATTTATATGAATGCAGATTTGTATGTGATAAGAAAGAGCCAGTGTATATTTATGTAATCTTTTATGAAGCGACATAGGAGCAAAGAAGAAAAAGAAGGAAGGAAAGCGTTGTAGTCTTTGAAGTAGTATGTTTTGCTTGATTGGACTAACAAGCCTCGTGCTATCAAGTCGGAAGCCGCACCATCCTATGGCCACTGGCATTTTTTACATATGCCTCTAAAAGGCCGGAATTTTGATTAACAACCTTAGCATTTGAGATCCTTTTTGGTCCAAGAAACCGCCCTGCTTGAATTCGCCTTCTATCAAAAGAGAAATAAATATTTCTTTTTTGAATCGTGTGGGTCCATTAGAACGATTTCCTTGCTCACATGACAGAACGGGCCTTGATATTTCGATCCAATCGATACCAAACTGTGATCGCTCCCTCATAATTGTACTAATTGACTGGACAAAGAACTGAATCACGTTTTTTTTTTCCCAATCCTTCTTGGGCCAATTAATAAATGATAAATAGCCGTTAGGAGTGAAATATGATCCTGTCAAATATTAACTAGGGCCATTTACTTGAAATTTAATATTTGTTGACTATACTGAATAAGACTAGCCACTATAGTAAATAAAAAGTTCTGCTAATTCTAAAAGTTTTTGTCATTTCAATTCCCAATTTTCAAGACATAAAACTAAAAAAAGATAGTATTTTTTTCATTAGTACCATAATCTATAATTCCTCGGTCGGATCTACTACAAGACGTACTATGAAGCTGCCTGGGGTGCCAAACCTAAGGGGTTACCAATAAAGCACTAGAATTTTTCAAAAAATTGAAACATTTATATTCTAACTAACAAAGAAAAAGAAATTCTATGACAGGCGCAACTAATACGATTTACAACAATTGTCAGTCAATGAAAGCTATATAGGCTAGGGTTACTGGAAATAATTAATGATTTTCCAATACATTTGCAGCTTCTTTTAACAATATTTTAATATTGTTAGGGATGATAAAGCAGTACAAACCTTTGTTGATTTACTATCCTTAAAGTAAACTTGCATAATGTTTATTTTGGTAATATTTGAAAATGTATAATATTATTTTTTAATTAAATTTGCTTTTTAAGAATATACAGTACAGTTTTTTAACTAGAGTTTTTATTCAGATAACTTATCAAAATCTTTTAAATAAATGTTTAAACGTTTTCATAATCCTATAGTTTAACGCATCTTTCAGGTATTACATCAGTGCTTGTGCATAAAATCAATCCTTCTTTCAAGCTATCATATAAAGGGTTTTTGTATAAAATTAATCCTCTCTTTTTCCATTTATAAAGGGAAGTCAGGTGAATGTATTCATAAAAATGGTGTGATTCCAAAATCGGGTTTGGCGTAGGTCATCGAATACCTTGCAACAGTGCTGGCAATTATATGCACTTGTACTTGTTTATCCTCATAATCTTTTCTTAACATACGGGTAATATATTTACTTGTACATACCTAATCTATTTACTTTATATAAATAACTTTATTATATAAATTACAAAAAAATGAAGATATTGAACAGTAAATTGTTTGTTTGTTGTTAGTAGTTGACAAAAGTGTTTGTGAACGTTTTTACTGTTAAAACGTTAATATTAAAAGTTAAACTTTTAAAAAAACGTTTAAATTCTAAAGTTAAAACGTTAGAACTGTTAAAAGATAACAGTTTATTTACTGTCTAACTCTAGATCAAATTGTTCCAATAAGATGGCAGTTCTGCTAATAGAAGAGATACCGATTGTTACTCTAAAATATGATCTTTTGCATTCAAATGAATCACATTTCATTTCATTTGTTTTTTTTTAAAGAATACTGACCTTAAGTGCTTTTGTGATTTAGATAGAAAAATAATGGTTTTAATTATTTTGAAATATAACAATTTTAATACTAGAAATTAGAGTCATAATGTTTCATTCTTCTCAAATGAGGTTTATAATATAAAAAAAATTTAAATTAAGTTATAAGAGCTAACTTCAATTACTATTACAGAGAAAAAGGAATAAGTAGATCATGGAATTTTGATGTCTCTCAAAATAACGTGGGTGGTCTTACACCCAGGTTTTAAATTGACCTCGATAAATACAAGGGCCTTAAGAGAGGACGTAAAATCAGTTCCTTTGTCTGTGCAATGGCAGGTATTCCTTAAAAATCCCTTCGCTAAATCAGCTTGGTCAATTGTTAGCAATCTGGTTCCTGCAATCTCAAACATCATTCTATCAAAATTAGCAAACTTTTCCAATTTTTTATTTACATGTTAAACAGCTCTTGCAAAATTTTGTTAATTAATTTTGTAATTAAATAATTTCTTGTTGAATTCTAAGTTCGAATCTAAGTTCATATTTGTGTTAGCTTTTACTGTGTTATACGTAATGACTACTTGAGGGTAGACAATTGCTTAAAAGTAAATATTGCAGATCTTTTCTTCTTTTGCTGTAAAACACTAGCATCCATTTTATGCTTTAGTATAACTTACACTAACTTCTGTGGTACTAAGAATAGGTTTATTTTTTTATGGTTTCTTCTTTATTAAAGATTATAAATTTTTGGTCCATTTGTGGTTACAAGCTTACACAACATTAGTATATATACGAGGTGTGTAAATAAAGTAGTGAGACTGATTTTTTTTTAAATTTTCTATTCAAATATAATTACAATGTGATATTGTCACCTTCAAAATAGTTCCCTTCGGAAGCCACACAGCGCTGGAGACGGTCCTTCCAATCATTGTAGCATTGCTGGAACTCGGATTCTGGAATGGCCTTCAGCTGGTCGGTTACAGCAGTTTGTATGTTTTGTAGTGTCCCGAAATGAGTTCCCTTGAGGTGATTTTTCAATCTCGGGAAGAGGAAAAAGTCACAAGGACTCAAGTCTGGTGAATAAGGAGGCTGAGGAGCAACAGGAATGTTTTTACTGGCCAAAAACTCGTTTATTGAGATGGCAGTGTGACAGGGCGCACTCTCAATCTAGCGCAATCTCCAATTCATTGGTCAAAATGTGATGAACGGAGGTGTGATTCAAATTCAACTGTTCACCGATCATTCTGACTGTCAAGCGTCGATCTGAACGCACAAGGTTCCGTACTCTGTTGACATTTTCATCGGTGTTTGCACTTGAAGGCCTTCCGCTTCGTGTTTCATCTTCAATCGACTCTCTTCCTTCTGAAAATTCCTTAAACCACCGAAAAACCTGTGCCCTTGATAAAACACGTTCTCCATAGGCCTCCTGAAGTTTTTCAAAAGTTTCGGTTGCATTATATCCAAGTCTGAAGCAAAATTTGATTGCACACCGCTGCTCAACTTTGAGGTCACTCATTTTTAAAACGCTCAAGAAAAAACCATTTCACGAAAACCAACGCTACGGACAAACAAATGACTGTGGCGAGTTCAGATTCATACTGGAGGCGCATCACACGTGCACCTGACGCTACTCAAGGCCACGCGTCTCCAGCGTTGCCAGATCGAAAGCGACGTTGTCAGTCTCACTACTTTATTTATACACCTCGTATTTACATTTCATATATAATTTAATACTGCTTTCATTCAAATGTGATTACATTCTGTTAATATTCATATGTACATTACATACAATTATAATTGTTATGTGCATATCCTTCTATATTATTACTTGTATACTATTATCTAATTAGAAAATTTAAAATGACAAAATTCTGTATCTATATAAATAAAAGAAAAGTTTTGTCTGGACATTGCTTAGAACTGACTCATTTCAAGTTTTCATTACGTTTCATACATTAGAGAAACCAAATCCATCCTTAGAAAAATGTCTGTCGGTTTGTCCGCAAAATTTTGTAACCAGTAAACTCAGCCACTATAAGACATTTGAAGCTGAAACTTTGACAGTAGCTTTGTGTATGTCTAACTGACAATATCGGCTCTGAATGGATTAAAAATTCAGTGTTAAAAACCGAAGTTATGAACTTTTAAGCTGTAGTTTTCTAACTTCACAGACATGTTTATTTTGAAAATATACAGGTGTAACAAGTAGGTATTGTTAGTTTATTTTAATTTTGTTTTGCATATATGAATATATTGCGTATCTGAGATCATTGAAAAGGTGTTTCCCAGAGTTCGAGTTGTACTATCTATTCAGAATAAATAGCTCTGTGAACGAGTAATACCATTGATTCTGAGCTATTATCCATTTCCGTCCAAATGAATGCAAAGTCCCGTCAGAGTCTGTAGTTCTCTTGTATGTGAACTTCAATTTATTGTTTTCTTTTACCAATATTTCGAACGTATTTTCTTGTTTGTTTAGCTTCACTAACGTTAAGCCAGATATTATCCCAGTTTTTTTACTTTTTAATGTTTTCCTTCTTTATATTTGAGATGAGTACTTTTATGTACACTCTCTCTATTGTGTCGTCCTGTGCTGCTTTCTTTGCTTATTCGTCTGATCTTTTATTTGTTTCTTCCCCCCACATGTGCCTTCACCCCATACTCTTGAGGGGTGAAGTGATATGTTTTTGTTCAAAACATATTATATTTTCAACAATGGAGTTATGGTTTTTGTGGCCTCTAATTGATTGTAAAGTTACTGAACTCTCCATTTGCAAGATTATTGATTCATAAAAATCAATTACAACTTCTGTTATAATAACTAATAGAGCCATACATCTACAGTTTGAAGTTTAACGTAACTGCTAGAACACCAAGATGCTAGTTTTTGTTGAATTTCTTTAATTATTTGGCCTTCATGATAAATCACTACTGAGCAGCCCATCATGTCATCTATTCTACTTCTACCTGTAGAATATGAAAGTATTAACACATATAACACATATTTTGATAAGAACTCTTCAGTAACCTGGCTAAGACACCAGAACACAACTGGAGTTCCACTAAAGACCGAAACTTCGACATCTGTTCAAATTTATTTCTACTGTAATTCGTCAGATGGGTATATTAATTTTTCCATTACCAACTTTTCTATCACTAACACTCACATATGCTTGACCTTTTTTGTGCTAGTCAAGAGACAGAAGTATGATTTATTTATGGTCTCATAGTCATTAACCATAATACAGGGGGTGCTAACGGAAAATGGTGTAACTCAGCCAAGCCTGACTGCAGACAAGGTTCTTTAACTTCTGTGATGGAATACATCCATATTTATACATACATATATATTAACTTAAGTTCAGTTTTATATATATATATATATATATCAATGATCAAACAACAATAAGAAAATCGGAAAACAAGACTAAGATCTTTCAACCGTAACAAACGGTCTTCGTCAGAGTCAAAAACCCAACTGAGTCTTGTTTTCCTATTTCTTATTGTGGTTTGATAATTGATTGTTATTTCACGTGTTTATGTGAAATCGTTATATGTGGTGTGTGTGTATATGTGTGTATGTATGTGTGTGTGTGTCTGAAACGTCAAGCCAGTAGGAAAAATCAAAACCAAGAAAAATATAATCTGAGGGCTTACAAAATACCTTTCCTTATGTATTTTTTTAGAGTTGGGTAATCTTTTTAGTATTTATTTTACTGTCACTCGTCACTCTCTGATGAAATAATTTGAAAAGGCCAGAAGAAATCTTTCTTGGTTTTGATTTTTCTTTCTGGCTTGTTGTTTCATTAATTTCCATCACATGTTTTATTGTGATTATATATATATATATATATATACTTTAACACATAGAAAAGAACACAGAAAGACACTACAGAACTCACTTCGATATTTCGACATCCGTCGTCATCGGGAAGAAGTGCGAAGTACTCGCGTTGAGAAGCAAACTGCTACTGAGGGTACGACGACGATGTCGACCGATGACGACGGATGTCGAAATATCGAATTGAGTTCTGTAGTGTCTTTCTGTGTTCTTTTCTATGTGTTAAAGTGTTTATTGTCCACACGGACCTTTCATTTTATATATATATATATATATATATATATATATATATATATATTAGAATACGTTGGCAGCAGGTCTTCTCTCAAACATATGTTGTTAAAATTTGCAGCAGCTTCTGCACTCACTAACTTTAAGCTGGTGGCCTCGATCCTTCGGGCGATTTTTCTTTCTTCTGGCTGCAGTTGCCACAGCATCTGTCCTAGAGACATCTTCAATATTACACGAGCTTTCGACCATAGGAACATTGGTCATCTTCAGGTAGAGCATGCCTTGTAGTAAACAGCTTAAATGCCAATCAGGTTGACTAATTCGAACCAATCAGAGCGCAGGGTTAAGGCTGCTGCTCTGATTGGACCTCATGCTCGGCTCCAGGCTCCTGCTCGTCGGAATTACATACATGTCCTTGACCTGGAGGTTTATAGAGGGGTTCCTTTCCTTTATGTACAGGGCTTCCAATATTTGTAGCTTCTCCGCATTCTGTTCCGCCTGTATGATGGCAGTGCCCTGCACCAGCATCTCCCTCGTCAGCTGAGTGTTGTGTTTTTCCTGTGTATGTTTCTTGGGGGCTCCCGCAGTTAAATGAAGAGTTAGCCTCCTAGAGAGCTTAGTCGCAGTCATCCCAATGTACTTGGAAGGCAGGCTTTCACATTCACCTGTGGTGCAAGTATACTCGTACACTAGGTGACTGCGCTGAAGCTCCGGGGTATTCTTCTGAGGATTGTTTTTCAGCAGTAAGTTACTTGTTCTCTTGTTCTTGTAGTAAACTATCAGACTAATCCGGCTGCTTTCATCCTTGGGTGTTACGTAGGTGTGAACAATCTTTTGAATCGCCTTTTCGTCTTGCCTATATTCAGTGTTCATGTAGGCTTGGTAGTATAATTTTATAGTTTCCTTACTGGGGGTAATGTTATTGTCATTCTTGCTGTACCATTTATCCATCTCGTACTTAATAGACTGTTGGACTTGCTTATTGGAATATCCGTTGTTGATTAGAACTTGAGTCACCCTTTCCAACTCTTCATTTACTGCTCCCCAATCACTACTATGCGTTAGTGCTCTTCTGACGTAGGCAGAGATAGTGGAGCGCTTATACCTCTCGGGACATTCACTACGGCCATTGAGGCAAAGCCCAGGGTTGGTGACCTTAGTGTAGACCTTTGTTGAGAACTCCTCTTTTACTTGGTTAACAAGGACGTCTAAGAATGGAAGCTGGCCGTCTGCACCGTGCTCGACGGTGAAATTTAATGCAGACGATTCTTCAAAGGCTTTTTTAAGGGCCGCAACTTCCTCTTCTTCTTTAGTTAAGATAAAGATGTCATCGATATATCTGGCATATATGGTCGGTTTTTTCTGTTTAGAGAATACTTCCCTCTCTATGCATCCCATGAAGAAGTTGGCAAATAGTACCCCTAAGGGCGACCCCATGGCAACTCCATCAATCTGCTGGTACATAGTGCCATCAGGTGAGAGAAAAGGGGCTTCTTTAGTGCAGATCTCCAGCAGAGTTTTCAGGGCTGCTTTTGGTATATCACATTTTGGTTGTTCGTTCTCAGGATAAACTTCTTTCAGGATGTACTGGATGGTCCTGTCAACGGGCACATTTGTAAAAAGTGACTCCACGTCCAGTGAGGAGATTATGCCTTTGGAGTTAGTGCCTTTCAGAAGGTCTAGGAAGTTTGCAGATGATGAAAGGCTAAATTCCTTAGGGACGTAGGGAGACAGCAATTCATTAATGCGCTTTGCGAGACGGTAGGTTGGAGTTGGTATCTGGCTGATGATAGGGCGTAGTGGAAAACCAGGCTTGTGTGACTTGACATTTCCATAACAGTATCCCAATCCAAAATCACCGACCAATGGGGGCAACAGTTTTCTTCTCACCTTTGCATTTACCTGCTTAATCACCTTATTCGTCTTTTTCTTGATATCTTCCACCGGGTTTCTTGTGATTACCTTAAATTTGCTTTTGTCACTAAGTATTGAGTTGAGTTTAGTGTTATACTCCTCTGCGGCTATTAAGACGTAGCTTGCTGCTTTGTCCGCTCTTCTGATTACGATGTTCGGGTCTTGCTTTAAGGACTTAACCGCGTTGCGATGCCTTTGTTTTAACACGTTACTCCTGGTGTGTCCTCTTACAATCCTTGCCTCTCTCAGTAGTTCTTCCTTGATCCCTTCAAGTACCTTAACTTTTTCAGCTTTCGCTAGACTAAGAATATTATCCATCAGGTTTTCTATTTCCAACCTCTTACCGAACGTGGGAGGTTTGGAGAAAAAATGACAATTAAGGCCCAAGTTAAGAACTTCTTCTTCATCAGGGGTCAGTGTTCTGTTCGTTAGGTTTATGAAGCCTTCAGGTGGGACAGGTTGTTTCAGCGACCCTCCGTTCAGTCTAACAAGTTTCCGCTGTATTCTAGCTTCTGTCGTCTCTTTGTGGTGTTGTATATTAAGGTTGATCTGCTGGTCAACACGGTTCTTCAAGTCATTTTCAATATTTAGGGCTGACCATTGACGTTTGACCTCCTCCAGATGTTGACGGAGATGAATAATTTGGTCCTTTTTTATTTGTAACTGCCTCGCAACCAGCCTCCTTCTATACTCTAATGTGTCTTTAGAGTCGCGTGCTGCCCTGTCGTGAGTTTTTATATTAGAATACGTTGGCAGCAGGTCTTCTCTCAAACATATGTTGTTAAAATTTGCAGCAGCTTCTGCACTCACTAACTTTAAGCTGGTGGCCTCGATCCTTCGGGCGATTTTTCTTTCTTCTGGCTGCAGTTGCCACAGCATCTGTCCTAGAGACATCTTCAATATTACACGAGCTTTCGACCATAGGAACATTGGTCATCTTCAGGTAGAGCATGCCTTGTAGTAAACAGCTTAAATGCCAATCAGGTTGACTAATTCGAACCAATCAGAGCGCAGGGTTAAGGCTGCTGCTCTGATTGGACCTCATGCTCGGCTCCAGGCTCCTGCTCGTCGGAATTACATACATGTCCTTGACCTGGAGGTTTATAGAGGGGTTCCTTTCCTTTATGTACAGGGCTTCCAATATTTGTAGCTTCTCCGCATTCTGTTCCGCCTGTATGATGGCAGTGCCCTGCACCAGCATCTCCCTCGTCAGCTGAGTGTTGTGTTTTTCCTGTGTATGTTTCTTGGGGGCTCCCGCAGTTAAATGAAGAGTTAGCCTCCTAGAGAGCTTAGTCGCAGTCATCCCAATGTACTTGGAAGGCAGGCTTTCACATTCACCTGTGGTGCAAGTATACTCGTACACTAGGTGACTGCGCTGAAGCTCCGGGGTATTCTTCTGAGGATTGTTTTTCAGCAGTAAGTTACTTGTTCTCTTGTTCTTGTAGTAAACTATCAGACTAATCCGGCTGCTTTCATCCTTGGGTGTTACGTAGGTGTGAACAATCTTTTGAATCGCCTTTTCGTCTTGCCTATATTCAGTGTTCATGTAGGCTTGGTAGTATAATTTTATAGTTTCCTTACTGGGGGTAATGTTATTGTCATTCTTGCTGTACCATTTATCCATCTCGTACTTAATAGACTGTTGGACTTGCTTATTGGAATATCCAATAAGCAAATGGAGTTGCCATGGGGTCGCCCTTAGGGGTACTATTTGCCAACTTCTTCATGGGATGCATAGAGAGGGAAGTATTCTCTAAACAGAAAAAACCGACCATATATGCCAGATATATCGATGACATCTTTATCTTAACTAAAGAAGAAGAGGAAGTTGCGGCCCTTAAAAAAGCCTTTGAAGAATCGTCTGCATTAAATTTCACCGTCGAGCACGGTGCAGACGGCCAGCTTCCATTCTTAGACGTCCTTGTTAACCAAGTAAAAGAGGAGTTCTCAACAAAGGTCTACACTAAGGTCACCAACCCTGGGCTTTGCCTCAATGGCCGTAGTGAATGTCCCGAGAGGTATAAGCGCTCCACTATCTCTGCCTACGTCAGAAGAGCACTAACGCATAGTAGTGATTGGGGAGCAGTAAATGAAGAGTTGGAAAGGGTGACTCAAGTTCTAATCAACAACGGATATTCCAATAAGCAAGTCCAACAGTCTATTAAGTACGAGATGGATAAATGGTACAGCAAGAATGACAATAACATTACCCCCAGTAAGGAAACTATAAAATTATACTACCAAGCCTACATGAACACTGAATATAGGCAAGACGAAAAGGCGATTCAAAAGATTGTTCACACCTACGTAACACCCAAGGATGAAAGCAGCCGGATTAGTCTGATAGTTTACTACAAGAACAAGAGAACAAGTAACTTACTGCTGAAAAACAATCCTCAGAAGAATACCCCGGAGCTTCAGCGCAGTCACCTAGTGTACGAGTATACTTGCACCACAGGTGAATGTGAAAGCCTGCCTTCCAAGTACATTGGGATGACTGCGACTAAGCTCTCTAGGAGGCTAACTCTTCATTTAACTGCGGGAGCCCCCAAGAAACATACACAGGAAAAACACAACACTCAGCTGACGAGGGAGATGCTGGTGCAGGGCACTGCCATCATACAGGCGGAACAGAATGCGGAGAAGCTACAAATATTGGAAGCCCTGTACATAAAGGAAAGGAACCCCTCTATAAACCTCCAGGTCAAGGACATGTATGTAATTCCGACGAGCAGGAGCCTGGAGCCGAGCATGAGGTCCAATCAGAGCAGCAGCCTTAACCCTGCGCTCTGATTGGTTCGAATTAGTCAACCTGATTGGCATTTAAGCTGTTTACTACAAGGCATGCTCTACCTGAAGATGACCAATGTTCCTATGGTCGAAAGCTCGTGTAATATTGAAGATGTCTCTAGGACAGATGCTGTGGCAACTGCAGCCAGAAGAAAGAAAAATCGCCCGAAGGATCGAGGCCACCAGCTTAAAGTTAGTGAGTGCAGAAGCTGCTGCAAATTTTAACAACATATGTTTGAGAGAAGACCTGCTGCCAACGTATTCTAATATAAAAACTCACGACAGGGCAGCACGCGACTCTAAAGACACATTAGAGTATAGAAGGAGGCTGGTTGCGAGGCAGTTACAAATAAAAAAGGACCAAATTATTCATCTCCGTCAACATCTGGAGGAGGTCAAACGTCAATGGTCAGCCCTAAATATTGAAAATGACTTGAAGAACCGTGTTGACCAGCAGATCAACCTTAATATACAACACCACAAAGAGACGACAGAAGCTAGAATACAGCGGAAACTTGTTAGACTGAACGGAGGGTCGCTGAAACAACCTGTCCCACCTGAAGGCTTCATAAACCTAACGAACAGAACACTGACCCCTGATGAAGAAGAAGTTCTTAACTTGGGCCTTAATTGTCATTTTTTCTCCAAACCTCCCACGTTCGGTAAGAGGTTGGAAATAGAAAACCTGATGGATAATATTCTTAGTCTAGCGAAAGCTGAAAAAGTTAAGGTACTTGAAGGGATCAAGGAAGAACTACTGAGAGAGGCAAGGATTGTAAGAGGACACACCAGGAGTAACGTGTTAAAACAAAGGCATCGCAACGCGGTTAAGTCCTTAAAGCAAGACCCGAACATCGTAATCAGAAGAGCGGACAAAGCAGCAAGCTACGTCTTAATAGCCGCAGAGGAGTATAACACTAAACTCAACTCAATACTTAGTGACAAAAGCAAATTTAAGGTAATCACAAGAAACCCGGTGGAAGATATCAAGAAAAAGACGAATAAGGTGATTAAGCAGGTAAATGCAAAGGTGAGAAGAAAACTGTTGCCCCCATTGGTCGGTGATTTTGGATTGGGATACTGTTATGGAAATGTCAAGTCACACAAGCCTGGTTTTCCACTACGCCCTATCATCAGCCAGATACCAACTCCAACCTACCGTCTCGCAAAGCGCATTAATGAATTGCTGTCTCCCTACGTCCCTAAGGAATTTAGCCTTTCATCATCTGCAAACTTCCTAGACCTTCTGAAAGGCACTAACTCCAAAGGCATAATCTCCTCACTGGACGTGGAGTCACTTTTTACAAATGTGCCCGTTGACAGGACCATCCAGTACATCCTGAAAGAAGTTTATCCTGAGAACGAACAACCAAAATGTGATATACCAAAAGCAGCCCTGAAAACTCTGCTGGAGATCTGCACTAAAGAAGCCCCTTTTCTCTCACCTGATGGCACTATGTACCAGCAGATTGATGGAGTTGCCATGGGTCGCCCTTAGGGGTACTATTTGCCAACTTCTTCATGGGATGCATAGAGAGGGAAGTATTCTCTAAACAGAAAAAACCGACCATATATGCCAGATATATCGATGACATCTTTATCTTAACTAAAGAAGAAGAGGAAGTTGCGGCCCTTAAAAAAGCCTTTGAAGAATCGTCTGCATTAAATTTCACCGTCGAGCACGGTGCAGACGGCCAGCTTCCATTCTTAGACGTCCTTGTTAACCAAGTAAAAGAGGAGTTCTCAACAAAGGTCTACACTAAGGTCACCAACCCTGGGCTTTGCCTCAATGGCCTTAGTGAATGTCCCGAGAGGTATAAGCGCTCCACTATCTCTGCCTACGTCAGAAGAGCACTAACGCATAGTAGTGATTGGGGAGCAGTAAATGAAGAGTTGGAAAGGGTGACTCAAGTTCTAATCAACAACGGATATTCCAATAAGCAAGTCCAACAGTCTATTAAGTACGAGATGGATAAATGGTACAGCAAGAATGACAATAACATTACCCCCAGTAAGGAAACTATAAAATTATACTACCAAGCCTACATGAACACTGAATATAGGCAAGACGAAAAGGCGATTCAAAAGATTGTTCACACCTACGTAACACCCAAGGATGAAAGCAGCCGGATTAGTCTGATAGTTTACTACAAGAACAAGAGAACAAGTAACTTACTGCTGAAAAACAATCCTCAGAAGAATACCCCGGAGCTTCAGCGCAGTCACCTAGTGTACGAGTATACTTGCACCACAGGTGAATGTGAAAGCCTGCCTTCCAAGTACATTGGGATGACTGCGACTAAGCTCTCTAGGAGGCTAACTCTTCATTTAACTGCGGGAGCCCCCAAGAAACATACACAGGAAAAACACAACACTCAGCTGACGAGGGAGATGCTGGTGCAGGGCACTGCCATCATACAGGCGGAACAGAATGCGGAGAAGCTACAAATATTGGAAACCCTGTACATAAAGGAAAGGAACCCCTCTATAAACCTCCAGGTCAAGGACATGTATGTAATTCCGACGAGCAGGAGCCTGGAGCAGAGCATGAGGTCCAATCAGAGCAGCAGCCTTAACCCTGCGCTCTGATTGGTTCGAATTAGTCAACCTGATTGGCATTTAAGCTGTTTACTACAAGGCATGCTCTACCTGAAGATGACCAATGTTCCTATGGTCGAAAGCTCGTGTAATATTGAAGATGTCTCTAGGACAGATGCTGTGGCAACTGCAGCCAGAAGAAAGAAAAATCGCCCGAAGGATCGAGGCCACCAGCTTAAAGTTAGTGAGTGCAGAAGCTGCTGCAAATTTTAACAACATATATATATATAATATATATATATATATATGTATATTTATAAACTACTGTCGAAAATTTAAAACTGGTAGCAAAACTTTTTGTTCAAACAAAAGTCATAGTCAAAGCTACAAATAGAATGATTCTGATGAGGAAATTTAGTCTGATATATACAAGTACAAATAACTATTTCATACTAACTGCCAATAATATAGATAAACACATGCGTCTAAGCACACACCCGTGAACTCTTACTCACACACATACATACACACACACGCGCATGGACACGCACACACACGCACACACACACACCACACACAAATACACACACACACACACACCACACACAAATTACATGTTTACATGTTCACAGGAATATACAAGTTCATTAAATTTGCTAATGTTGAATACTCTAGCAGTTAATATTAGCAGGTCTTGTTTTATAAATAATATTTGAAGTAAATGATTTGCTGGTGAATAGCTCTTGAAAGAAATGGAATAAGAAACAGATTTTCTAAGTTTATTTCTTAAACATTTACAAAAGATGTATGTGATAAAAGGGACGGCGGCAGAAGTGCAGAAAAACAGGGTCTAGAGCGACTTGAGGTTGAGGGAACAGGAAAAAAAAACCTGGTGGGAAAGAGTAGCGAGTGAGAATCAATGACGGTCATGTTACGAGACTTGGTCGACTTGAGAGAACGGGTGTTGCTTGAGGCTGGAATCGACAGGGCGGAAGACCCGGACCAGGCGCCCAGCTCTCGACCTATGTCGCGATCACCGTCTCCTAATCTCAGTCGACCGAACTCATACCACTCCTAACAACTGGCTCTCCTGCCTCGTATACATTGATTATTTTGTAAAACATCTTCTACACTTATAAAGAAGTAGTGGAACATTTTATATCACACACAACAAAAAACAACAAGTATATAACAAACATGTTAAAAAAGTAAATCTATTTCAAATCTATATTACTCCCTAAGAAACTTTAGTTTCAGATTCAAATGAACATGTAATTCGATTAAATAATTTTAGCTTTTAAATCATAGATAAATTTTCTGTTATCATAAGACTGGCCTCAACTAACCATGTAGAACACACGTACATAAACAATCACAGTTTTACATGAACTCTTACAAATTCACATAATATACACATCATTAAAGCATTATAAATTCATTTTAATTTTTTTTACATTCAAAACTTTTTTCCTTTGGGATATACATGATATAGCAGCAATTAAAAACGTTGACATCAGAGTAACCATCGCTTGGGATTTTTTCCAAGATCTTGGGATTTCTATCTTGGACTTGTGATATGCTTCAGTAATTTGATAAAATCTTGGAATTTTTTAATGATAGCTATTTTTAACAATTTTCACTTAATTGTAGTACTAGCATGAATTCTCTACACTTTCTATCTAAAGAGTAGTTCCATTTATTAACAAATATACACTCGTATTAAACATGTTCACTTTGCATTTAGTCAATAAGACATTTGTGTCTCATATATAATCGTCTGTAAAATTCTGCAAATATTTAAAAACTTCTAAAAATATCTATAGAAGGATATAGATATTTCATTTTATCTCATTCGATTACTTGAAGCAATATGTTTTTATAAAATTGTGTAGTTGTTGCTGGCAAACTTATAAATGGCTTAGCTACCGTCTAACGGCTGCCACAGATAACAGTGCATAACAAAGAATGCACAAAATTGTTTGACCTGGAAGCATACAAAATTTCTAGTAAAAGAAATCAAAATGGCACTAAGCATGAATTTGGCACTATTCATAGAAGATACAAAAAGAGGATAAATGAATAAATAAACAAATAAACAACACCGTCAACCTCTCTGCAGATGACGATTAATAAAGTGGGTATTAAAAACGTGAGCTTTGAGAAGAATGTTTTATTTTACGTTTGTTATGTATCTTGGGATACTTATTTGAATCTTGGGAATTACATAGGCTGAATCTTGGGATACAGTTAAATATTCAGTTGGAGCACTGGTTGATATATATGGCATGTTTCGGTCTTTCTAGGACCATCGACCATGCTTATCAACTATATGCAATTCTTTGTAGCCCTTAAAGAGGTTTGTTTACTTGAAATGTTTTGAGATTTTAAGTAAATCCTGGTTTGAGGAGTGTGTACTATAATTTTTATTTTTTGCATTTTCTGCATTTGATTTGCAGATTATTCCACTATCAACTCCTTGAGTAGAGTTTATGATTCTCAAGTACTTATATTTATTATCCCTTTTTGACGTAGTCTCCTTAAAATAACGAATGATATGTTATTGTAATCTTAACATATTGTTATATGTAAATGTTAGTTTTGCTCTTTTAATGATTATTCCCAGTTATTATTTTTAGTTTATTTTTTATTATTATCTCTACAATCAGAGTTATGGTACGTTTCATGGAGAGTGAAATTCTCTGCTGGGTCAATTGACATTCTCCTTGATAATGTTGTCTTTTCATAGTGTCATATTACTTTTCTCTATTGAAGGTATATTAGGTAGTCCGGGGTTCAATCCCCACCTGGATCTGGATTTATTCACGTGGGAGGTTAATAAATCTAAGTGCATCATCCCTCAGAGAGGTCGTTAAGCCGTCGGTACCGAGCCTGTACGATGTCAGATACTCCTTAAAGATCCTACTTGAAATGCACTTGAGTTAGGCAAAATTTAGGACTCCCAGTGTAAAATCTGTAGAATCACCGATAAACAAAAAGCCGGTAAACGGCTGACGTTATCATTCGCTAGGGAATCAGTTTAAACAATAAAAATAAAAAAAAGGAAGATATATTATAACATTTGTCTCTTGATATTGATCGGTTTTTACAAGGTTCTTATTGATGGCCATAAATTGAGTACTAATTTTTTGTGATAAGAATACTACATATTGTTTGCCAGCAGTAGTTCTAAAATACTCTACGTCTTCCTTCATTTTTTCTTCCTGATGAGGATTAACTATGAAATTTAAAACTGTAGATGTGCTCATTAAATATGTGTTCATATTAAAAAAAAAGTACATACGATTAGAGGGTAAATTTAAATTAAACAGTAAGTTTTGTTTAAACTAATAAATGCTTTATGCATTCATTGTTAAGAGGCATACAGTGGAGACTACATGCCCAATATATTGATGCTCATTGAATTAATAAATTTAATAAAAAATAAATTTTTTGCGGTTAAATTTATTTTTATTTTTAAATCTTAAATTAAATTTTTATTTACTTGAAATTTCACAGCACAAATATATAGCTATAAAACAAGATTTCACAATAATCAATGTTCAAACCACAATAAGAAATTAGAAGATCTTTCAACTATAACAAGCAGTCTTTGTCAAAGTCAAATCCCATATCAATGATCCAGGGATCTTGTATCCAAATTGTTATTTCACCTGTTTATGTGAAATCTTTTTATCAGTTGGGTTTTTGACTCTGGCGAAGACCGCTTGTTACGGTTGAAAGATCGTTTTCCCATTTCTTATTGTCGTTTGATCATTGATTGTTATTTCACGTGTTTATGTGAAATCTTTATATATATATATATATATATACATCATATATTTGTAAATTTTGAAAGCAGTCCTTCCTTAAGACGTACATTATTGGATATAACACAAAACTTAGCTGATACCTGTTTTTTGAAATTTTTTCGTTAATATGAGCAAAGTGAAGACAGTGAGGGTTGTTTTCCTTATGTTCATAATATCCTGTTATGTTTTGAAAACGAATAGAGATAATTTTAAACATGTCGACTATAGACTTAATGTTATTTTTGAAAATTGAGAAAGTTGTTGAGAAACATGTATCAGCTAAGTTTGGTGTCATTTCCAATAGTATATATATATATATTTATATAGAAAATTTATGATAAAACACTTGCCAAACAAACAAATCATTTTTGTTCGGCTCATATGCTGATTACTCTAACGAGTTTCAAAATATATAAGTTAGTTTTCGTCTTTGTTTTTTGGTATAGTTTTCTTTTTAATACTTGATATATTCGTAAACAAAACTAAAATGCGGAAAAAATGCACTTTGACGAACATAAGCGAAAAATCACCCTGAAACCAAATAAAAGAAGAAAAATTTCTAATCTTTACTCTACTATAAGTAAATTATAATTTTCATTAAAAAAAAAACTGGTTTCAAGGTTTTGAATGATTTACATGTTTTGATACCTTCAAAGTCGTTAGGTAAACGTCTGACGTATTTTTGATGACGTGTGTGGTGTGTGATGGGAGGATGGGTTGGAGTGTATCCAAGGGGTTGTGGGCAGCAGACCCTTTGATCTAACAAATTAATATTTTACTTAAAACTGATCACTATAGTGAAGAGGTTTACCACTGTTCTTCAGAAATATTGGAACACGAAAAAGTTTCATTTTTGACTAAAATATGATTTTAAATAACCTTTTTTTTTTTTAAACTTTTGGGATTATTGTAAAACTGGCTACTTCATTAAGGGATGAACAGTTCAGCATTTTTCTATAACAGACAAGGTCAGATTGCAATGAAATTTATATTTTTGACATGATTTATTTCAAAACCTTGTCGACATGATTCAAATCACAGTCAATGGAACACAATGAAACAAACCATGCTAAAAAAGTAGAACCATTTGAGTGGATGACCAGAACCATAGTTCTAGAGAGCTTACTGGACACTCTAGAATTTAAGCTTTCGATACGCAAAGATTTGTTGATGACCTTGTATTTATATGAAGTGTAAGGCTTGATTGTACAGAATCAAAGTGGCTCTCCAAATTGGCGAAAGAATTGGTTCTTTATTAAGGAATAAAAATTCTTATAACTTTCTCAAAAAGAAATTAAGTAGGTATCAATCATCTTTTTATTGAAAATACTAAACTAGAACTTTTAGAGGTACCTTGGAGATTTATTAGATGAACGACTAACTTGGAAAAGCCCTGTAACAAACACATTAACTACGATTTTCAGTTAATAATAATAATCATATGATTATTGATTAAGTAAGAGTGGTACGAAAATCAAAATGCCTCAATGGCAGATTTATTGTCAAAAATTTAATAGAACAAAATAAAAGGATTTTGGACTAAACGTTACACAGTTAATAACCGCACACAGAATATTTTAAAACAGGCACAATAGTTATCTCAAATAATCAAACAGATTAGAAGCTTTCTTATTTCAAACAAAAGACAGATGTCTGGTATACTGGTATAAATGTAATAAAAATACGTTAATTCTTATTTCGATCCCTGGATACAAGAAACACAAATATATCATGAATGAAAGAGTTTAAAATATATGTACGATATCCAATCGAACATTGTCTTCTTAATTTCCACTTATGCAAGGTGTTATAAAGAATAGAGGCTCTGTCTCGAAAACACAGAAACCTCTGAACATATTTTATGTAAATGTTGATGAGATTGAGTTTGAGTGGTTAAAGGTTTGGGAAAATTATATTTAAGACAAACAGAAGTAAGGGACAATTCTTTTAGAGCAATTGAAGTCCAAAAGAAAAAAGGATGCATGAAGGGGGTGAGAGTTCGCCCATCATTTTAGTAATAAAAACTATAATACAAATCATTATTTTTATTATTATGCTTGTTATATATAATATACAATAGGTATATTATTTAATTATAGGATAATACATAACCGTCTCTTAATTAGGTCGGTTGAAAGCCCAACTAAGAAGCATCAGTAAAGCACATTCATAACTTTATTAATGCTTATAAAATTTAAGAAATATATCAATCATTTAATAAAATAGAAAATCTCACAAGTAGGCCAGGTTTTAAAGATTAAATCTTTATTCTTAACTAAAACAGAAAAGTTGGTTTAGAAGGTTTGAGTCTGGACAAAAATTGATCAAATATAAATATTTTATGTTTCCTACTTCTTCCCCCTCAATCTCACTCTCTCTCTTTATATATATACTTAAAATAAACTATAACACATAGAATAAAACGTAACAAAGGACTTACTTTTCTATATTTCGACCGTTATGGCGGTCGTAGTATTGAAAAGTGGATCCTTTGTTATGTTTTTTTCTATGTTTCACAGTTTATTTTAAGTGCAATCAGTCCTTCTGAATCGCATTTCGTTTATCACAAACGCATACACACACACACACACACACACACACACACACACACACATATATATATATACACACACACACACACACAATATATATATATATATATATATATATATATATATATATATAATCCCACACGTCTAAAAGAGTGTAAACAATTTAGAAATGGGACTAAGTTTAATTCATCATGTAGCTTTGATGAGGACCAGATTCTTTGGTTCAAATAACTTAATAAATTTCGTATTTGTTGTTGTAGTTCAAATGTTGACTTATATTATTCTTGTTATTTATGATACCTGTTTACTAAGAACAAACAGATATCTTAATTTTGTTATCTTACTAAGCTTATCCAGCTAAGCTCTTGTTTTAAGAACTCCTTACTACATTTTGACAACCTTGTTATCTTGTGGAGAGGCATGGATCACTCTAAAGACAACAAATTTGTCCTCGTTTACCTGTACAAAATCCTCTATAGTAAAAAATCAGAAAAATGACTAAGATTTTTCAGTCAAAAGAAGTGTTCTTCATCAGAGTCAAACAACTACTGAAGAAGTATCAGTATCAGAAGTATCAGTTTGATTCTACGAAGACCGCTTCTTTTGGTTAGAAAATCTTAATCATCATTCGGATTTTGTACTGTGGTTTAGACGTGATTTTTATTTCAAGTGTTTTGTGTAAACACGTATATATATATATATAGTTAACACATGAAAGAGAAAAAACAAATGAAGACACACACAAAAGACTCACAACGATATTTCGACAGTCGTCGTCATCGGGTAGAAGTAGTCCCTTTGAGTAGCTGAAGCTAACTGAGTGGTAGGCCGAATGCAAACGAACTCGCACGCACCCTGCCGGCTGCCCTAGGTAAGCTACTAACTACAGAGAGAAAAATAACTAAAAAGGACAAATAAAAGCAAATAAAAATAACAGAAGGATAAGAATAGTAAATGAAGCAATAAAATTAAAAAAAAATTATAAAATAAAATAAAAAAATAATTTTAAAAAAAAATAAAAAAAAAATAATTAAATTAACGGTACAAGTTGAGGCCAGGAGGAGAGCGAGCTTTGAGAAGACAGATAATTGCCTCCTCTGAAGCTCTTAAAGTAACCCGAGAAGACTGAACAGGGATATGATTAAGGACTTGGACCCGGAAGCAGTGATTAAAATCCAGTCCATGGGAATTAGAGTGGATAGCAATAGGGAGGTTTTTGCGTTGACCAACGGAAGCCCTGTGACCATTCATACGTAAGTTGAGCTGCGTAGAGGCCATACCAACATAGAATGCATCACACTGGGTGCAGTCCAAACGGTAAACGCAATTAACCGAGGTGCATGAGGTGTGGGGAGGACAAGGGTAGTTAATGTTGCTATGGGGGGAAGTAAAAAAGGGATTAGGGTTTATGATGAGACAGGTTTGGCATCTGCTCCGTCCGCACTCCACCATTCCCCTCCCAAGTGCAGGGTTCAAGGGAGAGTGATGGGAGAAAATGCCTCTGAGGTTCGGTGGTTTGCGATATGATAAGGAGGGGGCTTCAGGAAAAATAGACGAGGTAGAAGGAGAAGAGGAGAGCAATGGGAAAAACTCCTTAATAACCGAGCCAATCTTATGAGCACCAGGGAAAAAAGTGGATATCAGGAAAACACTATCAGTGTGGTCTTTTCTCGGTACGTGCTGGTGAACTATTTCAGCCGGCACGACACGACCATCAATGACATTGGAAGGGTAGCCACGATCAACTAATTTTTCCTTTAAACAGTTAATATGGGAACTACGGTTTTTCAAGTTATTACAAATCCTGTGGATGCGGATGGAAAGGGATCTGGGGATTGCTTTTTTGATGTGGGTGGGATGGCAACTACTGTAGTGGAGGTACTGCTGTGCATTCGTAGGTTTTATATGTACAGAGGTGGAGAAACTGCTATTGTTGAGGGTAACATCAACATCAAGGAAAGTAATTTTATTGCTGGTACTTGGTGGGTGAAGGTATATATATATATATATATATATATGTGTGTGTGTGTGTGTGTGTGTGTGTTTGTTTGTTTGTGTGTGTGTGTGTGTTTTTTTTTGAATCATTTATTCTGCATGACCCATACAAATATTACATGCAAGTAAAAAACTTTACAACATTCTATCGAAGTCTAGAGTATTAACAAAATGTTCTAATATCCTGCACAGATCTGTTGCACTAATTAGTTCAGCTAAGTTCTCTGGTGTGTGTGTGTGTGTGTGTGTTTGCATGTGTATGTGTATGTGTGTGTGTGTGTGTGTGTGTGTGTGTGTGTGTGTGTGTGTGCATGTGTGTGTGTGAGAGAGAGAGAGAAAGAGGAAGGGAGCGAGAGAGAGAGTGAGTGTGTGTGAGTGTGTGTGGTGTGTGTTTGATTGCGTATGTGTGGTATGTGTATGTGTGGGTGTGAGTATGTATGTATGCTTGTGAGTGTGTGTGTGTGTGTGTGTGTGTGTGTGTGTGTGTGTGTGTGTTTGTTTGTGTGGTGTGTGTGTGTGTGTTTGTTTGTGTGTGGTGTATGTGTGTGTGTGTGAGTGAGTGTGTGTATGTGTGTGTGT
This sequence comes from Hermatobates lingyangjiaoensis, assembly GCA_026182355.1. Classification (NCBI taxonomy): domain Eukaryota; kingdom Metazoa; phylum Arthropoda; class Insecta; order Hemiptera; family Hermatobatidae; genus Hermatobates; species Hermatobates lingyangjiaoensis. The sequence goes on from JAPFBL010000632.1 coordinate 321,093, forward strand.
GTGTGTGTGTGTGTGTGTGTGTGTGTTGTGTGTGTGTGTGTGTGTGTGTGTGTGTGTGTGTGTGTGTGTGTGTGTGTGTGTGTGTGTGTGTGTGTGTGTGTGTGTGTGTGTGTGTGTGTGTGCTATGAATGTCTAATCAGGATGAAATTTCTGAAAAAAATAAGGATATTTTTTGCTCTTAGGTATCAACTAAAGTATTGGTATGCATAAAACAGCCAGAGAGAGAGAGAGAGAGAGGGGGGGGAGTGAGCGGGTCGGGGGAGTGAAAGAGAGGGAGGAGAGGCAGAAAGAGATTGCAGTGATTGAGAGATGAAGAGCTAATTAAAGAGACCATCATAACAATTAATACCAATTTCTCACGAATTTCTCAGAACAGTTGTTTTTAGTTATGATAAAAATCTGATTATTCATTGTATTCAGTTTTATTATAAAATATATCTCAAACAGAGATTATATACAATTTTTTTTCACAAAAAAAAAGTATATTATAGAACTTTATTATTTAAGATTCTGGTAATAGAAGATGAATCTTTCTTTAATCAACACATATTTTAGTGAATAATTTATAAATAACAGTGTCTTTATTTTAAGACATTTTAATTTGGTTTATTTATTGGTTGAGTCGAAGGTATCTGAGACCAGGTTTTCTCTAGGTGTGGTAAAGTTTTTATAAAGCGTGTAATAGGCCTAAAGCAGGATGTTGACTAATGAAGGTGGCAGGCTTAAAGAAGGATTATGGAAATGAGGGAGATCCTGTTATGCGATGTTTACGTGCCAACAATGCTGCCTTTGTATTCCACAACAAGAATGGAAGTAAAAAAAAAATTAGCCAATTCTTTCAGATAGACTTGTTTCTCATGGTAAGTAGAGTCATGGAGTTATGGAGGAAAGTAATGGCCGCAGGAAGTATAATTAACACTGGGTATAATTAACAGGGCGATTGTGGAGGGGGAATGACCAATAGGGGGGCGAGGCGCATCACCTGAAGCTCGTCGCCACGGGATATATAGCCAACATTGACGGCATTTGAATAACCCGCCACTGCATCTCCCGTGACGCTCATAAACCCTTTATCGAAAACACATGCACCCTTTCTCTTTGAATTATAATCCAAACTGACTTTTGTACCACTAAAAAAGTAGCTATGTTCACTACATGATCATAAAATCCAAAGATTAAATATTATTTATTGTACACAGTTATAAGGCACAGTTCCTACTCGAACACTGTTGTAGGCCTATAAATTAGTTTCACATAGTTGGCCAGAACGATTAATTAAGTTATACCATCTTTGAACAAGGCCTCTACCTTGTCCCTGGTTCTGTACAATAATAACCTTGATTTCTACATATAACGAATTCTTTCTACTCAGAAATAGTCCTATAATTTACTATATTAGTCTTGTCATCCTCCAGATTTCCACCCATGTTAATTTTTTTTTCATGGATGAGGCATTAAAACTGTCAAAGTATCTATCTTTATGGTTTCTCTTTATGCCAGTTTTTAGTTTGATTTATTCTAAAAAAAGCAAACATTTTCACATCTACAAATACGTATAAATAATAAATTCTTCCATTCAGAAATATAACTTACAAAATATAATTATGATACTTTAATGATAATCTACAACATAGTTTTTTAAATATAAAAATTTGAACATGTAACTCTGCAGATATACTTTTTGGAGACCAAATTTAGTATACCTCTTATTCGAAAGTAAGCATGCTGTTTTTTGAAGGTATACAGTATACTAGCGTCAACGATGTAGTAGTCCTTTAGGGAATAACAGAAGAATTACTCTAAAAATTTTGGACCACGATTTTGGTCATAAGTTTAAGTACCATCTGTATTGCCATACTGTTTCGATTGACACATTCCAGATAAACATTATATTTCTAAAGTTATGCAATCTATTTGGTATCAATTCTTATTGGGAAAATAATACAAACCCCCACATACAAAACTACAAATATAAAAATTAGATGTTTGATATGTGTTGTATGTCAATTTACATTCCTGAATTGCCTCAATTGAAGTTGGTGTCATTTCATTCAAAATTGTCCCAGTCAAGTTTTAGTACAAACAAATCTTGGAAAATTATTTCATATATCGTTCAAAAGAGTTAATGTATAAGTAGTCCCATTTTTGTGTAAATATCGCTAATCAGAAGTTTTACATGAAGGTGTTTTCAAAACATATCGCAAACGATATCTGTAAAAGTTGAAACTGCTAAGAGATTTAAATGATTGATATAAACATATCACAAATGGATGATTTTATAGAGAATTTGTAAACATATAGTTTTTTTAAAAATTTTATTTTCTTCCCACTTTATTTGTGAAATTATTCTGTGTAAAAATGATAAGTTCTTAAAATAAGAAAAAAAACCTGTAAATTTAAAGTTGCTATTTGTTTACAGTTATGTGGCTGTAATATGTACCTGTCAATGATGTAGGTATACTTACCCAGTAAGACTTATATTAATTTCTGTTTACTCCAAGGTTCATGTTTTATTTCTTTGTACTTCACTCCATTAGTGCAAATACATTATTGCATTAAGAACTGTTAGATAATTAATGGTAATTGTTATGAGTTATAGTCTTTTAGGTTCATGCATATTACCATAATGTAATTAAAGGAATTAAACTTATTTTTATTTGATGTATTTTTTTTAACAAACGCAATACATTTAAAAATTTGATCGCAGGTACTCTGTAAAAAATGACAAAAACTATTTTTTTTTAAAAAAAGGTAAATAATTTTTAATTTGTTCTTTTGTGTAATCCTTGAAAGGCTATTAGTATTGTACATCAACAAACGAGTTTGAAATACATGATTTTTTCCTTAGATTTTTTTTTGAGGGTGGAATTGAAAGGTCTGCTTAAGCTACAAGTCTGACGCTGGTTCTTCAAGGGAATATTGTATCTCCCTAATGACTACATTGGAGTCTTTAATTTTGTCTAACTAAAGTGAATATAGAGTAGGGATTTTTAACGAGTGCCTGATATCGTGCAGGATTGGGGTTGACTGCTTAACACTCTCTGAAAGGGACGACGTGCTCAGATTTGCTTATCTGCCACATTAAAAAATGAAGGTGGTGTGCTAAGTGAGCCAGGATCTACCAGTCCAGAGGTGAGGATACAATCAACTGGGCTACCTAGGACCCTTTCCATGGGTTAAAGTTAGAATACAAACTAATTTGTGAATACTTAAAATGATTCACACGTGATAGATGAAATCAAGTAAATACGTACCGATTGTTGCATTGAATAAAGAGGACTGAATAGTGGAAGTCATATGAGTAAGGAGGAAGGAGAAAGAATTGGTGACACATCTAGGATGTGATGGAGAAAACATGTTGTGTTGAAGATGTAGATTAAATCCTTGGACCTTTTAAACGAAAATAATTTCTCCCTGGTATGTTTTGATAGTTCATGCTTGTAATTTTGACCTATTTAATCCCACAAGTACCTATAACTCTCTACCCCTTCCCTACACTAGCATACCTTCCTCAGTACAGTATTTTTCATTCATCACAACTTTTAATTACTTGATTTCTAAATACTCTCTGTTTTTTTTTGTCTTTTAGATGTAACCAGAAGAAGAAAGTTAGTGATTGAAACAGGATGTATACACTCATATTTAAACATTTTAATGAGACGATAAGAATTAGTTTTTAAGTATCGACATTTTTATTGGTACTATACAAATTAGTAAATACATTATTAGACAAGGAGGCCAAAATACTTCTTATGAATTTCTATACATTCAACTAAATTTGTAACACGTCCATTTCCAAGAGTCTATTGATTAGATTTAGTTGGTGTTGTTAATCAGTCGAAGGGGTAGTAATGGAGTGATTAAGCGCCGCTAATAGCCTCTAACACTCAACTCCAACTTTCGGCCTTCACGAGGCTACCCTGTTAACCTGCTATATGCAGGGACAAACGAAAGAGGAGGAGAAGGTAGTCAGGGGCTGGGCCTGACCACCTTCGTTTCACAACCTTCCTAATCCCCAAATCCCCTCCTTTTATCTCAGCCCCAATCTAAGGTGTTATGTGATCCATGCCGAAGGATGGATGATACAGGGTTTACTGTATTATGAACGGAGCCTCAAGGGTGCCAGGCGACCCCCTTGAGTAAATAGCCTTTCTCCGGTATGCGGTGCTCTGCCGGAGCGGACAAAATACCACCGATAGAGATATAGGGATTTTCTCTGTATGATACTAAGAAGAAGGAAGTCCGGAGACCATAGTCCAGAAGCGCAGAGGGTCCAAAAGCGCTAACTAGTGGGAGCCAACCTCCCACAAGTGAAATTAAGGACTCGAAGAGGACCCTCTCGATGAAGGAGAAAGGAAGTCGCTTTTTCCCGAAACGTAGGGAGCCTGAATGTGCATTATCAAAGATGGTTTGTGCAGATTTTGCAAAGAAGAAGAAGAAACACCGATGCACCTGCTGACTGACTCTAAGGCAATTTTACTTCACAGAGGTAAGTGCTTCGAGACACTCAACAAACCATAGAAAAACTTATACCGCTCAAACCAGCAAAAGTGCTGAGCTTATTGGAAGCGTTGAAGCTAACTGCTGGGGTACTTTAGTACATAAGAGCGGAAGAACAATAGTTTTTTTTTTTTAAAGACGCAGTGCTATAGTCACCTTCAAATAATAATAATAATCACTCCAAAGCTGTTAGCGTCATTAATCATTTCATAATTCAGTCATATACAGTTATATATAAATTCAATTTTTTTTTAGTTTGGTTTCTTCGTGTGTCATATTTATTTCTTGCTTTTATCCAAAATACATTTAAAATCATAATAGGTTTGTGAATTTGTTTGTTCTTTGTTTATTCTATGATTTAGTCACTGATTTGTATTTGCTTTTGTCGACAAATATAAAGTAAGTATTTGTTTAAATATTTGTTTTGTGTGAAGTAAGTGATTAAGTTAATCTCTTCAAGTTTCAGCACTAATGCTTCTAGAAAGTTTACAAACTTTTTTTTAGGAACGAAGGTAAAGAGGAAAATACTTTGACTGTTTATTAAAGAGTGGTCGAACGGTTGATGGAGTTGTGTACTTCACTCATGAAGATAGAGGGTATCCTCGGGTGGTCAGCACAGCGATCACAGCTAAGCTGCTCGCTTACTTTGTGTAAAAAAGTATGAAGGGCTTCTGAGTATAACTGTAGGAAAGGAAGCGAGTCATTTGCTGCAAAGCACATTACACTTAAGCCAACGGATGAGTAAGTCTAAAAAAGGCATTCGGCAGAACTAACTAAACTTTCTGTTGAAAACCCCTTTTAAACTGAATAAGGATTAGAATCCACCATAAAAGCTCTAAAAAGGAGCCCTGGTTAAAACAAGTTCTTTTTAGTAAACAAAACCCAGAAAAGTAGAGTTACTATTACTTCACACATGGGCAGCAAAGTCTATACTGCGACTGCAAGGCAAACGCACTTACCAACTCTGCGACGGAGGCATCAGTACTAGTCACATCCACACTCAGATATTGACCTAGTGACGAAGATCAAGGTGATCAGAGGTAAGCGCATGTAGTTGCTAATAGCTTCTGGTTCAAGCTCAAATGTTTTTAGAAAGTTTGCAAACTTCAAGTCTGTTCGACGAAGTACTGTTAACAATTCTTATATGTAAGTCTGAAAAAATCATCTCTGTTGTGTTTTTCTGTTTTGAAGTTAGTGTGTAGGTTTTACAGGTGGCGAGAAATTATTTTTTTCTTTTTCTCAGTGGTAAGTGTTTTATTATTATTTTTTAAATTATTCCAAAGTATGTAAATTGCATCTGTTTGTTTTCAATATTTGTTTCAAACATGGAGTAATATTTATTATATCTTTATTTTTAAAAGTATTCTCATTTATTAAATTCTTATATCTCACAGTTTTGAAATTATTTTGATAGTGTTTTGTTTCTTTTTGAAATAATTATTTTTCAACGTAAAATTAAGTATTTATCTATTGTACATGTATTGTGAAGCAGATTTATCACTTTATTTGTAAACATGTTATATACTGTTGAGCCCCCTGAGGTTGATTTTGTGTTGACCTTTAATTCTACCAAACTTCATGTAAAGTTGAATAACCTCTCAGTTCTTCTTCATTTCTAAATAAAGAAATGTTGAATGTCTCTGATCTTTGTTCTCTAATGCTCTACGTTGCACTTGAACGAAGGATGTTTAGACCAATAGTAATCACTCAAGTTTTATTATATGCCTTCAGAACAGGATGTTTCCAAAGACCCCAAAATGTTAGTTGTGCTATATTAAAAACCAGCAATAATATGAACCGTAGATAATTTCGATTAAAGTGATTTTTCACCTCAGGTCACTTGTGATGAATTTGGTTGGTCGCTTCCCTGTCTAATCCTTGCTCATTTATGGTGAAGATATGACTGAATTACATTATCATCACTGGAAGCTGAGGAAGAGCTCCAATAGTTCTTTAGTCTTTTGCTTACTCATGAATGCTATTGTTTTTTAAATTTTACATATAAGATGTTAGCAATTTAAAGGCACTAGTTTTATTTTTAAAAACAGCTAAATATTTTTTCTTGTTATTTAGTTTAACTTACTTTAATAAAGTTAATATGTTTATATATATATAATAATATTTCAGATAAACACGTGACAAACTGTCTTGACAGCTGTTTGTTACGGTTGTCTTCACGTGACAACCGTAACAAACTGTCTTCGTCAGAGTCAGATGAAGTCAGAAGTCTGAAGTCAGTTGCGTTTTTGATTCTGACGAAGACCGCTTGTTACGGTTGAAAGATCATAGTCTTGTTTTCCTATTTCTTATTGTGGTTTGATCATTGTTTATATATATATATATATATATATATATATATATATATTTATATATTAACATTAGTAATAGAACAGTAACTGTAAAAGTAATTTCAATATAGCCGTATTTACTTGTCAGAAAAGTTAATATAAAACTTTATATAACGGAAATTCAAGGGCCTTCTGGACATTAAATGACTGACATTAATATTTGTTTAATAAAAGAGGAGAATATTATGTACTCTATTAAAGACGAACAACGTTATTCACATATTCTATGGAATATTCACAGATACGAGTAGTTCTATAAAATTCAGTCAACATTGCTTCCTTTGGAGTTCTTGGGCCTTTATGAAATCAGGTATACTTACCTACTGTGATATCGAAAATATGAGCATGGTGAAATAACCAATCCAGTAAAGAACCCGTGTGGTGATTCTGCTCAAACTTCATTAATTTAGATTCCAACTAACAAATAGCAACATTACCCTCTGTATGTGTGATCTTTGAAAACCAAAAATTTCTTATTATACCTTATCAAGTTTATTCAGGTTTGCAAACGCTAAAGCTTTTTTAAAAAAAGAGTAAAATATTGGCCATAGGAAAAATATATTTTTTGATATTGACACATTCATTTGTTTTCAGGTCACTCAACTTGGAACAATTTAAACACCAGAGTTGCACACTTTAATTGGGTTCAACAAGTATCTAGTCTTTGGAGTGGAAATGGCCCAATAGTTTTTTTGAACTACTGAAGCATGGGAAGGGCAATTCAATTCAAGAAGGTGGAGTTATTATTTTTTTCCAAAGGTTCATAAATTTTAAATCTTGTATTTAATATGTGTATTGAACAGTGACGTGCGGTGAGGTTCATGACAGGTGAGGCACTGACTTCATCACCGTTAAATTTACAAAAATATGAACCTTACAGATTACCTTTATCACTATTTGATTGGCAGTAGTTTATGTTTAAATCTCATATCAGCTTCCTTTTAAAACATTTTAACGTTTTAATTTTTGAAATGCACTACTCCATTTGCAAAAGTAAGGAAGGTAAAAAATAAATTGCTAGCTTTTAGAGTGCTGTCGCTGACTGTATTTTGTTGCTGAATCACAAAGAAGAACCCCTGTAGTCACAGGCGAACCCCACCATGAGGCAGCAGAACTGCGTGCCTCACTTAGTGACTCTTCGCACAGCAGGCGGCAGACTCACCGCACATTTCTTTTCAGTATCTAAGCAATAGTTGCGAAAAACCATTGATTTTGAATAAAAAAAAAGTTAAAAATGCTGACAAATATCTTTACAGCGCAATTCACTGGATAAATATAACCATTTAGATATGTACAATTCATTTTGCATTTTTCCTTTCCAAGATTATCAGGTGAGGCAGTGCCTCACCTGCCTCCCCTGACTGCACGTCCCTGGTATTGAATGATAAAAGTTTCATCCTTTTCAGTAAAAGGCCATATAAAACTATCAATGACTATACATAAGTACTTGTAATTATTGTCTAATTTGTTTATATTTAATTTTATTAAAATATTTTCCATTAGATTTATTTAAATAAATTTCCATTAAAAAATTAAAATAATAATCAATAGTCAGTTGTAGTAGTAATCTATATTTCAAGAAAATATAGAATATGATTATAACTAATATAATCATGTTTAATAAAATAAATATCTTAAATTTGAATTAAACAATTAATTATGTAAATAAAATGAAAAAAAAAACCTGATCCAAATAAAATTTATAAACATAGTTTGCAATTATGTTTACTTTCTGAAATGATTATTAAAAGCAATTAGAATAGAATTTACTACCTAAACCTATGGTGATCTTTGAACCGATTGCATTGTTTATTATCAATCATTCTATTTAATGTTTTTATTAATAAAATCATTGAGTCTTAATCATTAGTCCTGATTAGTTCTTACATTTTTCAAATTTTACAACAATGATTTCATTTTGTTTTTAGTTGAAGGCGTGGAAGGAGTTGGATTAAAATTTATTCCGTTGTCTGAGAAGTGGGCTTTCCCTTGAGCAGAGAGAGAATGAACAGGGAACACCTTGATGAATGTCCCTTATTGGCTGTTGTACAGAACTGGAAGTTATCGTGTTTGCTGAGAAACTTCATGAAGAATGTTATATCTGCCATGATTTTAATTTGAGTAGGTGTCAAAATAATCAAAAAAGAAAAAAATGGTAGAATTTTGTATTTTTGAAGAAACTTATTTATGAAAAATAATTTCAGCAATTAGAGTAAGTTAATACAGTACTATCCAAGAGCCGTGTTACTTACTATATTACTATTACTTATAAGTTAACCAAAGTATCGTCTAAATTTTACTATCTTATATTTGTTCTACTGATTGACTAATTGCTAATGTGTCTTTGAGTAAAGAAAAAAGTAATTGAATTAACTTTTAGAAGTCTTGGTATGATTAATGATTTAGTCAATCTGTTTGACAGAAAATGAAAGAGTTTCTTGTAGGTGGTGATTGAATTGGTCCATCTGAAGTGAACTTCTGCACTGATTGACATCAGGACAGACTGTTTCTAGTGATTGATAGTCTGCCATTGCAATACACCTTCAGCAAGCGTGCGGATTGCCTTGTTGGAGACTGGGAAGCTCACATCCAGGTCGGTCACCTTCAAACCGTTACAAATTACTTTCCTATGAACAAGTAGTCAAGCGTCAACCAAATGATATTTTTGTTTCTTCTTCATTAACTCTAAGCTCTTCATTTTAACTTTTTTATTTACTTCATTAGCTTTGTTAATAATTAGTTATTATATCGCATTACATTAGAATTAAAGTTGTCTTGTTATCTTTTCTTTGAATCTATTTAATATTGATATAATTTTTACTTTTCATTATTTGCATGAAGAAACAATTTTTTTTATGACAAGACAATAATTTTGAAAGTTTGGTTTTGGAACACATCTATCTTGAAAAGCAGTTGATTTTATTCAAATAACTATAGAAGGTTGAAGGGGTCAAACCGGTCGAGGACCCATGTAGTGTAGGATATAAGACAAATTTATGTGTTTATTATTTTACTTATACTGTCTTAAGTGAAATAACAACCTCAATTTATTTATTTAAGTTGTATTTAATAATTATTTATTAATGTTGTATTTAAAAGGTTCAAAGTAATTCTCTCCATTAAGAAGAAAGAAAGAGTCTCCCTGATCACTAATACTTCTGCTGGACTTCATTGAGTACGAAGCCATATTTTTTTATTCTGAGATCAGAGACAAGATAGGGACTAGGAATTCAAACAAATCAGTCTGTACTGTACAGATAGATTAAGTGGGATTATTGGTTTAGATTGTCATCTAAATGACTCTAAGAATAAATAGTCTCTACCAAAAAAGACATGATTGGCTGACGAACGCTAGTAAAGATATGGCTAACGACTATGATGAATGCTGCCATCAACAGAGGCGTTTTCAAATGTTGGTGCTCTAGAGCCCTTGAGGAGGTTTAACATTGTTTTATAGATCAACATAACACATTTATTAAGATATAGAAAAAGCATTAATACTTACTAATATAACCTATCGAGTAATTAAGATTGTAATGTGTTTAATGGATGGAATGCATTTATCGTTTTGAATTTAAAAATGCTCCAAATTTGGGTTTAATTGGGGTAACGGTAAGGATTGCCATTTTCTGTTCTCAACCAGTGTCTGTATTAGTTCAAAATCTGCCGATATTGAATACTTTTAACAATTTTACTAACGTATCAGAAGTTGATCAAAATTTCTGGTTTAAATAATTTAAAGAAGATAATGCAATTTTTTTATCTAGCTTTCTTAAATATACATTTCAATTCAATATTTATTGATATATTAATCACTTTTGTTGTTTATTTAAAATATCAGGTATTGGTGCATATGATATGGCTGCTTAAACCAGAGATTTAAAAAAGTACTTTCCAGCGAATCATACTGATGATTGATCTATAATGTCATTTCTTTCATTAAGATAAAGTATTTTATCACGACTTTGATGGAGTTAATTAACTTCATTTCTACTTCCTGGTGACAGTTAAACGACTTGCTCAGTTTATATATTAATAAATTGAAAAAAATAAATGTTTCGTGGAGCCCCTGAGGTTCTTTAGATGAACGATTCAACTTTCAGACTCTGTTTTAACCAATTCTCTTGTTCTAATGTTGATAGGAATGAAAGCTTTCAGAGCGAAGAAGATAATATCTGCAAGAATAAGTCTGGATTTGAGGCAATGGAATAGAGTCTATTATTGTTCATTTAGAAACTCTATAATAAGCTAAACATAGAATAATTTATTACGCGTAATATACTAAGCTAATTAACTCTCATATTTGGTACCTATTGTTCAAATACATGCACTAAAAGGATTGTATTTTTAGTGTTGTTCTAAAGGTGAGAAGTTTGGCTCATTTTTTATTTGGTATCCATTATATTTATACGTAAGCCAAATTGTCAGGCTAATTCTGCATGAGGAGTCCAAATTTCACTTCACTCAAATTCAGTTTATTCTTTGTGGGCATAATTAACGAATGCCTGATGACTGAAGGAAGAGTCCACAAGATGGTCCACCTTCACAGGAATTCAATCTTTCAATCGTTAATATTAACATGCAGCTTTCTACCTGTTAGAAGACTTCTTATTATTAAAGTACATTTGATAGGTATTTCACACACCCTTTCTATAAGTAAAACGCGTAAACACTCTTAGCTGTGTTTTATAAAATCATTACCGAAAATAATTTTAAAAAATACCTATAATTTTAATTAGATTTATACATTATAAAGGATTTAATCCTTTGCAGGTGATTTTAGAAGTTAAACAGCCTGCAGGTAACATATGAAAATACTGGTTAAAAAAAATCAACCATTTCTTATTAGATTGTGTTGTGGTTGTTTCCATGAAAAACACATGCAGACCAACGGTTGACCCTTTGAGATACCACACAATAAACATTACATATTGGCTACACGAAGTTTCGCAAAATTCAAGCTTAGGCCCTTCTTTTTTTAATTTGAATAAAATAGTATTCAACTCGTAACTTCAAAAGGTTCTATTTCTTGGTTCAATGCGTCAAGTATATGTCTATGGTGTCCACAAGCTTTCGGAATTAATCATAAGTCAAATATATTAACTTTCATTGAAGAAAATACCTATTATATTGTTTTAAAAATTTGAGTAGTTTTTTAATTATAGCTTCTGTGAGTTGCATAATAATTTTAAAGTTTCAACGCTAGTTGTAGCAGTTTACGAGAAAAAAATGTTTATCATGACATTTGGGATTACAAAAGAACTTCTCGATGATGAAATATTGCATAAAAATAACATAGTACTTGAAAACTATATGCTAGGGTTTAATTTTAGTAAAATATCAATTTGATCCTTTAACGGTGTAGCCTGTAGCGTGTCCGTAAAACTTTCGGATACACACCAACTCACCCGCTCACATATGAACATTCACGTACAGACATCGCCAAAAAGACGTCAAACAAGGACTTTGGATACCTCAAATCTTATAAAATATTCATGTCCAAGCATATTTAAAAAACAAAATACGAGTAAGATAATCTAACACTCATGTACATCATTTCCATATCAGAAATTCTTCTATAAAAATCTTTGTATTACAAGCAATAACCTTGTTGGATCACTTACCTTTCTTTTCAATCGATAATGATTTTACAAAAAAATTAAACTGCGAATGTACTGTTTTTTTCTATAGCTCACAATTATCAGTGTTGTTCTACATTTAGAGCAATGTGACGGGTTTCTTATTTAGAGAATTTTTATTTATGGTTGCTCTTGAATTCACACGAATATGTTAGTTCTACAACGAGATTTTTACGTAGTTTATTATTCATGTATATTCACTGAGATAGTACAGCCTTGTTACCTGTTACTTTAATCGCTTAAAGTCTCACTAAAGGAAACAGTTTTAGTTTTCTAAAAACTTATGCAAATCTAATGTCATGATGACAATTTTGAATCAACGGTAACTTTAAGCAACTTTGCTCTCAATGTTTTGGAAAGCCATTAATAATCTTAAAAGGATATATATATGTAAATGAGTATTAAATACATTCACTAAATTAACTTTAAAAAGAAAATGCGTGTAACGTGTAAGACTAAAGGGAAATAAAGTTTTTCACAACTAAATGTTATGTTAAATTTCTATAAAGAATGATTTAGTCACGTAATACCGGAAATGTCTTAGTGGATTACTACTATTTTCTAATGGTCCTAAATGACTCACACACACACTCTGAATATATTTTCAGCTAGTAGTTATATTTTTTTCATAGAATATTAATTTTATTTACAGAAATATTATTACAGAAGTGAAGTTATATGAAAAATTGAGGCTCAATTTTAAAAAAAATATAAAACACAATTTAATCTCAAACTGACTCATGGAAGAAGTAATATATTCTAATAAAATTAAAGTTTGAAAAGTATAATAAAATATGATAAATTAAAGGAAATAAAAAATCAATTTCAAAATGAACAAACGTTTAATTTTATATGAACTTGTATGATTCAGGAATACTTTACAGGCATTAAACTGTAATTTTATAAGATACATGAATTATTAAAGAGTGTATAAAGAATTATAGATGAATAATTCTGTAATGAATTCATGAATAATTAAGTAAATAATGTGAATTGATTAATTAATAAATGAATGTAATGAATTATTACACTAAATATTAATCTTTTTTCAAGGTGTTTAAAATTAGGCCACTGAATTTAAATGTATTTTATATGATACTGCATTTTTCTTGTATGATACTCAAATTATCTTGTATTCCACTCTAATAGATAATAGATAACTCTATGATAATTTTATACTTACTCAAAAAATGAAGGAGTAACCTGTGACTAGTTAATTGAATTTTGTGTAATGACTGGATATATCAGATTCAATTTTGACTACATATTAACTGAAAATATTTACCTATACAAGAATAGTATGGGAAACGAGCAAGGCTTAGGTAACAAACAAGAACATAGTTTTCCGATTCATGCTCTTTTTTGATGAAATGTACAAGTTTAATAAACTTGAAATTCATATGTTCCCAAGAGGTGGTTTTATAACCTTTATAATACATTTACTTAGATTTAAGTAAATTATAAATAAAAAATATTCGATTTCATAAATACTAAATAATGAAATGTATTAGCACTGTTTTTATTATACAATTATTTTGAAGATAAATGTTTTGTATTAACTATTTAAATTTGATGAGGACATTTTTTGATTTAACTTTAAAATTTTTATAAATTTTTATGTGTGTGTTGTGTTATATTAATTACTAATATTCCCTTTAGAAATATACAAACGAGTATCAAACCTATTCCATAAGAAATAGGTTCTTTTCAGATCTCAAAATGTATTTTGCATAAATTATATAAAAGAATATACGGGTATTTTTTACCAACTCACAAAATATTTCAAACTCATACATAACAATGAATCATAACACAAACATTATCATGTTGAAAAGAAAAATTAGTTTATAAAACAACTAATATGATATAGTTCTTATAGCGGACAGATTTACTGATTCCAGATTTAATGTTGGGTGATAATGTACCATTATTGATAAAGCGACATCCTTTATAACTGATATAGAAACATTTCTGCTCTGCGTAGGTTAGGTTAGGTTGCAATGGAAGTTCCAAGAGAGAACTCCCAAATCAAAGATCGGCCCTTTGTGTTGCCACACAATGTACATTCTACAATGAGAGTCCTAGATTTTGACAGACTTAAGATTATTCAGAGTAGAGGATCTTTAATGAGCTCCTGTCGTCGTGCAAGATCGGTATGGTCGGCTTAAAAAGACCGGCCCTTTGTGTTGCCACACAATGTACATTCTACAATGAGAGTCCTAGATTTTGCCTGACTCAAGATTATTCAGAGTAGAGGATCTTTAATGAGCTCCTGTCGTCGTGCAAGATCGGTATGGACGGCTTAAAGAGCCGAGATTTTTTCACCTCCGATATGAATAAACAGGGACCAGAGTTGACAGTGAACCCTGGACCTACCTACTCAGAGAAGAGTACGTAATCACTGGGGTACCCTGATTTTTTTTTTAATTACATAGCAAAACACTGTAAGAAAACAAATAGGATTTGAGAACTGTTGATGACAGGCATTGATTATGTGATATAGATGGACTGGAATTTTTTCTTATTCACAAATGGACTGACGGAATTTTTTTGTTGAATACACAGTAAGATACAGCAAGTCTTCAGAAGTATTAAATCTTCCTTTTTTGTGTATTGTTCCATATAAAAAACATATGAAAAAACAAAAACAATAAGATTATTTCAAGTATAAATAACTCTTCATTAATTTATTTATGTTCGTTATGTATTATATTTTTCATTTTGTATTTTTAATATTTTTCTCTACCCAAGTTACTATTTTGTAGTTCAAAAAAAGTCCCCAACCAGTTTAAATGAGTTATTATTTCTGTCAAAATTCAATTACAACTCCATAAGATATTAATATTAAAACAATTAAGAATGAAATCTGTAATTGAAACATCTTTCTACCAATGATGACATAGTCGAAACATAGTATTAAGTTTTTGCGATCTGCTGTATGTGTTTTCTTTCTGTAAATTTCGTTGACACACACACACACACACTCACACACACACACTCACACACACACACACACTCACACACACACACACACACACACACACCCACACACACACACACAAATATATATATATATATATATATATATATATATATATATAATAAGATAAGTATAGAGGGAGAGGAAAAAAAAGAAAGCAAGAAAGAGTGTAGAGTGAGAGAGGGCTTAATGTGGTGAAAAAATGGAGAGTAAGAGTTATGACGTGAAAAAGAAATAAACAGACTCAAAGTAGGAAAGGCTCATTGGTCTAATGAATAACAAAGCTTCTTTATTTTTTTGACGTCCTCAGCAGCATTTCAAGAGATTAACTGTTATTGTTGCGTTAATGAATTAAACATTTTTTTATTTTGAATATATCAGTTGTTTTTTAAACCAGAAATGTCAAACTTTAGTAGTAGATTTTATTTAACCTTTGAATAAGAATAATTTTAAAGGATATTGCTATATTATATTCCTTTTAAAATTTTTTGGCAATTTGAATTAAAATGAGAAATAAATAAAGAGAGGGCAACAAATTATTCAGGAGAGTGGGCTGGTTTTAATTTCTTTCAAAGTGTATATTAATTAAGGGTTTCTTCTTTGTTCAGGGGAGGCGTTGAGGTGGGGACTGTAGGAGAATGTTTAATTTTATAGCACCATGATTAAGGATGATGGACAACTTTTTCAAGACTTTGGAGTGGAAGGTCTGATAGCGTGAGCACTCTTCGTTTTGGATGGATGAATTGGAGGAGGAGGGTGGGGAAGGTGTTTTTCTTGGGGGTTGCGCTCGAGTCCTGCTTGGTGGGAGGATAAGTATAGGCTTGGCTGGAAATGTTTGCCGACCAGTCGGCCGATTTAGATAAACAGTAGCTTCCAGCATGGCGATTGGTCAACAACAACCAATAGGCTTTCGAGAATTCCGTTCAACTTCTTTCTGTTAATCTAAAAGCAAACAGTGACAAACCAACCATGCTTGTGGACCAATGAGAACTCGTCCCAGCTCGCTTATATATTCAACTCTTTGGGTTGACTTATGCAAATTGTGTCAACTTGCACAAATGACGAATGCCACCCCACTGTCTTGTTAACTTACCACTTCTATTTTTATTACCGCTCCTGTCTCAATAAACAGTCCTTTCTCAGACAAGAACCAGATTTCTCATCCTCCTCATAACCGTCCCTCAACGGGTCTCACCCCCCACAAAACTTCACCTTGTATAGCATTTATTTATTGACACCATAATTTCATTCCACATTAAAACTACCAAATTAGACACAGAATATGAATTTATCTCCATTCTTTTATTTTGACCATCTGCTCTACATGCTTGCTCCCTCAGAAACAACTTGTTTTATTGGTCCTGTTGTTCCCCACCTACCGTGTTACATCACACGTCATTACTGACTCTCATGAATATATATTACTAATTGAACTTCAATTTCGTTTTTATTAGACAAATTTGAGTTTCAAAAACTTAAGAGTAAACTAAAATATCGTTAATAAGTTTTTTTCTTTACAAATTACCATGAGATTCTTTACGATTCACGATAGAATTTAATCTTTATGGTGAATCACTTATATTTACAAAGAAATTAACTTATTATAGTGAAGACACCTAGAAATATTTACTAATTTACAAATACACAAGTAAAGAGTTAAATTATATTTCTGATGATATAAACATTCTTCATTTTATAATTTTATTACTTTAATATGAAACAAATTAAATTGTAGTGAATCTGAATCATTCATTAGAAGATTTAGGATAAAATACTGAACAAAATGTAGAGTTATTTTTTAAATCAGATTTTTAAAATTGTGAGCAGAATTTTTTTTAAAATTTATTGGTTTGATCAGAGGTAGCAAGTCAATCGTAATTATATCTATACATGTTTATCTGTTTGCATATGCGAGTTTGTGTCCTAAATAGAAAGACAGATTACAAAATCTACATACAAATTAAAACTCTATTTTTTTATATACAAAAAAGATAAATTTTGTATGTACAATTTTTTCACTAAGATAATGTAAATGATCCCAAATCTTTAGGTAACTCCCGAGGCATTTATATGGCCGAAGCCCTATTTCAGCTTCAGGTATATCTTGATTTTGATTAAGTTTAAACTAAAGGTATATATATATGTAGTCGTGAAGTATATTCTGAAAATAGTACGATATGAAAAAAATGTTTGGAGTGTTGCGTTTAAAAGAGAGCAGTTTACCAAAGTTTTAGAAATGGGTAATCAACTTAGAAAAATTGCGCTTTTCATTGTTATATCTTGTGAGAACTGCAATGTATATATGTTTGTGTTGTTATGTACATTGTTTTTGATCATTAAACTTTATTTATTTTTCTACTATTTTTAATTTTGCTTTTCATATTTTGAGTTAATATTTTTTCTTTTTTTCTTTCTTTTTTATTATTTTTTTCTCAGTATTCTTCGTTTCATGAACCCAGCACTGCTTCACTCAGTAATAGTGTGTTGAGATATTTTTTTTTTCTTTTTTTTTTTGAGGGTGACTATAGCATTGCGTCTTAAAAACTATTGTACTTCCCTTCTTCTGTACAAAAGTACCCCAGCAGTTAGCTTAAACGCCTCCAAGAAGCTCAGCACTTTTGTAGGTTCCAACGGTAAAAGTTTTTCTATGGTTTTGTTGAGTGTCCCGAAGCACCTACTTCTGTTTACAGAAAACAGCAACAGAGCTGCGTCCTGCAGTTTACCACCTTGTACAGGACTACTAGATTGCGTGTCCAAAATAGTTGTAATTTTTTTTAAAGTATTCCATCATTTTTTATATAAATTGCGTCAACCTAGGTCATATATCACAAGGCAGAATTTTAGGATATGAAAACTGTGTTAATTGTTAACACTTTGTGTATTGTATTACGCTAGTTATACATCAGAACGTAAAGTTGTCTCTGTCACGCGGTGATATATGAAGTATCAGAAAACTTAAAAAATATAGACTGATGATTGGCTTAGTAGTAATTAAGTGCAGAAAGTTTAGCAGTAGTTCTGAAAGTTTTCTAGGAGAGCCTGACATTCCGATATAAAGTAGTTAGAGTTGGAGCAGGTGTGTTAAAATTTTATAGGTTAGAGTTTTGTGTGTTTTCAGCTAACTTCTTCAATTGTGATTACCTCTTCTTCAATATTAGTCGTCTATAGTCCTCATTCAGACATATTTTAAAAGTAGTCTCACATTGCTATATATAGAAGGGATGGCCAATCTACGACTCGTGAGCCATATGAGAAGGATTATTAGTGGCACTCAATAAATATAATTTCTGGAACAAAAATTTTCAATATCTTTTCTGCATATCTTTTAAATACGTACTTGTTTGTGGCTAGGGAAACATTTCAAATTTTCAAAAATGGCTTGGACTGTCAAGGAGATTGTCCACCCCTAGTATATACTAAGAGTTTCTGATTACTTTTTGACATATCGTACTCAACTCTGGTCAAAGTGTATGTTTTATCATCTCAAACTTCCCCATGTATTTCTATTGCACTAAAACTCCTGCTATTTTGTTACAATGAACTTTTATCAGCGGTTTTGTAGAATCAACTTTGAATAGCTGCTTTAAATTTAGATGAGAAATGACACGTTAGTTCTACACATGATTACAGGCATGACTACGATGTCCTTAAGTACCTGAGTCAGTGATCACTACTATCCTATCACTTGTTATTGTTTGTTGTTGGTGCTTTAGAGACTAGTGCCTGGACGGTGTCCAAATCTCAATTTCGGATTATAAAAACCGATAAAGGCTGAAAACAGTTTAGGTATTAAACAGTAGTAGAAGTGTTTTTTTCTATTACTTCAAGTATTTATAAATGTATATTTTGTAATATTTAAGTTTCATATTGGTTGTATATTTTTTTTACGCTTTGAAAATATAGAAGATAAATTAAGTATTTCACTAAATGACAATAAACTTTAATGAATTTCAAGAATACTAAGTATTATCTACTGGAGCAGTTGATAGCAGATAAAGGGAAAGTTTTGAAATGAATTGTGTCAAGGAAACAAGTAACTTTGGTTGATATCATTAACAATGGTATTGGGATTGAACTCTTTAGTACTGAGAATATCACGAATTTCTTGTAAAAGCAATGAATAACCTTTTAAGGGAATGTTGAAAAGAGAAAACCAGCGTAGGTTGACCATCACCTACACATGGTAATATCAGAGATATACTGCCTTCGAGTAGGCGATTTCATTAGTCATATAATCTAAGTGATATGGAACAACCTGTTTTCAAAATCATGATGAATTAGCACACAATTCATAGCACATTAGCAGATTATTTTGATAAATCCAAAGATTAAGAATGATTTATAAGATTATATCATAAATTAAGCGTCAATCAAGTCAAAATAGCATTGTTTAACATTACAATAACCTCCTAAAGAATGAGGACTTGAGATCATTTCCTGAATTCATATGCCCATAAGAAAATCATCAGATTATCTTTTTGAGTTCATATTAATATGCATGATCCACTCCACTCCAACCTCGAATAGCGACAGTTTTAGTGGAAAGCACTTGATTTGTCATATACCAAAATATCTTATAGTGAATGAAATAATAAATAATTTCAAAGAAAAGAAGAATATTAACTTACTTCAAAATATTATTAAAGACGGGTTTAATTGACTATATCAATACAAATCGAAATAAAAATTGCAATATATATATCTATAAAACCATAATGAATAAAAAAATATTAAATTGTATTTAAACTTTTATTGATAATATAAGCAAAAAAGTTACGAATTAATTATTGTTTAAACTTATGGTTTTACAATATATGGAATCTTCTTCATATATAATTTTATATCTTTGTAAAAAACTCATAGTTACAATCCTAAATGTAATATGATGTAATTTGATCAAAGTATCTACCATAGAATAGAATTAAAACATTTATCAGAGTCGGTTAGTTTTTTACGTTGAATTGAAGCCCATCGTTTTAGCTGTATCAGATTCTTGTTAAATATTTTTATTCTACTCTGTTCTACGCATAATAATTCCATCAAGTTCTATTTATTATACGTTAGATTGAAATCATGCGATGTTATGAAGTTATAAGAATAATATGTGGAAAAGATGCTTATGAAGAAGGTTTTAAATAAAAACAATAAGTTGGCTTTAAAATTGGGATTTGAAGGTGGTAAACTAGGCATCTAGTGTTCAGTTGGGTTTTTGACTCTGACGAAGACCGCTTGTTACGGTTGAAAGATCTTAGTCTTGTTTTCCCATTTCTTATTGTGGTTTGATCATTGATTGTTGTTTCACGTGTTTATGTGAAATCTTTATATATATATGTATATATATATATATGTTGTTAAAATTTGCAGCAGCTTCTGCACTCACTAACTTTAAGCTGGTGGCCTCGATCCTTCGGGCGATTTTTCTTTCTTCTGGCTGCAGTTGCCACAGCATCTGTCCTAGAGACATCTTCAATATTACACGAGCTTTCGACCATAGGAACATTGGTCATCTTCAGGTAGAGCATGCCTTGTAGTAAACGGCTTAAATGCCAATCAGGTTGACTAATTCTAACCAATCAGAGCGCAGGGTTAAGGCTGCTGCTCTGATTGGACCTCATGCTCGGCTCCAGGCTCCTGCTCGTCGGAATTACATACATGTCCTTGACCTGGAGGTTTATAGAGGGGTTCCTTTCCTTTATGTACAGGGCTTCCAATATTTGTAGCTTCTCCGCATTCTGTTCCGCCTGTATGATGGCAGTGCCCTGCACCAGCATCTCCCTCGTCAGCTGAGTGTTGTGTTTTTCCTGTGTATGTTTCTTGGGGGCTCCCGCAGTCAAATGAAGAGTTAGCCTCCTAGAGAGCTTAGTCGCAGTCATCCCAATGTACTTGGAAGGCAGGCTTTCACATTCACCTGTGGTGCAAGTATACTCGTACACTAGGTGACTGCGCTGAAGCTCCGGGGTATTCTTCTGAGGATTGTTTTTCAGCAGTAAGTTACTTGTTCTCTTGTTCTTGTAGTAAATTATCAGACTAATCCGGCTGCTTTCATCCTTGGGTGTTACGTAGGTGTGAACAATCTTTTGAATCGCCTTTTCGTCTTGCCTATATTCAGTGTTCATGTAGGCTTGGTAGTATAATTTTATAGTTTCCTTACTGAAGTAAGGAAACTATAAAATTATACTACCAAGCCTACATGAACACTGAATATAGGCAAGACGAAAAGGTGATTCAAAAGATTGTTCACACCTACGTAACACCCAAGGATGAAAGCAGCCGGATTAGTCTGATAATTTACTACAAGAACAAGAGAACAAGTAACTTACTGCTGAAAAACAATCCTCAGAAGAATACCCCGGAGCTTCAGCGCAGTCACCTAGTGTACGAGTATACTTGCACCACAGGTGAATGTGAAAGCCTGCCTTCCAAGTACATTGGGATGACTGCGACTAAGCTCTCTAGGAGGCTAACTCTTCATTTGACTGCGGGAGCCCCCAAGAAACATACACAGGAAAAACACAACACTCAGCTGACGAGGGAGATGCTGGTGCAGGGCACTGCCATCATACAGGCGGAACAGAATGCGGAGAAGCTACAAATATTGGAAGCCCTGTACATAAAGGAAAGGAACCCCTCTATAAACCTCCAGGTCAAGGACATGTATGTAATTCCGACGAGCAGGAGCCTGGAGCCGAGCATGAGGTCCAATCAGAGCAGCAGCCTTAACCCTGCGCTCTGATTGGTTAGAATTAGTCAACCTGATTGGCATTTAAGCCGTTTACTACAAGGCATGCTCTACCTGAAGATGACCAATGTTCCTATGGTCGAAAGCTCGTGTAATATTGAAGATGTCTCTAGGACAGATGCTGTGGCAACTGCAGCCAGAAGAAAGAAAAATCGCCCGAAGGATCGAGGCCACCAGCTTAAAGTTAGTGAGTGCAGAAGCTGCTGCAAATTTTAACAACATATGTTTGAGAGAAGACCTGCTGCCAACGTATTCTCATATATATATATATGTATATATATATATATTATTGAAAATCATCGCAGTTTCTGCATTCACTACCTTTTTCTTAACAGATTCTAACCTCCTGGCTATTTTCCTTATTGTAGCACGTAAACTATAAATCAGGTTCGCCAATGACATTTTCAAGTAAATAGGTCCAATGAACGAAAGAAATTTAATAACATTTCGTTCATTGATATTTACTTGGAAATATCATTGGCAAACCGGATTTATAGTTTGCCTACTACTATGAGGAAAATAGCCAGGAGGTTAGAATCTGTTAACAAAAAGGTCGTGAATGCAGAAACTGCGATGATTTTCAATAAAATATGCTTGATAGAAGATCTGCTGCCAATATATACCAATATATATATATAAAAAGATTTCACATAAACACGTGAAACAACAATCAATGATCAAACCACAATAAGAAATGGGAAAACAAGACTAAGATCTTTCAACCGTAACAAGCGGTCTTCGTTGAAAGATCTTAGTCTTGTTTTCCCATTTCTTATTGTGGTTTGATCATTGATTGTTGTTTCACGTGTTTATGTGAAATCTTTATAATATATATATATATATATAAAGTCCAAAACCACAAGGAAAAAGAAAAACAAAAGAAATAAATGCTATGAGGTCTTTCACTTAATGTCATCAGAGAACAAACAAAGCAAGAAGAACTTTTCTTACTTTTCTTTTCTTACTTTGTTTGCTCTCTAATGACGTAGAGTGAAAGGCCTCAGATCATTTATTTCTTTTGTTTTTCTTTTACCTAGTGGTTTTAGACTTCATTAATAGAATCACATGTTTAATTGTGATATTTTCTGCATATATATATATCATTAAAATTAACCGCAGTCTCGGCATTCACGATCTTAAGACTGAGAGATTCGATCCTACGAACTAACCTCCTGCTAACAGGGTTCAACTGGAAAAGGAGTTGGCCAAGTGACATGTTAAATTAAAATCGATGACTCATGCTTAGTCATTGCTATAAATAGATTAAAAGGATAGTAAAGGTTAATATAAAGAGAAGGTCAAAGGTCAATAATGAACAAGAAAAAATCGGTTAGAATAAAAGAGTTGAAAGGTCAACGGTATAACTGGACAAATAGAGAATAAATCTGACAATATATATATATATATATATAGAGAGAGAGAGAGAGAGAGTCCGTTAAATCATAACAAAAAGCAAGTGATTCATGCTCTGAGCCTTTTTCTATACACACCATAAGATAGTAAGTGAATTTGCTATATGTATATATATATATATATATATATATATATATATGTTCAATTGTAATATGCAGCAGCCTTTCCACTGGCGACTTTTTTGCTGACTGTCACTAACTTTCTGATTATTCTCCTTTCAGTTTGGGTAATAACCAAACTAACTTAGCCAGAGACATATAAACAATATCCAAAGTTAGATGAATATAACAAGGTTAGCTAGTTAAACGAATGAAAAGTAATTTATTAACTCACAAGCTTTCGACTTTACAAAGTCATATTCAGGTTGGAATTTTGGTCTGACATTTTAGAAAATTTGTTATGTCACATTATGTATATATATATAATAGATTCACAAAAAGAACAGACATAAAAAATTTCACTGAAACTTACTACTGTATTTCGATTAGCTCATAATAGAGGTAACAGTTGTTACATCTATCTTCCTGATAATGAGGTTGTCGAAATATAATAGTGAGTTTCAGTGTTTTACTTTATCAAGTTTAATCTGGTTTATTTAGTGTGTGGAATCGTTTCATTTAATATTAAAGTAGAAATAAGCTTTCATACTGTATTACATCATTGAGAATATAGATATGGAATCAAATGCGTTCGCAATTCGTACAGTAGGATTAGGCAACTAATTCCATTAGTTGCCTAATCCTTTCAATTTTTCAGATTTAAAATGAAAAAAATAATATAATGGTTTGTAAAGGGTATCTATATCACTAAAACATAAAAAAGTAAACACCATTTTAACACTTTTACATATTTCTATTTGTATTCAACTACTCTAAATTGCCTAGAACTCGAACTATTAAGTTTTTGTAACTACGTTTAGTATGAAATAACTCGTTTATTACTATACTTTGAGAGCTCATGTATCATTACGGTGAAAAATTATTTCAATAATAGTGTAAAGAATCAAATTTGTTTTCGACTATGTGTTTTAACTTTATTTTGAAGTAATTTCTTTCAAAACCATTTTAATCTGCTTATTTTGACTTAGTTTTTATGGCACTTATTCCTTATTAATTAAATTGATGTAACTCTGATGTAAGCTCCTCATATGGCTAGAGCTCATGATATATAATTGTTCGTGTCTTTTTTTTTTGTTAATTTTTTTAAATATATAAATGTTAAAGTGATGAAAATAGTGCCAAAAGTTCGAAATGCTATTTCTAAATATGACGTTATTATGCAACCCATATGTATAGCACATAAGTGGAATATACATTTGTATGTAGCCTGATTCATGTAATTTTGGTATAGGTAATTCATATTTGATTATGGGATGCCTATCTCTAAAACCCTAAACGATCTTTATAACTAATCAATGAGAAACAAATGAAACCTGTGATAGAACTTTATTATATTAAACATAGTAAATAATGTAAATGACAAATATGAAAAAAACCACTAATAAAAATAAAGACTAACAAGTGATAGTGCTTGATTATGTAACATATAACTAAGAAATCAATGCCAAACTACCTTGAACATGATTTTATAAACATACCGCTCCTTTGAAAAAATACCAATCCCTCCCTCATTTAAAAAGGACATTTATGTATTATATGACATTCAAAATTTGGACTTCAGAATTTCACCTTGATATTTCGATCTGAAGTCATTAACAGTTGAAACTTAATATATATATACTTCCATACTAAATGTTTAAAGATCATCAGATTTTATCTTCAAAATTGACTTATATAACAGTTTACAAATGATATTACCTTTGTTTCTAGTTATTGCATACAAATTTTATATATAAGAGAATAAAAGTTGAATCAATGTGTAATAAATGATTTAAACATATAAATATTTATTCATTAAGAATTATTTTTATCTATTTATTGTTATTTATGAGGTAAATCACAGTTTTTTAAGTGTTTAAATCATAACTAAAGCGTAATACCACAACGTAACTGAAACATATATAAAGTGGATATTAATGGGTCATTTTGTTATATATTAGTAAAAATTTTACCATTCAGTACACTTTTCCAAAATGATTTTTACATCGGTATTTTAGGTATCTTATAACAGTATAAACAAATCTGGAGTAGCCTACACTCCACATTACTATAAGTAAACATGACATCAAACTTCATGGTATATAAGGTATATTGTCCCATTTAGGTATAATATAAATGTCTAAATAGGAATGTTATTAGTCTTTCATTCCTGGAGGTAGTACAGATAGAGATTAATTTTGGCAAAATTGCAATGTTCTTTAATGTTAAAATTTTTATATTTTATTAAAAGAAATTATTTTTAGTTGTTTTAAAAATCTGAGAATTTTTTCAATTATTGCTTTCATGTTAATGGCAAAATTTCAAGACTCTAGAGTTAGTAGTTTAGGAGAAAAAAAAATGTCTAAAAACGTATTTTGGCAAAAAAGTGACTTACTTTCTCATCATGCATAATTGCTGCCAAACAATATCTGACACCTAAACTATGAGGCACATTTTTTCAGAGTGTAGATGAGGGATCGTCAATCTTTTTTTAACACAAGGCAATTTCATGAATTAAGGAAAATTCTTAATTTTTCTTAAGGGCACACCTTCGATTTCATATGGGATGAAATAGCAATGAAGCCTAATTAGTGTAAAGTTAGTATTTATTTATTTCTCTTGGGAAGAGGATATAATTGTTTCTTTATAGCACCCTAATTTTCTACTTTAAATAATATAATTTTAGTTTTTTATACTCCAATTTTCTTCTCATATTGCTTTTTATTGAGATTGCTTTAGTGCTAGGGGTTTTGGAAAATATGGTCTATGTGATGAAAATGACACCATTTATAATGGTGATATTAGTACTCAATGACATAAAAAAGAACAGGAAAATAATATAGAAGTATCCTAAATCAACTATTTATTTTTGACATTATATTTTGGAGTCTAGTATCCTAATGAGAAACATCAGCTTCATGACACTTAAAAATGTTTGTATTATTGGGTCTTTCATGTGATAAACACACCCTCCACTTTTCATCAGCACATTTCACACATGATCTATTTTTACATTTAATACCATTTAACATAGAAAAACCTCGTTCACAGGGATAAGATGTAGAAAATTGTAATATAGCTATCAACGCTTTCCTCACCATAGTTTAAAATGTCAACTAACAAAGACTTTGCTCTGACATGAAAACCACATACCTGAGACAGCAAAACATTATTAATTTCACTCAAATTTCTTAAATATTCAAATTTAATCTTTTTTTTTCTTTGGGCATACTTCCTTAGTGCACCAGTGCGTCCAGACTAGTTGTTTGAGCAGCCCTGGTGTAAATGAATTAATGTTATTAATAAATAATAATTAATAATTCATATTAGTTATAAATAATGATTATTTATAATTATATAAATAAGTATTTATAACATTTATTATTTATAATTAGGTTAGGATAGGTTGCAGTAACTGCCCTGAGAGAGAACACACACAGGCTGCAAGCTGGCACCTTGTGATACCACAAAAGAGAATTGGGGGTATTCTCTTTAATGGATTAAATAATTATTATAAACTTTAAATAATTATTATTATTTATATATTATTATTCTGTATATAATATTTCAGCTCACAGGTTAAACAATTTGTAATTCATAAATAATAATGTACATGAGAAATAAATAATGTAATACAATATATATAAAAGAATAAGTTATGAAACGATTCGAAAAAAGTTCCTAATATGTAAGTGTAGGATGTATATGCTTATGAAAATGAAAAAAAAAATTTTGGTTTCATTCATTTTATAAACTCAACATATAAGTAGAGAAATGATCAAACCACAATAAGAAATGGGAAAACAAGACTAAGATCTTTCAATCGTAACAAGCGGTTTTCGTCACAGTCAAACACCCAACTGTTGGGTTTTTGACTCTGACGAAGACCGCTTGTTAAGGTTGAAAGATCTTAGTCTTGTTTTCCCATTTCTTATTGTGGTTTGATCATTGATTGTTATTTCACGTGTTTATGTGAAATCTTTTTATATAAGTAGAGGGTATTGATAAAGTTACTTAGAAATTATCCAAAAATAAGATTAGTTTTCATAAGTATTTGTTATAATATATTTAGTATGGGTTTACATATTAAGACCAAACATGAAGAAATACATTAATTTATTTATTAAAACTATACTTGTATATAAATTGTTATAGCTATCACCTGGTAATGAATATGTGGGCGATAAACTGGTGGCGATTAATTTGTGGCGGTGAACTTTTCAAATATCTTAGAACAAAGGTGGAAACATTAAAGTTCGCTGAGTAAAAGCATTTGATTAATATTAATGAAGGCTGTGTTATACGAGTCCATGTCTATATAAGGAATTCCTAAGCTCTACTGGAATTAAAGATTCCCTAGTCAAACAGGTACGAGGCTTCAAACCCATATCAAACAACGTAAATATAGTATTAAAAGAACTCAAACGTAGAATGCTTTGTTTCAGCCTAGCATTGCTAAATACAATCATTGCATTAACACGGACAGTTTATAACTGACCGTTATGCCACAGAATGCACTTTGATTACAAGTAACTACGATAAATAAATTAACATTAAGCTATTTCAATGTTAATTTAAACATCTAGTTATAAATGAGTACGGCAAATAGTTTCCAAAGTTTTAAAATTTGTTGACGTCACAACCTTAAATCACATCAGTTTTTTATAGCTTTATTGCTCTTTGCCATAATTAAACTTTCATGAATTTTTTTAATAAACTCCTAATTTTTGGTTCCATTTTTGAGCAAATTTTCATGGGTTTTTAATGAGCCGTTTGTGGTCAAAAAACATTTTCTCCATACCATGATTGCTAACCCTGTTTTCTGCTTGTATAATTTCTGGTTCAACCAATAATATATTTGTCAACAAATGATCAAAAAGTTAAAAAAGTTTAAATTATCATTGATATTGTATTGATTAGTGTGGTCGTGGGGCCATCTGTGTTTATTGCTAAATTTCTGACTACATTTGTTTATATATATATAACATGAGTCGTTATCAGCCTTTGGAGCGATTCACTTCTTTTCCTGAAGACGAGGACATCGAAATATAGTAGTGAGTTCAGTGGTTTCCTTTCTATGTGTTCTTTTTTAAATTCTAGTTTATATATATATATATATATATATATATGATGTAATTTTCTTGAGGTTTGAGGTCCAATGATTAAAACTAGTCCATTTGCCGACGTTTCGACATATATTTATGTCATCTTCAGGGCTACAACATGATTGTTTTACAATTAGCACTACTATTACTACTATTTGGTAATTTATTACATTTTAATATGTTCGGTAACAAAGAGGAATTTTTTGATAAAACAGTTATTACGACTATGGATTATTTTGTTATACATTAACATAAGGATATTGTTATAATTATTCTATTGCTTTAGAATTATTGCATAAGTATAGAGATCACTATTTGATTACCTTGGAAATCTGTTTATGTTGCAGCATTCTTCTTTAATACTGTTTCATGATGGTTACTATTTGTTTTCTGGGAGGTTTCTTTACGATTATGTTCTGTTTTGCTTGTTTGAGTACACAGTGTTTTTTTCCCCATATTTTTTTCTTATTTTTATTTTTTTTGTTTTTTTTTTATATTATTTTTACTGGTTTGCCTATTCTTCATTTGTTAGTCCCTATGGTTTGTTTTCTTGTATTGTGTAAAAATGTTTGTATAAATTTGGCTAAATTGTTCTATGTCTGTTCTAGAGTTGCAAGTGTTTTTCGTTTGTCCTATGTGTATTATTTCCTTTACTAGTCTCTTTTGGGTGTGTTTTTCTTTGTCTATTATATGTGGGTTTTGAAAGTCAAAGTTATGTTTTTGTGTCTTGGCATGTTTAGCTAGGGCGCATGTTATTTTTTGTCCTGTAATGTCTGATTTATGCTGTGAAATCCTGTTTGCTAAGTATTGGCTGGTTTGCCCTATATATTTTGTATCACAGTCGTTGCAGTTAATTTGATAGACTATATTGCTGTTTTGTAATGTAGAGGTTTTAGATTTAAGTTTAGAGAAAACTAAACTATTTATTGTTTTGTTGTTTTTGTGTGCAATTTTGCAATGTATAGTGTCTTTTAACGTTTTTTTTAATCTTTCCGAGAGGCCTTTTACATACGTAAGACTGATGTATTTTATATTGTTTGTTCCTGGGTTCATGTTAATGTTGTGAGAGTCTGGCTGTGTTGTCTGTACGTCCATTGCGTATATATATATATATAATATATATATATATATATATATATATATTTGTAAATTTAGGGAGCAATCCTTCTTTTATGCATGTTTTCCTGAACGACCTTTGTACTGTGGCATGAATCAATTTCATAGTCGATCTTTCGAGGTGAGAAAACTTGAAAGATCGACTATGAAATTGATTCATGCCACAGTACAAAGGTCGTTCAGCAAAACAAACATATATATATATATATATATATATATATATATAAAATACAAGATTTCATAATAAACGTGTGAAATAACAATCAATGTTCAAACGGTTGAAAGATTTTAGTCTTTTTTCTCCACTTCTTATTGTGATGTGAGTATGTATATATATAATTATTTTTCTTTTTTATCGAGGTTTGGTTTAGCTTTATAACTAGCAACCTCAAAATAATACAACGCCTTTTGAGCCGACATTTGTCTATATTTGTAGACACCTTCAGGGCTAAATCAATACATAATTTAATTACAACATGAAACATAATTATATTACATTATTTAATTAATATACATAATTACCTTGGTATTTTTCTATTATGAGGAAACAACTACATAACGGTTCTGTTTAAATCAGCTAGTGTGTTGCACTAGTGACAGTTTTTTGAACCTTCTAATCAGACTGGATAACTCATAACTGTTCGTTTACAAGTATAGACGAAACGTCGGCTTAAAAGGTGTTGTATTATTGAAGCTAGACCAAACCTCGATTAAAAAGAAAAACAGTATGAAATATATGTGGTCGAGATAAGGAAGACATTCGTATGTATATGTATATACATATATATATATAACAGTTCAAAATTGAAGATAAGTAGCGCACAAAGTAAAGAAACACACTTACAAACTCAAATTTTCGGGCACTCCGTCTTCAGGAGAAAAGAGAAAGGGAGACCAAGCACGTTGTAGACGCAACGGCAAGTAACCGATACGGCAAGAACATGGTTGCCGTTTTTGCAAAAAGAACAGTAACATTTTGATCTGTTATTGTGTCCAGTTTGGATCGTCTTTCTCTTATCAAGTGAATATATATATATACAAAATTGTCACAATAACACGTGATATAAATATTGAGGTAACTCACCACAAATGAATGAAGATAGTCGCTCTGAGGCCTTTCGTTTTCACGTCGTCAGAGAGCAAGTGAATACAAGTTGATATATATATATAATATTGGTTACAAGATTCCACAATAAACACGTAAAATAAGAATCAGCGTCGAAACCACCGTAAGAAATCAGAAGAAAAAACTATAATAATTCAACTATAAAAAGCGGTGTTTGGCAGTGGTCAAATCTCTACTTAGGATACTAAGATATAGACTTTGTCAGTCTGTATTTGACTCTAACGAAGACCGCTTATTACGGTTGAAAGGTCTTAGTCTTTTTTCTGATTTCTTATTCTTGTTTGAACGCTGATGTATATTGATATAAATTGACATCGGATATTCTTGTAGTTCAAATCTTATTAGAGCCACAATAGCTTTTGCATTCGTGATTTTTTGGTGCTATATCTTAGTATCTTGGTAGCCGATATTCGTTAAGTAGGGAGAAGTTTCAGAGGAATTGTCTCATGAGCATTAAAAATACGCAATTTAATCACAGTAAGTGAATTGTCCAGTATAGTTTAAAATCAGAAACAAAAAATAACCCTTTTTTTCATTATCAACTTCAGACAAGAATTTAATTCAACTCACAGGATAACTCTAAATTAAATATAATAAAAAACAAGTGAAAGCAAATAAATATTGTCCATTATATTGAAAAGAATATTTGAAAGACCCTATGATAGAGAAGAGTACAACCTGTTACAAAGCAACCCCAGATCCATCAGCTGTTGGTTGTGCTCAATGATTTCGTAAGAACTACCGAAGTTTTTCCAGGTGTTTATAATACACACAGTCTTGGATATTTAATAAGGGTTGAATGTAAGTAGTATATAGGTGTTTGTCTTAATATATGGAGTAGACTAGTAATACTTTTAGCTCTTAGACCGTTTCCTTTTACCATATTTCTACAGTACGAGTAGTGCTGTGCCCTACCTTGTATGGTTGTAAGGGGCTCCTGACGTCAGGTCTAGGGTAAGACGCCTCAATGCCTGAGTGATTCTCATGCCATTGTACCATACTGGCAAGGCTTATTACAATTCTACTGATACCAGATTCTTCTTAGCACTACAGATTCGTCGTGGCAGGGGAAGTTTTTAAGCGGAAGACTATGAGTCTATCTCTTTGATACTATATTCTAAGTTTGAGTTCATCATAGAAATTTAATAAATAAATATTATTAACTTTAATAAATTTATTCAGCTTACGTTCGTTAATAAATAATCTATTTTAGGACATATTCGTCTTGCTTGCATACACAAGTCTTCAGACTGTATCTACGTCTAAATGCGTGAAAGTTAAAAGTGCTGAAAGATCTAAAAATAATATTGAAATATTTGAAAAACGGATGCCTGTAGTAATAATCTGGAAACACAGTTGATTCTCTACTGCCAGTATTTTTATCTATGACATTTAGTTTGACATCCCTATCCCTAATCTATGAAATTTCTTAAAATTCAAAAAGACGTATATTTCCGTTTGTTTTAGTATGTAAGCAGAGCTTTAAAGGTTAATTTATAACAGAGATTCTCAAAATGTCTATTGTACAACTACATGGCTTTAACAAAAATTTTAAAATTTTATAATTTATTATTTCAACGAGAAATTTTCTTTTATTGAGTTAGATAAACTCAATAATGTAAAGTATAAAAGCAGATCTATCTAAATCTAAAAATAATATCTTTATCGAAACAAGATTTATATATACGTTTATTACCCATAATAATAACAAAAGAATGACATATAGTAACATTGATTTGTTATGAAAATAATTTATTTTAGAGGGAAGGTGACAGCTGGCAGGTGAATGCTGTGCCAACCACAGAGGTGTGGGTGTACAATCAACGACCATCTCCTTCTCTGAAATACTTTGTTTAGCTAACAGATTACACTGTCAACTTATACTTTATAATTACATCCACTTTTCTTCAGTTACAAATTACATCGTCAATAGTTAAAAAGGATTTATTACCCTTTACTTACTAACTTGCATTCTTTAAGCCAATTTAGCTTTAAGGTGATGTGTTTTTCAATATCATCACGTTGCAAATTTTTAGTGATATTATCTTAGTTGTAGTATTTGATATTATGTACCTTCTTTATGTTCCATTGTTACAGTAAGGTAACAAAAAACCAAAATATTCTTGAGCCTCTTAAGGTATTGAACAACAAAAGCAAGTTATACTTCATAAAGTTTGCACTGTATTGATAATCTATATTTATATTATTTTCATCATAACTATGCATAATTTCAATCAATAAGTTCATATTTTTTAGTATTTAGAAAAACATTAATTCAGGAAAAATTTTACATTTGAATCCGTAAATATTTTTTCCTGTTTTATCAATATTTGAATACAATTTAAATGGCAAATTAATAATTAATTAATTTATTAATAATTAATTATTTTTAATTAATTTTATATTTTCATTGAAATGATTCGTATTAACTTTAAGACAAAATTAAAAAGTATTTTTTTTATTATAAAATGAGTAAGTAATAATAATTACTACTTATTACTTAATAAGTAATAATATTTAATATTATTACTTGTGAACCGTGATTACAATGAATTAACATGAAATACACTACTGTAATACTATAGTATGTGAACCAACTAACAGAAATATGAAACTGTATATCATTAAACTAAGAATTTTGACACTTTAATTATTTAC
This sequence comes from Hermatobates lingyangjiaoensis, assembly GCA_026182355.1. Taxonomy (NCBI): domain Eukaryota; kingdom Metazoa; phylum Arthropoda; class Insecta; order Hemiptera; family Hermatobatidae; genus Hermatobates; species Hermatobates lingyangjiaoensis. Next base: position 354,815 of record JAPFBL010000632.1, read on the forward strand.
TAGTTCAATCTAATGCAGTTTTTATTCGTCTCTAACTTTATTTGGATAAAATTTTTGAATTGAAAATGTTGCATAGTCTCGTATTTCATGATTCATTATTTTACATGATTCAAGCATAATTTGAAATAATATGACGATCTAATCGTATCCTTGTTGTTGAACACATAAAATGTCGAATTAAATCAGTTTTTAGGTTCTTTATTTCATACATTTCAAATTATGAAATTGTTTGATATCCTTAACCATTAAGTTCTGGTTTGAAGAATTTTGAGTTTTCTTTTCTATATAACTTCTTCTAGTTTTAGTTATTTCGCTCCTAATTTTAGATTATACTTTTTAGTTTTTTTTTTTAGTTCTTTTAATAATAATGTGTTGTTCTAGTGACAACTTTTTTATGTTTTTCAAGTGTTTAGAAAAAAGTTTGGACATTTGATATGAAACGAGACAGTTTTATCTTGGCGAGTTTGGAAGTCGGTTTAAAAAGACGGTGGAGACAAATGCGTTGATCCGCCCACACAGATCTGAGTTATTACTTGCGCCCTGCCTACCTCAAGACATATTGCATCCCCCAACTCCCTTCTTGTAACTCCGAGCACATTCGTCCAAGTCCAGTCACCGATCGGACAATGCGCCTTCAACGATAGATTGACCACCGACTTCGTCACTATCCCTGTCATCATTACAAATATCCTGCATAAACAACTGTGGGAAAGATGAATGATAGAGCACTAAGACAAAAAGGAAAACCCTGAGTTTCGGAGAATCGTGCTCCACCAGTCAATCCTTGGGTCAATCGCTCATCTCCAAGGATATTAGTTCCAAGTCAATTGTTCATATGACACCCCTTCGAAATTTACATTCTCTCTCAGCCAATCAATCCAAATCACTGTCCAAGTGTCAATAATCACATTAATATTTACACTCCGAAAACTGAAAATATCAGGCCCAGACACACATTACTCTAAATAAATCCTGTATGATAATAGAAATAAAAAATTTGGAAAAAATAACTGGTTTTAATATATTTCAATTGTATATATATATATATATATAACTACTAAGGCGGCTGCACTGCGTGCATATATTGTATCGTTGTTTATATCGGCCAGTGGACGCATTTACGTCTCCGTTCCTTCATTCCTTCTCCTTTTTATTTTCTTTTTTTCTTCTCTCCTGAAGACTGCAAGACGCCGAAATTATCGGGATTCGTGAGTGTTAGTCCTTCTTCTTGTGTTCTCTAGCTGTAACTTTAATTATATATATATAACTAATGTAATAAAACTGAATGGGTCACAAGTTTATTATTATTATTAGTAATAGAGTTGGCTTCTTAATATTTAGAAAAATGAGATACAAAGACTTTTCCTTTGGTGCTGACAAGAGAGAAAAGTGTGGATTTCTTCCAATTCGGTTCAAGAAAGCAAAGTGTGATTTTCCTTCTAATGCTGTCCAAAAAGACAAAGTGTGACTCGTTTCTTCATTGACAAACTATTTTAGTTATTGAATCAAGATTACCTTCATGTTCAATGCATTTCATCTCTATAAATAAAGAATATTTTATTAAAAAATACACGAAAAAATAAATGTTACACTATTTTCTTTTGTAAAAGATAATAAATAAACCTGAGAAGATAGTACGATACGAAAAAGTGAAGATAAAAAGTAAAATTAGAGGACAGCTTGAACATTTATAATTATTTACATCAAAGAAAATGGATGATAAATAGTCAGACCATTATTAAATACCAAAATTTTAGATCTACAGGAAGATTTGATGTAGTCCACATTTTCCACTAATTTACTATTGTAGAGAACGTGAAATCAGTATACATATATATAACAATTCTTAGACAAACTGATGAACTATGCCCATGTTATTTAAAAAAAAAAAAAATTGTTTGCGTCATTAGTAATGAAATAAACTCAGTTTCTTCAGTAGTTCTAATAGTTCAGAATGTATTTGAATAACATCATGTCAATGAAATCCGCATAAATGGATTAAATATATTGATAAGTTGCATACGTTTGTAGAGAAATTAATGTCTTGGTCTTATAAGTAATTTTAGGATAATATTCATACTATCTCACACATACTTTTGAAGTAGAGATGTAGTTTAGCTAATAAGTGTATTATTCTCTGATATGTTTTTCGGTATTAGTCTTGTAAAGACGAGTTGAATGGCCTTTCTGAATTTTCAAATTATATATATATATATATTACTGACATTCCAAGTTATAGCAGCACAGTAAGCAAGTAGTAGAAGGCCTGTGGTGTGGAACTGCTAGTTACGACGTGCACTATAGTGCGTGGATATATTCGTTGGTCGTTGGTCATATATATATAGTTCAGTGTACACAAAGAAACATAGAGAAATCAAAAGCACACAATTACAGTCTCTAGTTTTTGATTGAATTGTCTTCAGGAGAGATAAGAGAGGGATACCAAGCGCACTGGTACAGAGATGGTTGGAGACCCAACCCTGTGTTTGTCCGTTCCGGATTGTGTTGTCATCAAAAATGTTTATATATATATATATATATATATATATATATGTGTGTGTGTGTGTGTGTGTGTGTGCATGTATGTATGTATATAATACGTATTCACTGCGTTTAATATTTGAGAAATTATATTTTACCAATAGAGTTTGTAGCCTCAAAAGGATGTCTCTAAATTTTAAATTTGTAGAGAATATCTAAATATTGAAGATAAACCGTGACGTTTCAGTTAAAACCGAATTCATAACAATTTACGAAAGAAACATTAGTTTCTTTTATACCTTTGATGATGTTTATGTTATGCCATGTTTTTTTATTTGTTAATTAAACAAAAATTACTCAGTTATATATATAGAGACATTATGCTCCCAAAATTATGGATTCAGTAATGTCCATCCATACTATTTAAATATTCACTACAGAATGAATACGTTTCTTTTAGGTCTCATAATTTTCATATAATATTTTTAGATTAACTTATTGATTTCTAGTTTTGAATTCTATGAAGATAAAAAATTCCTTTTAAGTTATTGTTTAAAAGAATTGCTTGTCTTTAAATTATTTTAAACATATCTCAATATATTTATAATGGTTGTTCAAATGTAAATGTTTAGTTGTTAGATAACATTAAGGTAAATGTTGATAGCTTTAAGATTTTTCATTTGATAAAAACAGTCGCTTAGTTCCTGGTATACACATGTTAAACCTTGCTTTCAAAGGGTTCTTCATTTGCATGACAACCATTTTGAAGATACTCCCTTCTTCTTAGAAGTCATGCGTGAATACGCATTTGTCTTCACTTGACCATTCCCCCTACGTGTGGACACAAGTTCTTAAACATAGTGTCATTTTCAAACAAGAATGAAACCACTTGTTTGGAAAATAAACAACTCACGTTTTTAAAAGGTAAAGTTATTTAAATTTTACTTTAACAAAAGTAATAACAAAACCTTGTCGCTATAGATGCTTAGTATAAATAATAATTCTTAAATTGAGCAAGGGAAAAAACACGTGGACTCAGTTGTTTATGGCTTTTGCCATAAAATATGGCAATAGAGATATGATTAGCTCTGAATAATAGTAAACGCTGTCTATAACAAACTTATAGTCAAATAGCATACATGCAATAAAATGGGTTTTAGAGAAATATAATTTAGTTCCCAAGGAGCTCACTAAAACTCCTGTATTCACTGTCAAGGTTTATATGATGGGTAAAGCCGGATAGTTTAAAAGAATAAACACACCAGAATGATTCTTTGGCTAAATAATCTAGATAATAAAGCAACAGGTGGTGGTTACTTGGAAGACCGCATTTATTGTAAATTGCGATGTTGAACCAACAACTATTTCCAAGAACCTAATCCAAGACATGTAGAAGTCCTTTTAACAAAGGAATAGTTTTAATAGAATTACCATTAAACTAAAAGCAAGTTAAAATGTCAAAATAAGTAATGTGAGTGCATAATGGCTACAAGTAATTGGGATAGACCACCTGGTTTTGAAGTGTATACGCCTTCTGCTACAGCAGCGCTGTGCTGCTGCCCTACAGGGTAGTCCCTTGCAAACTGATCTTGGTTAGGTTAAACTTAGATAACAATATTGAGGTCAGCTGTAAAAAGTCAACAAAGTCACTGTTTTCTTAGGTGAATTCAGTAGAGCTCGTGATGACTCGGTCTATAATTGGAATACCAATAAATGCGGCCCCAAGGAAATGGTTCTTCGGAGTCTCAGCAAGTCATTTGTATTAGCCCCACAGTGGTTGTGGTTCTCTACCCAATAGTGGGTAGATAACATTGTTGTCTTAGAAGCAGTATCCATTACTGTTTTAATTTTGAAATTAAACTTTAAAAGTTTTCTAATAAAGGGTTGTAATGAATGCTCTGGTTTAAAAATCATAAGACGTATTTTATTAGCTTACCACTTAAATTAACTGGAATATCAAAAGAATGTCTTTAAAAAATAATATATATATATATATATATATATATATATATATATATAAATTGTAGCAAAAAGATAGATACAGGCATAACTCACTTCTATATTCTAAATATCGTCTTCATCAGAAGGCAAATTGTTCCGAAAGGAAGTTTGTTGATGACATCGATGATGCCTCTTGATGAAGACGGTTGTTAAAATATGAAAGGTACGTAGTTAAGTCTGTGGAAGTTATTAATAATCATTCTAGTTTTCCTTTTAAGAATTATAGCATATTTGCCAAAGTCAAAACAGAGTCAAAAAATGAAACATTTGAACCATCAAAAATATTCAAAATATGAAAGAGTAAGAACAAGAATAGATTGCTTTAATAAGTACAGTTCATGTTAGTAAACAATTATATAAGTGTTGACAGGCAAATGTTATTTTCAGGTTAAAATAAAAAGTTTATGAGCACTGAAAAGGGGTGAACAGAGATTCCATATCGTACATCTATTAAAACAGATCAATTAACCTAAACATGAACAGTACATTCTCAAATCATATGTATACATGCAAATCACTCACTGCATGTTCATGCAATCACAAAAAATACAATTATCTACTAATTATTATCTATAAAAGTGATTATAAAAATTATTCATTTAATTTTCCGATACATTATGATTATATAATCTTCATAAATCAACTCATTTCTTATTTAATAGTTGGGATTTGAAATATACAAGTATAATAAAAAAAATGCTATAATTTAATTTTATTTTTTTGTTAGACATTTTTGAATTATTGTGTATGTCTTTTGTGTCTGTCTTTGTGTCTTTTGTGTCTGTCTTTGTGTCTTTTCTGTCTGTCTTTGTGTCTTTTGTGTCTGTCTTTGTGTCTTTTGTGTCTGTCTTTGTGTCTTGAAACAACTTAATTTTTTTGAACTAAATTCAATACTAGGATGATTATATGAAGCGTCCCTTTTTTGGCTTAGAGATAGGAAAGTTTTAATACATGAGTTGTTTTCTTCGTATAGACTGGTTGTTTTGAGGCCATAAAGAATATTCCTAGTAGCTATTTAATTTGAAGGAATCTGGACAAACTTGGCCCCATAAATATGGAGAGTGTCAGGGTAATAACGGAGCAGTGAGGCACTGGGAGTCTTTTTAAATCTTCCTCAACTGACCTTATCAAACATGCTTCACAACTTATCAACTTAATTACTGTACCACCACTTTCTAGAAAAATATTTATCCTTCCATAAAAAAAATACTTCCATACAGTTTTTCATAAAACAAATAGTTTTTGAATGAACCAAAATAAGCAGGTAGATTTACAAACGTACTTTAAAGAAACATAGCATGTAACCATATTATAGAGAACATCCGAATACTTCCACTGCAGCATATATCAATGTATATTATTCATATTGTGCACAATGGATAGCGATGGTTATACGTTTGATATAAAACAAGATTGAACTAAAATAGACTCTATTGTACAGAACAATTGAGAAATTATTCCGCAACACATATATTGTGCATATTGTTGATAGTGAATGTTATATATTCTGCAAATACGGTAATATAAATAGTATTGATTAGTATAATTATGATTGCTCTAATTTCTTTGTAAAATTTATGTAGAATATATTTATTGTAGGGTACTATCTTTTTTATTGATATATTTATATAATATTTTGTTACCTTTGCCAGTTTTATCTATGTTCTGAAAGTTATGTATATATATAAATATTCTAGTAGAAAAAAAGTCTATACTTTGCAGAAAATTCTTAGTCACGTTCAGGGTACTGCGTTTTAATTATCTGAGATATAAGTGTTTGTTTGGTATGTTTCACTACTAGAGAAAATAAACTGTTACTTAAAAAATAATATTCTATGACAAAATATTAATGCTAAGTCTTATAAAATGTCACTTTTATTGAGAACATAGTAGCATTTTGTAGAAGATATCTTAAAACTAAATAGAAGAATGTAATTTCTATTCGTGAAAAGTACCTTTAACAGAACATAGTTGCGTCTCTTAATTTTGCTTGACTATATCACAGATATTGTGTGTGGATTCCAAGTCATCCCGGTGTCAAAGTGTAGCCCGAGTTAGCGTACAGCGGTCGCCGGAGGGATGACCTGGAAAGATCATATGGCTCTTATCCCGAGCCGGTATGATGTTAGGTACTCGTAAAAGATGCCCACACTAATGAACTTGAGTTAAAAGAATTTAGGCTTCCCGATGTAGAATCAATCCCAACATGGACGCCAGATAATAAATGAGCTACACTTTCAGCTCTGGAACAACACTAAAAGTCTATGAATGTTACAAGAACAACTCTATAGTTTTATATAAAGAAATACTCTGATTAGTGGAAATAGAACAATGAAAGAAATAAGCCTATGCACAAATAAGTTTTATAGAAAAACAATATCACATCTCCAACACTCAGTGTTCTTCTTCAAGTTACTTCTGCTTACCAGTAAAGTGAGAAACAGGTAGTTATAAAGAATTGGTAACTGAGTGCCAAAAATGGTACTATCTGCTTTCAAGTCATAAATTTGGTACACCTTTCACATGAACCGTCATCATTTTACAGAGACCTTTAACCTTTTAAAGCTGATTGGCTCGCACTCGCATATTCTGTGATTAAAATTTTCTGCTTCTTCTAAGTAGTCTACATTCTTCGAGTGATGTTAATTTTAGTTTGCATTAATGATAGTTAGAAGGGCAATCTCCGATTATGTATTTTATATATTTGTTTAAATTCTTTAAACTATTTACAAGTTAGGTTAAGCTTAACTGAAACTGTAACTGTATCAGTCAGTTTCACCTTTTGATAAGTGCAATGTCTCATTTATAGATGCTTATTTACTTAAAACTTCATATAATTTTATAGATAGAGTTTTTGTAAATGTAATGTTGATCTCCCAATATTGTATGATCTTAAAACTATTTATATATGATCACTATAGATAGATAGTGTGTACTATGTGTCACACTCTCACACACACACACACACACACACACACACACACACAGACATTATCAGAAAATGTCAAAAAAGACTTGGAGATCTTCAAAACATGAAATCCGCCAAAATTTTGAGATTTTTTTAATGATTTCTATACTTTACTTATAATTAAGAAAAGTATCAGTTAATTTGATGAGGAAATACAGTTTTAAATTTTAAATGAGATTTTTCATAAATGTCAAGTCAACAGAATTTAAAATTAATTTAAAATCCAAATTAAATTGGAATAAGAATTCGAAACTATGTAAAAATATATTGTAAGAAGCAATAATATTATGATTTACAACTCAGCCTGTTGGAGTTACTGCGGAGAGAGTGATTTATCTGATCAGAGCAGGTCTATTGACTTCATGAGAGATAGTTGTAGTATATTAGTCGCTGGCGAGTACGGAATGTTTCTAAATTAGATGGACATGCAGGATTATTAGTATCTTCACAGATATTAATTGAATACTCCATGACCAGTAATGCTCTAAGTCTGTAATTGGTTCACCAGCCGACTGACCCCGGTTTCTCTAGAATAGTTAGGTGTTTATAATATGGCCGGGTAAAGCAGTAGGGTGGAGGAAGCGGCGAGTGAAGCAAGACAAGTGTCGATTTACAAGGCTCCATTAGAGTAACGGTTGCCTATTGTTAGTCAGGGGGAATATTAGCGGAGATTAGAGCCGGGGCCGCCTCCGAAGGCAGTGGAGGCGGTTCATTCTCACGACCCTTATCTGATCTCACCCCACCTCTTTCCAGCCATTTTTCTACAAATTGTTCTATCTTAGATTAAACAGGTCCTTCCAATGATTCATATATCCGGCTTTTGAAAATGTTTCCACCCTTTGTTCACATTTACTACACCTATTGCTGGAGCATCTGCATAAATAACAATGTACCTGTCAACTACTTTTGTATAATATACCACCGTTTAACGTATTTTACTCCCTCTACAATTAATATACAAGTTGTATATTTATAACTCACTAAAAAATAAAGAGAGATATTAGAGTTTATATGAATTAAATTAAGTAACTCAAATGTATACAAACACCTGCAGTTCATTTAAAACTTTTTCCACAAGTCTGAGAAACAGAGGAGAAAATCATGCATCTCTACATCCACCTATAATTCTGTCGAAATGTTAAGGAAGATGATTATTGATTATATCCAGCTATGATATTTTTCAAATACTCAAAGCTACTACATCTAGAAGAGCCAAAACCTTGACGTTGAATCTCTGTTTACAAACTTCCCGTTGAAAAAACAACTAAAGTCATTTGCAATTCTGCATTCAACTATATAACTCTTTCCCTTTTGCTTTTAAAAGAGTTATAATGGAAGATGTACTGAGAGATTGTTCTAGAAAAAATCCTTACACTTACATAAATGGGTGCTTTTATTACCAACTACGAGTAGATAGTGTGACAATGGGTTTCTATCATGATGTAATTCTTGCAAATTTTCACATATGTCACATTCAGAATAATGTTCTAGCGTAGGAATCACTAGGCTAGCCTAGGCTAGGCTAGGAATCATGTTCAATACCGATATGGCGGTGACTTGCTTTTTCGAGGTGAACAACAAGTCGATCAACAAGTTGACAGCCACAAAAACTGCTATTGAAGTGGCTCAGTTTTGAAGATATATAAAAACTCAGTATAAATATCAAAATTAACTTTCTTGACGTAAGCATAGATTGAAGAAATAGAAAATGTGAAATCACCCAAACAGAGAGGAGTTTATTTGAATGCACGTACTGAATGTGCGGACAGGCATAAAGATGGAATTATTAAGGCCCTTAAAAACAAAGTATACAAGATTTATCTAGCTATCTAACTGGCAGAATAAAACAGATGTTAACAAACAATGCATCAGAAAGAAACCTATGACAATATATTACAGAAATACAATACTACTCCAGAATTTCACAATTTTACGCAGCAACTGCATATAAAAACCATAATGAAAAATTTAAAAAAAAATTTGTTTTGTGTTATGTAGTGTAACTAGAAATAGAAAGATGTTCTAAATTAACTGATTGCAGTAATGTGGAACCTCCCAAACTGAATATGTATGGGCTAGTAAATGTTTAATGTTGCTAATTTGTTAATACTATTTTTAATTAGTTTTTTAAACATAATTCTGTGATATTAATTAAATATTATTCCCCACAAATGATTGGTATTTTCTGAAACATCAGAAACTTTATTATAGGTCTATTTTATTAATATACGAATCTTTAAAATATTAAAAAAAAATAAAAATAAAATCTTTTTTGAATTGATTTATATTGTTCCAGAGAGAGGAAAACTTTTATTAAGAAATTAGAAGAAGTATGAAAAGAACGTGCCGAGATGAAAATAAATCTAGCACTTACTGAAATATGGTTTACTCTCAAAATCTACAAATATATGTATGCATACAGATGAGTCACTGAGCTACCTGAAGAACGCTTCACCTCCTGATGACGCCGATTGTCAGAATTTTGAAGTGAGTTATCTGCCTGTATTTGTCCTGTATGTTGCTCTCATTAAAATGTATATATATGAAATAAAACGATTCCACGAACTAAATAAACTTAATTTACAGAAATAAATACACATTATTATAACTTGACTGCTTCTTTATTAGGTAGAAAGGTGTGAGTTACTCCGAAGATTATTCTCCTGAAAACAGATGAATTCAAAAATTGTTGACAAACGTGAGTGTCTGTTATTTGTTTTGTGATATTAACCATAAATTTTAATTTATATGTATTTTTATGAATATCGATATAATTTTTTATAGCAAAAACTAATTTTCTGTGTTGTGTTGTTATGTCTGGAATAAATTATAAAATTTACATTCGATTCATTTTTACAAACTGAATTAAAATATTTCATGACTAAAGGTGTTTTAAACGTTTTTAATAAACGCCATAAATAACATTACACACACACACAATATATATATATATATATATAATAAATTTCACAAAAACACGTGAAATAACAATCAATGATCAAACCACAATATGAAATGGGAAAAGAAGTCTACGATCTTTCAACCGTAACAAGCAATCTTCCAAAACCCAAACTGAGTTTATTTTTAAAACCCAAACAAGACCGCTTTTTACGGTTGAAAGATTTTAGTCTTGTTTTCTCATTTCATATTATGGTTTGATCGTTTTATATATATATATATATATATATATATATATTACTTTTCTAAATTGATTTTAACTATTTGAATGAGGAAATACATCTTACTTGTTAAAAACAAAATCTCGTAGTGGACGCATACATAAATGGATTATTTTAATTTTTTATCAATTTAAAAAGAAAGAGAAATGAAAAATAAATTAAATAACAATATAGAAATTTGAAGATGAGCAATCAGTTATATCGCAATTTGTTCTTGATTTTAAACTACTGTAGATAATATGGTATTAATAATTAAAACTGAGCCACTTATAAAAAAAAATTGATCAATATAATCAAACTTTTATATTATGAGAACTTAAAAAAGAGATTTTGATGTTTTTGGTTTATTATTACATTTGTATTAAATACTTAGAAAAAATTGTATTTTTGCCTTTTTAATTCTTTTTGAAAGGTTGTAATTTCTATAATTATTTATTTTGTTTATAGGGGTATGGACCATTGGTGTAATGGGATGGACTTGCTGACGCAATGGGTGTGGTTTCAATGGTTATTAGGTTGAGCCAGAGATGCGTATGCGAGAGCAGCAGGTGACAGTGAACCTGTAAGAGATATGCAAACTACCCTTCAAAACGCACTTCACATGTTAGTCCGTCAGGTAACCGTAAAAAGAATTCAACTATAATTACCACTGTTAATACCAAACTTAGCTCTCCTAATGTCGACTCTAATCGGTAGCGTGTCTCACCTTTTTATTAATTGGTACGCCAGGTGAAAACCACCACGCTTATTAAACCCATAAAAAAGTGCATGTTGAGAAGAGCTTGGACAATATTCTTTAAAAAAAACTTATTACAATGCAAAAAAAGATAAAAAGAAAACATTCCGTTCTTTTTAGAAGTGAAATGTTCAAATAACCAACACCTAGATAGAGTAATCAACTTCTTTATTTCCTTAGATGTATGTGTAAGGTTTAGAGTTATTATAGCTACAATTAGGGATTGAAACATTAATTAAGGGATAAAAGAAGGAAGTAAGGTTAAGATACTATTTCCCACGATTAAAAATATTGTGAAACAGCCTAGTTAGTGATTAATTCTATAGACGCCTAACATACTTCAGCATCAAAAAAATTACTATATTCACTCCTTGCTTATGTTTTAAAAAAATTAATGTATGTTCTAAACAAAATTAGAACGTAATATTATGATAAGAGAAACTATATAGCTGTTATTTGGTTTTATTGCCTATATCTGTAGGCTTTTATCTTCAGTGCTGTCCTAAGGACAGACAGTGGCTCATTCGTTGTTGGCCAGCAGTTTTAGTTATGGGTGCCTACATTGTATCGATATTGGATTTGTAAATATTATCCTTCTAGGGTTTATTAGAGCGCAGATGCATAAAAAGTACTGTGGTACCTCGACTTACAAATGTACCGACATAAGATATTTCGTTATACATCGCAAAATTTCGTCTCGATATATGAAGATTTACTCAGGTGCGACGTACAATGAAGCATAGCATAGTGATCGTAATGATACGAGTAAAAGTGAAGCGAAGTTGAAATAAGCCTGAATTGAGTTAATGTGAAGAAGGTCAAGGTGACAATTATAAAGAATAGTAAAAAAAACGTAAAAAATAAGATTAAAAAATTTAAAAAAATACTCTCTATGAACGAACTTTGTAAGCTAGGTTTCATTTTACGTTAGGTGAAGCATAAAATTTAAAACAAGAAAAATAAATAAGCTTTGTTACGTAGGGTAAATTAGAGTGTAAGTTACAGTATACTCCACATCCCATCGTATCCTCCTCTACTTACACACTCTCCGACCACCACTCCCTAGTTTCTATTGTAGGACGATGTTCTATGATTTATTTTTCATTTATTTATAATTTATTTGTTTTAAATCTGTCTAATTTTATTGATTTCTATTTATATGTATGTTTAATTAATTATAACACCCTGAAATTGTATTCATTAAAGGTTTATAATAGGGTTTTGGGCTGCGGAACAGATTAATCGAATTATAATGTATTTTTAAGACAAAATTAGCCTCAACACATTACCATTTCTGTATACGAAGTCAGTCTTCAAACAAATTAAATTCGCAATTTGTGTTACCACTCTATGTGACATTGCACAGACTCTGAACAGATAGCTTTGCATAATTTCCTTGAGACACTGTTCCACAAGATGCTACATCTTATATATATATATATATATACAAAATACAAAGTTTATCTGTCTACTATGGAAATGAAAGTGGAAACATTTAGATACAAAGCAACATATGTGTCTTGTATAACTTTCTTCGGGGGAACTAACTATGGTATTTTGATTTTGCTTTCGGTTCATTTTGAGGGTCTTAGGACTCTATATTTACAGGCCCCTTAAAAGAGCATTCAGTATAATAAAACGGTTTCAATTTAATTCGACATAGTTATTGTATGGACCAGAAGATAATTATAAGGTATGTTAGTTTAGAAAACGTTTCTAAATTGAGGTCCTAGGAGAAAAGCTCCCCATAACATGTTTCTTTTTCCATTGCTGGAAGAAGTTAGAGAATATTTTATAACTGAAACTTATTTAAAATTCTTCGAGAAAGTTAATGATATAATTTTGATTTTGATGATATCTACTTTCTTATACCTTTGTATTAATTTTGAAAAAATGTGTGCAAATTTACAATAAGTTTTATATTATATCTTTTTTCACGAAATCTATAATTTACATTCTATATAAATTTCCTTTATCTTTAAAAAACTTAAGTTTTTCGAAACCATAGAAAAATTAAATTGTTTTCGACATATGGAAGTAATTTATTATTAGAGTTGGAATTAAATGTTTTCCGGGTAACGCCAGGTAGATCAGCTAGTAAATATTATAATTAAATAACAGTAAAGATGAATAACTTGACTTTAATAAGAATTTAGTGAGCACTTAGAATACTTAGATGTGCTTAGAAAGAATATATGTAGCTGCTTGCATAAAAATAGATAACATTTAGTGGCAAACCTTCTTGTTCACTTGATCCTTTTTTCTAATTGGTTAAAATTTAATTAAAATATTGATATCCTTCATCCTCCTTCTATACTTGTGGATATAATGAAAATCGTTTAGGTTGAATTGAGATCAAGAGAACAGTAAAGTAACAAAGTTTAGTTTACATGAACTTTAGAAAAAATTAAATCATCTTAATGATTAACTTAAATCAATGAAGCATTTTATGATTTTGATTAAATAATTTTTAAAAATTAAATAATTTTTTTAAAAATTATTTCTTAATGATTACTAAAAAGTAATAGATTACTACCTTTTGTCATCTGGTTTCATAATAAGATTCAAGAGTCAGGACATGAAACAATTGTCTACATTATTGTTAAGATATTTATATTTTGAATTAAGTATTAGTTGCGAAAAAAAATATTATATGTAGAATACAGATAAATGAAGATGCGTAAGACATAAATAAAAACTAAAGATGATATTGATTTAGTTTTATTTATGAAATAAAAATATCAAAAATTTGAAGTGAAATCAAAATCTAATATCAATTCATATTTAAATTTTTGTCAATTTTGTTTGAGGTGATATTTCTCTATCAACTTGGACTTTTAAATCCTTTTTGTTCATGAGGTTCAAATATGTTTTTTTCTGCTTTTCAATTTTCTTTTTAAAAAGATTTTTAAATTCGTTCTTAATGCTTTGAAATATATTAGTCTCTACTTCATCTGCGTTTTAGGCATTTGCTAGAGTTACATTGAACAAAATCACTTTTTTTAAAATTTACTTGAAGAATTAGTAGTGAAACAGTAAAAATGGGAGAAAGCAAAGCGATAAAAAGGCAAAAGTGGTAAGGAACTAGGAAAAAATGAGCACTAAACAAGAAGTCACTTCTGTCTAACTGGATCGTTCGCCTGTTATTGCTCACTGTCGTCTTATCTAAGACATCAGTGTCTTACGGTGTACGCCTCACAAACTTTACCCCCCAAAATAAAAATGTCACGTTAACACAATATATATGTCTATTATATATGTCATATATATGTCAAGTTTGTGTAGCTCTTTTGATTTATTGCAATGCCATTGTTACTTCATTTTTTGGACCAGTACTTTGAAATCAAGCAAACTAGAGTAATATATCTTACATAGTGTCTTTTGCTACGCTACAGGTAAATCACAAATCTCTTCCCAGAATAATGAAAAAAAAAAGCTCCCATAAACACAATAGCAACCTTTGGGAGGAGACATGGATGGTAGACGTCATGCAATATGACTAAGTGTGGAAAAAATAAACAAAATTGACTATATTGGGTCTTTTTCTTCTTGCCGATTCCAAATCTATATTTGAGTGAATGCTCAAATGCTTTTAATAAGTCGATTTTACTTACAAACTTTGCTATAGCTATTTAAAGATCATATTGAAGATGAAAATGAATTTTGGAATTTTCTAGGAAATGTCGATTAGATTTCGCTACCACTTCCTTTTATACCAGGAACTCAAGTTCTGTATATAGTAGAAGTAAATGATATTAATAATTACGATTGTAGTAAGTTAATGATTAATTTATAGACGTTTTACATGAATGTTGATTCTTTCGATTTGTAATCAATATCGTATAGTCATAAAAAAGACTCTCTTTGAACAGAGAATTGTCGGAAGGGGAAAAAGATTTTCCCTAATATAAAATGGAGCAATTCAATTCTTGAGACTGACTTGAATTTAGATACTATGAATACTAAGTAGGTGACTATTGTAAACTGTATGTAATTGTTTTGTAAAAATGTCTTATTCTTTTACAAACATATCCATATTTACACCGTTAGAGTCACCGTTACACTGTCTGTTGCCTACCGTTTTAATAAATGTACTGACAATTTACACAGAGGTTCATTATATGGAATAATAGAATATTCCAAATTATTTTACATGGATATAAAATTACTCGATTTAGAGTCAAGACAAAAAATTATTAACCTATCGGAATTTGTTGACTTGCAATGAACATTGAACTCCACACTTCAAGTGTAACTCCTTTTAACTGGAGTAGATTCAATCATCAAGTCGTCTACGCCTACGATTTACCATGTCCCAATGTATGTTTAAAGGCATACATATCAAAAATATTACAGTTTCGTAAAGTAATAGACTGTTATTTACAACGAACTGAATATACATAAGCATTTATATAAAACGATTCCACACATTTTCACCTTTGCTTATTCCTGACTCCTCAATCCATCATTACACTGTTATTATTATTACAAGTTAGAGCAACATACATCAATTATCTATTTCTTTAGGCTCCACCTATATTGAATAGAAAGCGGGATTCATCATTTTTGAGGAAAATATTAAATAAAAGTTGTTTGAAAATTTACGATACAGTCATACGTTTGTAAAATACATTGTTCTCTATATTTTGTATATCAATTTTATTTAATATTCTATTCCTTATATTTTTAGACATTTAGGTGGACATACGTTCTGAAAACTTGTCCATTTGTTGTTGGCGATACCCATCTGTTTAGTTCATTTATAGCGTTCACAAAGAGACTGCAGGCCCCAATATAAAAGAAAAAACTAAAAACTCAAATTTTTATTCAAGAAAACTTTTTTTAAATTTTTAAAATCAAGATTTTTAACACTGAAACTTGACCCAGAAAATCCTCCCAAAATGATCTTTTTCCACGTTGAATTGGATATCATTTGGAAGTTTTCATATTGCATACAAACCCCCATACGTTAAATTTAAAGTAAATTATTAATTAT
Organism: Hermatobates lingyangjiaoensis; assembly: GCA_026182355.1. Taxonomy (NCBI): domain Eukaryota; kingdom Metazoa; phylum Arthropoda; class Insecta; order Hemiptera; family Hermatobatidae; genus Hermatobates; species Hermatobates lingyangjiaoensis. Next base: position 371,176 of record JAPFBL010000632.1, read on the forward strand.
TAAATTAATATAATATAAAATATATTATTATTATTATTATTAATATTAATATAATTAAATTATATTATTAATAAATTTATTTATTATTATTACTATTATAATCTGGGATCCTAAAAACTTCATGACAACCGTATTTTTTTTACATTTCCTAATTACTATGTATCAATGACTGTGCTCTAATAACTATATATTATTTTCTACATTGATCTTGGCTTTAAAAATGAACATTTACAACTTTGCAAATCCCTAGGCAGAACTGGTGAAATTTGACCATGGCAAAGATATTCGCATAGAGGAGAGTGAATCATTATTCTAATACTATAGTATTATTCATTTTAATTTTTCGAATTCAAGCACTTTGCACGTATAAATGTACTGCGTCTACATTAGCTGCAGTAAATTTACAATGAGAAAGCAGAAAAGGTATCTATTATTTTATACATCTCAACAGATATTGTCAAATAACCATAGAACGATAGTGGAAGACTAACTGTTCTCTTCTTGTATTATTTATTTGTGTCAGATTTATCAATGCTTTAGTAATATGCCTCATGAGTTAAAAAAAATATGTTAAAAAACTTGAATTTAAAACTACAAGACTTGTATTAATTAAACAAAGTTGGTAAGATATTTGGAAATTAGCTTAATTTTCGTTGTTTTTGTTTTTGTTGTATAAAAAGTGCAGCTAGATCATCTAGCAATTAAATTACTAAGTAAATATGTTATAAAAAAAGTGACCAATCAACTTAATAGATTTGTTTTAAAGTGACTTTTAAGAAAATATGAGAAATTAATAAATATTTGAAAGAAATTACTGAAATACAATAATATTGGTATCAATTTAGATCTTATGACTTAGCCACTGAAGTTGTCAATAATAATATCCTAGAAGGAATCAAAATTGTTAAGTTATATTTCACGAGTTATGCAATCCTTTATTCTGTGGTAGTTACAAAAAAATGAGAGAAGCAAAATGTCAGTGTTGTGCGAAGACTTGGTTTTTCTTTCTCTTATTCTATTCATAAGTTATATTTGTAGCACTCATTAATTATATTATCAATAATATCGTTAACTCCAATAAATTAGTTAATATTTTTTACTTTACTATAAGTAAAGTATAGTGATCGTGAAAAAATTCGATCTCGAGATTTTGACGGAATTACATGTTTTTAGGTCCCAGAAGTCGTTTTATGAAGTTTTTTTCGATGATGTCTGTATGTGTGTGGGTGGGTGGTGGGTGGGTGAGTGTGTTAGCATTGCTTGTTACCACGCTACGGTCCAGAATCTTTGATGGATCAAGTTGATATTTTACACAAAATTGGGCCCCATAGGGAAGAAGATCCCTATTGTTTGGGAAGAATTATGCATGATGGGAAAGTCACTTTTTTGCCAAAAACCGTTTTTTTAAAACATTTATTTCTCCTAAACTGATAACCCTAGAGTTTTGAAAATTTGACATTATCTTTGAAGTTACAAATGCAACAAACGAAAAATATATTCAGAATTTTAAAACAACAGGAAATATTTTTTTTTTCAATAAAATGTAAAAATTTTGATTTATAATTCAATCTCAAACCTTGTGAGAGAGATACAAGCCATACTGTTTGACGGATCAAAATGAAACTATGCCTAAAAATAAAACATTATGTGGAAAATGAGATGAGATATTTTTTTTCAAAATTGCATTCGCTAAAGGGGTGTTACAGTACGATTTCTGTTTTCAGGAAATGTTTTTTTGACGCTAAACGGCTCATTCAAAAATAATAAAAATTTGACCAAAAATGAAACAAAAAATTAGCAACTCATAAAAAAAAAATCATGAAGTTTCAATTACAGGAAAGAGCAATAACGCTATAAAAACTGTTTGTTTATCCTAGACTAAGAGATCACCTGCTATACTTGTCAAATTTTTTATATTTTTTTACATTCTTTACATTGACTTAGAAATTTTTTGAGCGAATCCACTGAGATAAAACTGATATTTATAAAGGAACAATTTAAATAGTTTATTGAATTATACGAGATGTAAGAGGAATAATATTTTTACATGTAAATAATCACTGGGAATAAACATAAATAAATTACCTTTGTCTTCCATGGCATGATGGATTTGTCTCATAAAATGCTTTAATAAATCTATATATTGCACTCTTAAGCAAAACTTAATATCTGTTATAATTACATTATCATTGTGAATTGTAGTACCTTTCTATGATATTGAAATGTGACGAATGGACTCTTTCCTCAAGAAAGAGGAATTATGTTTATTGAGAAATATCCAGTTTTTTTTACTATTCTAGTCTAATAATTCATATTAATTATTTTCAACAATTAATTAAGCTCCCAACTATAAAAGATTTAAATTATATTGAATAGCTGGCTTTGACTTCGATTTGAGTATGTAAACTGGCTATTTACTAATATATTTTTTCTCCATATACATTCATTGCAACTTTATAACAGAGTACAGCAGGCAGGAAAGAGATAACACTCGCTCAGAAAAAAATGTATATATGATGTTTGACAAAGGGAAAGGGAAATGATTTTATTAAATACTAAGGAGCCATAAAATTTCTAGTATAATAATTCTGTAAAAGACCAATAATGTAAAACATAATTCAAAATTGAAATCTTTCGTTTGAAGATAAATTAATGTAATTATCGTACATCCTTAATTATAAATTATCTTAAAACGACTTTTTTTCTTCGATGTTTATGATGTTTTTCAGAGAAAATAAGAGTATTTTCTTGTTTTAAATTTGAATTTTTGACTTAAATATTTAATGTAGAAGGAGGTGAAGTAAACAATAAAAGAAATCCACTGGCTTCTTGAACAAAAGCCATGTTCTCTTGCAGGAGATTATTTCGTATCAAGAAATTTTCACTTTTGCTTTTCAAAAATGTTATTACTGCTGTAGTTATACTAATGAGATTATTTTCATCAGTGGTGTGATTTACAAAAATAAGCTTATATATTGATAAGTCGATGAATCACTATCTGTACTACCTCAGGAATGAAAGTCTAATAAACATCTCCCATTTAGATGTTTACTTTATGCTCAGATGAGACATTATATATTATATATCCAAGAAGTTTGGTATTAAGTTTACTTGTAGTCGTGTTGAGTGTAGGAAACTCCAGATTTCATTTATTAATTCCGAGAGGAGCCGTTTTGGATCAGTTGAAGTATTATTTGTTTTAATTAGCTACGCAATGGTCTATGATGAATGAAATACGTAATATAGAAATAATTAGGAATTAATTTATACTCGAGAATGAAAATATAGTTAGTTACTCCAGTTAGTGAATAAACAATTATTCAGCCAGAAATGGTTAGTCCCTTCATTTCCCGCCAACGTTACACATAATGCGCATGCTTTTCTATCGTATGATCATTTCAACCAATCATAGCTCTCATTTTTTTCCAAGTCCTTTTCATATTTTTCATAATAGCTTCACTTTTATTTGTAATAGTTTTAAACGAATTCAAATGTGTTCTGATTGAAAAATTTATTTCAATATATCTGTTTTCAATTAATTTTTACGTTGATTGAACGACAATGCAAGAATACAGAAGATATTCATCATATTTACGGTCAGTGGAAACATGATATTAATTTTCTTTTCTATATTACGAGTTGGATTGATATTTCTTCAGACTTTTCACTTTTATGTATAGTAATATATTATTATTAATAGTATATTTTGATCACCATTACACCTCACCAGGAAAATAGAATATTTAATATAATTACCACCATATATATCATACAAAAAATCACGTTGTAGTCATTTTCATGGCTAAGGGAACTTATCAAATAAGTCAAAATAGTTTCTTCTATAAAAATATTGAGAAAGCTTCTTTTGATATCATTGTAAACAGTTCTTTAGTGTATTAGTTGTACCTATTTTCCAAATTTCAATTAGTAATTTTGGATCTTCTCTTATGCTGTATTGTTACATTAAAATTTATTATTTTCTAAAATATTATTTTACTTTGCCTAATCTATACTTTATTAAAAAATCCTTCTAACAGTGTTTCAATTATTCTACTATATTGTTTTACTATATTTGTACTATTATACTATTTTTATTGTACTATTGTAGATTCTGCTATTTTATTTGTTCATAGTATTATTTGTGTTTTATTCCATGCTCTTAGTGTGAATGGATTTTAGTCAGTGAATATCAATAAATATATAACACAACAAATACCTCATTGAATAATTGGTGGATGTCAATTGCTTAATTAGATGTATTAACATTATATTTTATGTACCAACTACAACTTAATTTAAATTAATCCAAGTTTCATTTTAAATAAATGGGTTAGATTAGTCCAGAGGTAACATGTTTGCCTAGGGACTGTTAGATCCGAAGTTCACTGCCCACTCTGGTCCTCGATTTATTTACGTGGAATGTGAAAAAAAATCTGATACATCGTCCTTGGGAGTAGGCGTTAAGAGGTTGGTCCCGAGCCTGTACTATGTCAAGTATATGTACGTTATGGGCCCCTACTCTAAATAATACACTTCAGTTAGGACTCCCAATGTAGAATCATTGTGTAGTATCTCAAAGGGCCAAAGTTAGGCCTATGTCTGTTCTCTTGTGAGACTGCCACTGCAACATAACCTAATTTAAAATAGTCCAAGTTTAATTTAAAATATTCCAATTTAAAATGAAAATAATTCATTTAAATATTGTTCAAATTTATTTATATTATATATTACATTATATTTTATATATTTATAGTTTGTCAACTTGAAAATACATATACACTATGTTGAAGTTTAAATAAACCATTGGTTATTTTAAATTAACCCGAAAAACTAGTATATTAAGGCAAAAAATATATTCCTGGTGGTTAATATTACTCCAATCGTATATACATTAAGTTTATTGTGAATTGTAGGAAATGTTTCCACATAAAGTTGACTTGTAAACTTGTTACTTTACTATAAGTATAGTGATCGTGAAAACATTCCATCTGGAGATTTTGACCGATTTACATGTTTTAAGGTCCCAAAGTTATTTATGACGGTTTTCCAATGATGTCTGTGCGTGTGCGTGCGTATCTAAAGTTTGTGTAGACGTTACAGTCCATAATATTTCATAGATGAGGTTAATATTTTCCATTAAAATGGTCTTCAAAGTGTACATAGTGTTTATTACATTTAATTGCCGAATATAAATAGGCATTTCTATTTATATTCGGCAATCAAATGTAATAAACACTAAGTACACTTTGTTTTACTGATCATTGTTTGCATTCGCTATATGGATTTTGTAGTGAGTTTTATTGTCTTATTTCGTACAAATTTTATAATGCTTCACAAATGTTATTCAAAAATGTTTACACAAACAAACAAACAAGTTACAGGGATATCAAAACGGATACTTTGCATCAATAACATCATTTGATGTAACTATATTAGAAGTGAGTTCTTTGTATACACATTTGTATGCGACGACTTATTATTCTTCATAATATGTATTGTGAATATTAATATAATTTGAAATTTAATTTTTTTTCAGAACTCTTTAATATTTTTAACGTTTTAAATATTCCTTTCATTGATTATAATTTTTTTGCAATCATGCCATATTTGTGTCAAAACAACTACATTCGGTATTCCTATTTTCAACCAATATATACAATTACTGTTACTCTGTAATAACCTTCTCTCTTGTTATCTTTGGTTTAAATCCACCGTTTTCTTATTGAACGCCTATAATTTTCTAAAAATGTACTTGTTTTTTTTCTGGCATGCAAATATCTATACCTGTTTGGCATCTAATAGTTGCGCAGAAATGGATTCGGTCCAATAAAACAAAAAATGTCAAAAATGTATTCTGTTTTTAAGGATCATAAACATAAATTATTACAATTACCATTAGTTCATAAATAATTATTCTAATTGGTAAAATGCGTTGTACTCTAGCTAATTTTGTAATCTTAATTTTTAAATTTCAATTTACAGTTTCCTAGAGTTCATTTTATTTTGTAAATATGATAAAATATGAAATAGATAGTTACATCAGACAGACAAGGAATCTATAACGCCCATAAATTGTAAATAAAAAGGCAACTAATCTAAAGCCAGATACAGAGGGTTTCTTTGAAAATCAGTAATAATATGATATGGATTTGGAAACGAAGATGAGATAATCATGGTGGGGAAAGCAAAATGATGCGTAAGTTTGAAAAATTACGGTCGAATGGAGATTTAGTTATTCAGGTATGAACGGGGTGCCACAACTTTTACTGGTGTGTACCTCAACGGTGGCCATGTTCAGTACACTTGTACCCGTTTAATCGCAGAAGATAAACAGAAGACTAGTACTTGAATAAAAGACATTAGCAACTGTTGGTGCCCCATATACTGTTTACATGGGTCCTGTATCCTGGTGAAGCCACTCTGTAGCCTTTTGTAAAGTACAAAATGAATAAGCTCTATAATTGTGGACATTATAGAGAAACCAACTTTCCAAAAACATAAAATCTGATGAACTCTGCTATTATATAAAGAACGATGAATTATAACAATCATATAATGTTAATGCAATATATAACAGCCTTTCCCTAATTTATTTTAGTTTATTTTTCGACACATTGGTATTGGTACACTATCAAATTATAGGATGATACATTAAAGTATGTAGGACACCAAATGCAAAGATGTTGAAAGCGGTTGGATAGCCTGTGTTGTTTGGCAATTTTTTGAGCAATAAATCATGATTTTTGGATTTACGAGCCTATAAGAAATACATTGCTGCCACGCTGGTATCAGCTTAACAACAAAGTAGTCTTGATTTAGTATCTTTAATTGTGTTTACAAAATTACAAGGTGATAAATAAATCACGGAATCATATATTCACTATATAACTTCAAGTATTATTGTATATCAAAATTAAAAAAATATATTCAGTAATTTTTGAAAATAAAAATAACATTAGAACCGTTGGTTTTTAGAAAAAATCACGAATCTTGTTTAATAGTTCATAGTAATGTTCTGTTATGTTCATTAAAATTGAACTTTTTTATCTGGTGCAAACACATAAAGGTTTGAGACTTTTGTACCATCTATCAGACGAAAGCTTAACTCATTTCTGTGATTCTGTGCCATAAATGAGCCACATTAAAGGGTGCACCAATAGCTTTGAGATGTGTATTCAACTTTTAAATAGTGTCTTTAGCTCTTCTACATAGCCATTGCAAATAGATAGGGCTAAGAATCGCATTTTTCATGAAGTAATTGTAAACAAAAGTAGTATTTTTAAAATGAACACTGCATACATTGGAATTAAAAATTAAAACAGTATTATTTGATAACTTTCTGAATATTTTCAGCCTCTTTGTATTCATCGAGAAAAGGTACTTGATGTTTCAAATATTTATAAAAGTTCAGGATATATTAATAAACAAAAGTAATTTAAGTATTTTCTTCAAGTGAACTAAATTTACAATTTGAGCGTCAACCTGACACCAAATAATATTTTGATTTCATATATAATATATAAACTACCTTATACTAATATAATTATTTTTATATTATTAATTATATTTCTTTTAATATACTAGAATAGTATAAACTTAATTAGACAGCGACTCAGTGAAGAATGGAATGAAACATTTTATCAGGAATCGGTCAGTTTTCCAAGTTCAAATCATTTCGGTTTTATTTATAAAATACAAAAAAATATGTAATAAATTATGCAACGATCATATCAAACTGAAGAAAATATGCTAAACATGTTTATTTGTTAATGTTTGTGACAACCTGTCGGACTTTGGAGGAGTGGTAACCTGATTTTACTAAGTAACATATGTTAAACAGACCAATACTCTTTTAAATAACATTTTTAAATAAAAAAAAGGCTGCCTTTTTTTGTTATTGATAAAAATGAATGATATTTTATATAAAATAATCAATTGCGCTTTTTTTCTATTGACATCTTCTGGAGTTCAAGTTAATGAAGATCTAAGTCGTTTCTTCAGAAGTTACGACATATGTCTTTGAAGCTTGAAATGCTGTATTGTAATAATAACAATTATTTTCAGACTTTTTTGAATATATATTTTTGAGTAAACTTCAACTGAAATGAATTTTAGGAATGACATTTATTGTTCTCCTTAAAAAATGGAGAACAATGAATAGATTTTTGAAAAGGAAAATAAACATCGTTAAGGGTAGATTTAATTTGAGTGAGATGAAAATAGGAGAGAAGTTTATTGGAGGGTGAAATTGGGTGAAGATGTTGGGTGAAGTGGGAGGTATTAGTGGTTTGGGAAGGCTGTGGGAATTATTGACATAATAGGAGGCCAGTGAACAGGCTGGTGGTTAGAAAGGCTGTTGATTGATGTCAGGTTCAACGTCCCTGGCCCCCAGCTATTGCTATCAATCTCCGACAGAGCTCATCTGTTTTATACCTCTCTTACCGATAATCGAATTAACACCAATTAGTGTGGTGTGCGCCCGGGGCACTGGTTCCAACAGCTGGAAACCTTTCCAGAGGACATCCGACCGATGTAATTCTGGACCAGGGTCTGGTGACCTCTATAGTTAAATTTAAAGAAACTAATTTATTTCTGTTCAACTAAAAGATGTTATCTTACCTATAATGAGCTTCTGACAAGGTATATATACATCAAGTTTATTTACTACATTAGAGCCAATCATTATTTTGTACGATTGAATTATTGTAGTACTCTCCACATGTGTTAATTACTAAGAAAGTAGTAACCTGCGTTTATGTAGCTTAGAGTTTTTTAATATTTTGTTATAATAACACATACTCAAAAATTCGTTGATACAACAATACATATTAAAAAAAAATGAAGACTAAGTAAAAGTTATACACTTCAATTAATGTAATGATATGCAACAAATTGGTATCAGTGCATCAAGTGCTGAACATATCTACCAAACACAAATTGTTTGTAGAAACGTTATGTGTTCGTCTTGTGAAATGGTCTTAACTCGTATGTAAGATGATGAAGATTACAAATATCAAATATTATATCAGAAGAAAATATTTAAAGAAACAAGGCCTAGAAAAAACTATAGCAGTCTAAGTTATTTAGACTCAGACAGGTGTTTTTAGATCCCTACCACTAAAATGAATTTTGAATATTCGTTGATCATTGTTTGGACATATTATGACAAAATCCAATTTATCTGTAATATTTGTTTTAAGAAGAAGAGAAGCACTACGAAAATTAACAGTTACCTTCCTGGAAAACCAGCATTACGTTATTCTTAAAGAAGGGAGGAAGCAAGTCTCATTTGTCTGTGGCGTAGAATTAACTTTAGAAGAGGAGTTCTTTTGGGATATACTTCTGAAAAATATATTCAATTAAATAACCTGATGACATAATACGTTTTTTATTATTGTTAACATGGCCACAAGTGTGTCATTTATTGAAGAGATTTGTTCTTATGTAGCCAGTTTTCAGAAACTATTCTAGGCTAGAATGAAGATAGTTGCTTGAGGGAACAAAAAAGAAATGAAAACCACTTTGAAGCTAAATAATACATAATAAAAATGTATAAAATGCCCTTCAGAGACAGTGATTCCTGGATAATATTATATTCATATGGATTTTAACCTAGTTTAAAGATAAATCATTCACTCTTATGACATACTATCGAAATTCATACGAAACAAAAGTAAACATAACCACTATGAAATAAATTATTAGCATAGGATATATTTATCATAAGAATACGATTATTTTTTGATAATATTTGGGATTAATTGAGAGATAAGACGTGCATGTCTTCTTATACGAATCACTTTTATTATTAATACATTGAAACAATATCAGGGAAAATGCAATGTTCTTTCTTTTCTTAATAAGAAAATCGCTAATAGATGAACCTGAATAACGGTTTTAGACAAAGATTGTTGAAGTCAACACTCTATGCATTTTATCACTTAAAATGTTAGTAAATTAGATTATTGTGTGCACTATTTTTATTGAAATAAAAAGTTTTAAACAAATACAATCTGAATTTAACAAAAGATCTGTAATCCATGTCATCATAAAGATTCAGAGATTATCTCTTACAATTAGATGAATTAAAATTGCCAAATTATTATTTTTTGGCAATAATAATAAGTTGCCATAATATATATATATACGTATATTTCGGGAGCAGACCTTCGTTTATGCATGTCTTGTTAAATTGTGTGCCTATTTTTAATTTCACAACTTTTCTACTGAATCTCTCGATTTCTCTCTAATACACTTTCTCCATTTTTGTGGTACAAGATAGATTAGTTGACCAAAGTTTTTATTTAAATAATCCGTCATGTTTCGGTCCTCACTGACCATTATCAAGGATTACAGTTGTACAAAATCTTAACTAAATATGTTAGTTAAGGAACTCTACACTCGGTAACCATTGCCTGTGTATAACCTCTCCTTGCATCTAACCATTTATCAGTTATCACAAAAATTAGGACCTTAGAATGTAATATGTAGTGTTGATTTAATTATAAATGTTTTTGAGTTATATTTAGTTATGTATAGTTTAGTTAAGATTTTGTACGACTGTAATCCTTGATAATGGTCAGTGAGGACAGAAACATGTCGGACTATGTAAATAAAAACTTTGTTCAACTAATCTATCTTGTACCATAAAAATGGAGAAAGTGTATTAGAGAAATCGAGAGATTCAGTAGAAAAGTTGTGAAATTAAAAATAGGCATACAATTGAACAAGATATATATATATATATATATATATATATATATATATATATATATATTGATGACACTGACACTACAAATCACCAATATATGACTGCTATCTGCATCAGTGTCAATGCGGAGCGCTGGCCTAAGATCGTGGTTGGCTCCGCTAGTTAGTTGTTTTCAATCGACCAGCCTAGAAGCTGGTGTCACAGTGGGCCTGCCCGTTATTAATGACACATTGTCTGTTTGTTACGCCGTCGTAGCAGTATTGTTTACTGTTTACACTCGTGTGACGTGTGTCACTCTAATAGATCTATGCTGTACCAGGCTCCGTGTTTCATTAGCTATCCTTTACAACTACAAACAATGCTTTCCGATTAGCTTTGATTTAACTATCCTTGTATAACAAACTTGTGATTTCATTTAACCAGGATTACCTTCTAAAAGCTGAAATTCATATATTTAATTTTGATATATAGCGTTCCATACTTTGTATACAAATTGAAATATTCTATATGTATACATATGTCAAGGAAATCACCTCTAAAGTGGAAGAAGAAATTGAAATTTTGATATTTGATTTTGAATTCTACCATTTCAAGAGAACTCAATACGATTTAGCTCTCAAAACACACTTAAAGAATTTCTCTATATCTTTTGCTAATTTTAGTGATTATTTCCTAGACATAAAGTCAGAAGTGTATATATTTATCTCGTGCATAAAGTTATTAATTCATGTAAAACAAAATTTCGCAATAATCACGTGAAATAAAAATTAAGATTAATTATGTTTATACATATTAAGGTTTCAAAACTTACACTTAAAACAAAATTAACATGTAAAACCACATTTAATTAACATGTAAAAAGCCATTTCTGAATTTTAAGGTATTTTTCATGTTTCTATAGATAATTCAGAAAAATTGTGCGTGATGCTGAATCTCTAAAAATGCAAAAACTTTTGACGACTGAAAACATTTCAAATATTGAAAAGTAATTGAATTGCGATATGTTTCTATCATATTTATGTGTTGATACTGGTGAACCATGTGTATAAAACTAAAATACGGAGAACGCAGAAAAGAAGAAACCACACCTGTATAACCAAGAATAGAAAATATTTTTTTCATTTGGTCTCATCGCTAAAACTCCTTCCATAACTTTAGCCAAAGCTATGAATCTTCTGCCATTCAGAAAATATTTACTATTACCTACTATTTACTATTTATTACCTAAGATTTACTATTTACTATTACCATAGTAAAAAGATTTACTCTATCTCCGTCCACACTATGTCCAAAAATAATAATACCTTCACTGAAGTACTTGCTTTCCTTCGCACATTAAATAATTCTTCCTCCAATCCGATTCTATAAGCCCTCCATGTTTGTGACGTCCAGCATCATCAGTTTCACATCACCAACGCAGAAAAACTTAAAAAGAATTTATCCAACGGTGTTACTCTACGGAATTTTTTGAGAATTTTGTAACTGCCACCACCTATTATCAATCCCAACCTAAAACAAAACTTAACAATTTTGCACTTCTATACATTCTTTCTTGGTGTTCATAGTTGAAATCCCTTATCAAAGAACTTTCCCTCCTCCCCTCGCCCTTTATTCACCATTTTGCAACATCTCCTTGTCTCTCCTTTAGAAAACCTTAAAATTTGGGAAACTTTCTTTTCTTCAATGGTCCCAAATTTGTTAGGGGGTCGTTGATTATGTATGAAGCAATGCGATTGACGTTTTTGTCTCACATGCCATAATATTAATCCCAACTTAATTATCTATTATCAGTAATTGATAACTTATCTTCTTTAATAGTTCCTGCATTTCTATGGACAGTGTTTACGGACTAGAGTGCAACCAATTTGGTGCCATTCTATTAGTTCTCTTTAACCATGATTATAATTTGTTTAAAATACTATAGATCCTCAATGGTTCAGCACAGTAACCAATCTGATGCTGTCAATGCTACTAGTCATCGTATTTTATTCCATAACTGCTATAAATTTAAAATTTTCGACAAAAGTACCCTTGATGTCAGACTTGCAACTTTGAGAGTTCATACCGAGCCTGGTTTAAACTAAAAGCGTTAGAACATTATTTACATTTTATTTATTCATCTTAGCTAAATTTTAATTCTTGGCCTAACTTTCTTCTAAAGTCTTGAATATTTTTCTCGTTAGTTGCACGAATGCATCACGCTTTTTTCCTCGCAGCTGACCCAGAAACCAAACCTTTTAGTAGCTAGAATTAATTCTTCCTTGTCACAATAGCATAAACTTGATTGATTCACATGTGTCTGACTTGCGTTTAAGTCTATCCTACTTTCAAGAATCTTTTTTCAAAACTACATTTTAAAAATGTATACATCTCTTAATAAATGTTATATAGAACTAAATTTTGATGCTATAAAAAGTCACTAAATCAAGTAATTTTCATATATTAGTATTTGAAGACGTATTTAACAGGCATTAAGTGCGATTTTAACACTAAATTTTAAATGAAGTGTTAATATTTTCACAATCGCCCCCTAGAAATGGTTCTGAGTTGTAGAAAAAGAGGACTGGGATTAGTTTTCCGGTTTGCTTATCTTTGATGAAGAAATTCCAAAGTGAGGAGGAATGAAAGTGGGAGGGGGGTCTGAAGGAGCTGGAAAGAAGATATATTAGAGATGAATGAAGGTTAGCCTTTGAAAGGGGTTGAGCCGGACTTGTGTTCACTGGAGAATGAAGACCGAGTAGCCGCCATATTGGCTAGGATTATCTTACCAAGCAGTCACGTTTTACTGTACAAATTGGATCCTTTACATAATCAGAATGATAATGTAATCGACTAAATACTTTCAAGTGACAGGCCGCTCCTGTTAGCTGGAGTGTTAAATACATTCCTTACATTTGCTCAAATCATATCCTGTTAATAAGTCAACTTCAAAATAAATTCCTTGCACAATTCAATATATCTCATAATTCAATGATTAAACAGGCTCTTTTAATAATTTTTCTGTCATCAAGATTCATAAAATTAACTATAAATACCGAATATCTTAATAACTGTGCTCTTTTTGTAACAATTCCATAAACCAGTGCATTTGAATGAAACATTGTGTATTCCACAAATCAATATATAATCCACAAATGAAAAAAAAACTAATGAGTGATTTTCTTTTCACTTCTTCTTCTTTTAAGACTAAGATCTTCAAAGACAAATTTCAAAAGGCAGTTCTGGTCTTAAAAGATATTTCTAAGATGAAATTTTTAATTACTCTTACTATTTGTCAAAATGCTTTGGTTTTTTTTAGATTACCCAAAGTAATTTATAGGATATTCATATACAATTTAGTATAATGATTGTCATACATTTAAATTAAAGACAACATAATAAATTTTTTTAATGAAGTTTACAATGCTTTAATTATGACATCATTCCACTGTAAATATATCAATCCACAAGAAAAAATGAGAAAAAAAGGCTAAGATCTTTCAACCGTAACCAGCGGTATTCGTCAGAGTCAAAACCCAACTCTTGGTTTCGCGAAGACCGCTTGTTACGGTTGAAAGATGTTAATTTTTTTCCCATTTCTTATTGTGGTTTGGACATTGACTGTTATTTTACGTGTTTATTGTGAAATCTTATTATATATATATATATATATATATACACTTAAAAATCAATGTGTAAATTATATCTGAAGAAAGCTAATGTACGCATTTATAATATTTACAATTCTTTTAAGATTGTGGTGAAATATTTAGTTTTTGGAAAAAATGAATTTTAGCTTTTTCATTATCCAGTGTATATAATATTTACATAATAATAAACACAAATAAGTGGATGAAATTACATATTATTTGTTCTAAACTTTTGTAAGTTTTCCCTATCTAATTACTTAGTTTTACAGTTCTTATGTACCCCATGTGGTGATATCTTATCATTTGAAAAATAAACCTTCTGTAAAAAGCAAGAGCAATAATACTAGTTTGAGAAAAAATTTGACATACCACGGCATCAATACGAACTTAAAAACCAAGCAGTTAACATGTCTTTTGCAGAATAATAAATTAATAAAAAAAAACTCTCGAATGGCTTGCATCCAACTTATATATAAGCAAACACATGTTTAATACGTTGAAATGGTAATCAATTTACTTCTAGCTTCATTTTTACAAGACGATCGTATCGATGTAACGTCAAACTGCATGCTAAGTATTATTAAGATTCATAGATAGTCAGTTCATTTGTTTTAATGTAGCTGTAGCCATTTTTCCAGTTATAGCAAACTTAAAATCATGATTCAGAACCATCTGAGAAGTTCATTATTGTTGTTATTATTGTTAATCCGAGGACTCTGAGTATCATGGTACTCGTAGGTGCCGTCACCATATTGTGTTCTATGGCGCTTTCTTTTGTCGTTTCTAAGTTCAATATTAGATTTTAAGCTCTTTATTGATCTACATTACTGTTCCTGTAGAAGTACCTCCAACTTCTATTGCTTTTACGTATAGTTTTATAAAAATATTAACCTCTTGATTGGATACCCTAACATTCATATAGAATAGATTAAAAGATTTCCACTTCTTCCAGAGAGTCTGTATTATCTGTATGATGTCAGTCAGCATAGTTCAGCAGAAAATATCTAGGCAGATATTACATATGTATTATTGAATACATCCTTTGAATATTTGCTATTTTAGATGACAAAATTAAGTCCAGTTTGTTTCGTTTTTCATCCATTCATCAATTGCATCCCTTTAGAAATCTAGAGTTTTACATTATTTTTGGAATTATCAGTATACCAGACAATAGGTAGTTTCTAATGCAAGTTATAAATTGTGATTACTGTAAAATATTCTGGGGGCATTGTATTTGGAGAAATATAGACCAAATTATTAATATTTCGCTTTGTTTGAAAATTTCGTCCCTCAATGAGGCATTTTCATGCAGTACCAGTCTTACTATACTGCAAAGTTTTCGCTTTATTGATTCAAATATCTAACGGGAGGACGTTTAATATCTTCTCCACGTAGGAGGTATTTGTAGCTTATTAAGGCTAATTAGAGAGCATCTTTTTTATTTTCCAACCGATGCGTGTGATACATCAAGTTATCATAGCAGTTATAGTAATTTTTTAGCTTTGTAAATGTAGTCGTTGGACGAATATTTGATGGTTTGGCAGAGTCCCAAAGTTCTATGGTATAAGCCTATGAAGGCTTCAATATTCTGTTGTATATGTGGAGTCCTTCTGTTTGTGTGTTTTGATTTTCTGTCTAAGAGTCTTATAAGGCGTTTGCATCGTCTGTTGGTTTCTGTTCGTTTCAGTCTTGTGTGTGGGTTCCGAGTCATGCGTGTGTCAAAGTGCAGTCCAAGGTAGCGTACAGTGGTTGCTGCAGGTATTATCTCATTGTTTAGGGACAATAGTTTTGACGAAGAGTAAAAGTTATTTGAGGGTTTTTCTTCTCATTTATTTTTATGCACTATCGGCGAAGCCTGTAACTGAATTATATCGTGTACGATTCATTGACGGTTGCTATAATAGTTTTATCAATTGAATATTCTTACACATCACATTAACCATCAAAGTAAATTCAAATTTCTTTTCTTAACATATAAATAGCAATTATTTCTGACATATTACAATGAAACATTTTTAAGTCAAACAGGACAAATACACCAGATTATCCATTATTCCAAGTTGAGTTTTCACTTTTTATAACTACATTACCTTTTGTAGTAATAAAATAATTCAGCTTTTCATTAGTTTTTACAGCTTACTTATTCAAGTTCTTTTTCCACAACGTTTTATTCTTCTGTAATAATTGAATAGCTTCGACAAAATTAATATTGTTTTCAAAAATAAATGAATTTATATATTCGGTATAATATTGCATGTCTGTTAAATTTCATGCCAATTTGACTATGTTAGAATTAAATGAATATATAAATTGATTATAACTCAACTAGCAGATATGATCTTGTTTTTAAATATATGGTTACAGAAAGAATATCTTATAAAATTGCAAAAAAACAAGGTTTTTCCAAGGCATGCATGGAAATAATAGTTCAGCTGAGATTATTCGATTGAATAATCCAGAAGATAATCAATTTAAGTTTTATAAATTTAGCATATTTTTAATCATTCTTTTAATAAATTTAATGTTTCAATAAATTTTTAATGAATTAATCCGTACAATAGAAACAAACTAAACTATCCTCAATATAACGAAGAGTCCACAAATAAAATTTCGCTGGTTAATCCTTATCTTCTACGATTATCTAAAAACAAGAGAGTCCTCTTTAGTTATCAATGTGTTTGCATCAAGAGCTTGAATTCCGTTTAAAAAATACGGTTGAATTGCATTAACTAGTTAAAACAATACTAATTAACTTCTCTTCTAAAATTGTTAATAGTTGAAAAAATTAATTAAATCATAAAATATTTATGTTTTGATTAAACAGTCTGGTAGGAAGTCAACCAAGGGAATGAAGAAAGGAAATAAATAAAAATAATAAATTAAATGAAGGGTGTAATATACAATCCAAAAATTATTCTTAAAGTACCTGATGCAGTTTCTTAAAAAGATGCAGTTTTATCATGAAAGATGCTAAACACGTTCCTACAGTATCTTTAAATATATAGTCGTTAGTTTTGCTAAAACTTTAACTAAATTTTATTGAAGTTTTGGCAAGCAAAATACACTATCGTGTATCTGTGTTAAATTTCAAATTAATTTAAATTTGCTAAAACTAAACTATAGTATAGAATTGACTATTACCGTACTAACAGATAAATATTATCTTCCAATTTATGCATAGAGGCATGATTTTAGAAAAGAGAAATTTTAAAAAAAAATTAAAGCGTAAGAACTCAATTCTCAGGCTTTAATTTTAACTTCAACTTGTTTAACAATTCTCATACATTTTAACATAAATGGTTTAACGCTTAAAATATTTCAACATCTTTAAACAAAAAAATTCAGATACTCAAAAAATTAATCAGTCAAGGTTAAAAAACTGAGGTTTGGAAATATTGGGGGCTATGGAAGTTGTATACAATAAAACCTTAATGTTAGCTCGTCTGAATCATATTTGCTTAAACAGTTTCTATCGACTGCCTTTAGAGATCATAATTAGAGTACAAGACCTAGAATGAAAATTCTAGGCTATTTTCTTATGAATGATGGAGATATTGATTTTGAATAGTCTATATCGACTGTTTGATATTTCAAGTGTTAGCACACTTTCAACAAACCCATTCATTCCTAAGTGTAGCCTAAATGTAGCTTAGTTACCTCTCATACTGACAACGTGTTTTACAACCCAAATTGCAAGCTCCAATCTAGCCCATTGCCATATATTTCACATGTTATAGATGAAATTGCATTATTGAAAAAAAGAGATATTTTAAGCTGACTAAACAATAGATTGAGAAAACTTCAAATTTTTGCCTCAAATTTAATTAAATTTATTAATTTTTTACTCTGGAAGATGAAAGATCTAAATTGGTCGGGTGAGGAAGAAAAATTACGATGTTACATTCATTTTCAATATGAAAAATTCTTTCATTTTATCTCAGTTTAATTTTCTTGTCAAATGTTGGTTAAAAGCTGGAAATTTTGAATGTTCACGAAATTTAAATTAATATTATTCCTTTAATATAAAACAAAGTATTATTGTAATTTTCTATAAATGTGTAATAAAAAAACTGTTTATTTTAGAACGTTATTATTTAAATGCTAAAATATGTATATCATTTCTCTGGATTTGATATCAATAAACAATCCCTATTTCTCATCCTTTTTGAATGTATTATACATTACTGTTATTAATGCATAGTAATAATGAAAAACATCGATTTCATGATTACAATGGATTTACTGTATGTGTGTGGGTTGGAGTTTTTCTCCCCAAAAACTGTTCTTATGTTGAAGATATGCTGTAGAGTATTTGGGCTTGTAGAGATTCTAAAAACTTTAAATTTTTTTATTAAATGTTGTCATATTCAAAATATTATATGATCAAACTTGAGTATTAGAAAAGGAAATGTTGCAATATTGAAGATAACTACTTAGTTTCACCAATAGGCACTTGTATTGATGTGCTATAACAGTGAATACATTTTCATTTTAACTGTCAAATAAACTTGATAGCCGAATAACCCAGATTTCTAAATTCTATTATTATTAAATTTCTGTTATTAATGAATAATACATTTAATTTAAGGTTGTAGCTTCTGTTCTGATACATGAACTTTTGTGAAATCTCTTAATGAGAAACAAGTTAAATGGAACGATAAACTTAGAGTTTTGAAAAAACAATGACGGCATTTGGAGTTGAAAAGACGTTTGGAATCTGGGCAGCGCATGATGTCCCTTGCTTATCATTTCAAATAGCGGCTGCCACTTCCTGCAGTGACCACTAATAGTCAGATCTTTGACACTAATGCCCCTCCCGTGACCAGATAACAGCCGCTTGTAGTCCTTCTGTCTTCGCCAACTCTCCCGATTACCCATCTCTCTTTTCCGAACATTCCAAACATTCCATTCCATGCACACTCTTTCTCTTTTTCTCAACCTTTTTAGCAAATCACTAAATTTCTGTATTTTAAAGTTTCTTACTTACATAACAAATATATTCTTAAAGACAAATGGAAAACTTAGACTCTAATGGTCATGATGCCATAGTTCGAAACAGTTCAGAAACTCTAAACTCTTTTATTTACTTGAGGCTATTGTTGAAAACTTGCTAACTGCTATTTCTTACATCCTCTACAATAATCATGAATGTCATCTTGTTTATAAACACATGTAGCAGGTTATATTACCTTCCTTTTGAGTTCTAGACATATTGTATGTTGCTCTGCATGTACTTGTGTCTCTACCTTATGAACGTCTGGTTTGACAGAGTGCATTACTAAACATTATCTAGAGTCAGACAATCTACTTAGTGCTCTTTATCTAACTGAAAACTTTTCTATCATTGAAATAAACTTTCGTCTCTTTGATTTCTGAGACTTATGCTTCAGACACAACTGTTAAGCTTTGCTCACTTATCTCAAAGGTTGATTCAAAACAAAACAACAATTAATGCAGTATAATTTGTTGAATGTATTGGTCTCAGGCTGTCTCCAGTTTAGACCCTTCTTTATTTCATATGTATTTCATTCAAGTCCACTGTGTACGTGATCCATTATAATTTTTATCAATGGTTAGTATATTTCGCAGTCTATATGTTTCTCTCCTCTCTTTCTAATAGCATGACCTTATACTTACTGCTCAAACAATTTGAATAGTAGTTTGATTAAAGTAAACATAATAATAAAGATTTTTTTGCACAAAGAATGGAACACATAGGTCTTCTAGTGAGAACAAGACACCATGCCACTCTATAAGGATGAGGCAAACATGTTAAAGCGTCTTGAATTTTTCTATAGTGGCACAGTAAACTATAATGCATACACTAAAGAATATACGTATACAGCAGAGAAAGAAAAATGCCCGAAGAGAGCCTTCACAAGGCACAATAAGTACCATATCGTGTTGGTTGTGGAATTAATAGTTGAAAGCAATATTTAATCTGTGATGGTTTTATACTTGTTTCCTTTCATATTTTCCTACATATTTAGTATGTAGAGTTTATACTACAGTAGGACGACAGTAGGAGTTCTAATTTCACGTCGTTAAAGTTTATTCGAGTAGGAAATATTAAAGAGTACTAGTTTTATTAATCAGTAAACAAATTAAAGTAAATAAAACTCTTTAAAGCAAAGTCTTTGTAAGAAACAAATATCTCCCATATGAAATAGTGGTGTGGCTCATATTTGTCCTCCTATCTGCTAGATTACCTTGTAGTACTAGCTGTAAGTAAAACATCGATTTTGTTGATTTAATTTACTTTGTTTAAAAAAAATAATTTATTTAAAAGAATATATACTAATTGAACTCAATTGGTTCATTACTATAAAATATGTTAAAGCATTAAGCAGATAAAATCAATGCAAAGAGTGAAAATTTTAAGTATAAATAAAAATAAGATGATTTATTAAATTTTATATCCTTTCTTTTCACATAGTACTTTTGTAAAAATATTTAAATATTTTTTTTTAAAATACTTCTCATAATGGTCATGAATATAATATTCATAAATGTGTTCCTTGAAAAGAATAATGAATCAATAATTGTATAGTATATGATCATGACATGACTCAGTACAAACTGTACACATGGTCTAACCGGATGCGGTCACCGGCAGAGGGTTGTCCACATTGCTTATACATCATTAAAGGCACCCTATCACTAACGGTTATTTGTTGTTATCATTGACAATATACATCTACAATCATACTATCTGTTAATGTTAATATGGTAAATTATCATTTTCATATAAACAACCCTTAATGCTGTTCTTTTAATTTCCTCATAAAATTAATTTCTTCGATTTCTATCATTTTTCCAAAAAAAACATACTCATGTTCTAAAGTATTATTTTTTTTTTTACTTTCAAAAAGGTTAGTGATGGTGAGGATAGTGAGGGGTGAATGAAGTAAATAACCAAGAATCAGGAGTTCTTTGGTCCAGATCTCTCAAAAACAGCCTACTTTTGTAAATAATTCGAATAGAAATTACAATCGAAAAGGTATGTTTAAAATACAAAATAATAAAACACAGTTGACAATTGTCAACCTTGAATCCTCCGTACCGCCCATGCTATTCTCATTGACTTAGTTTCATTGAATGTTTCTGAATTCCAATCCTTACAGATAAACTATTGCCAACAGCATGGGCTTCTCATGAAGCAAATAATGTCTTTTCAGTGTTCAGTTAACTCCAAGAATTAATCTCAATCGTTTTTTTTTATTTGTAGTATATTTTATAATAAAATAATAATAATAACTTTAGTAATAAAAATAATAATAACAAAATAATAACTTTATCATTTTTAAAGTGTAGCTTTATTCTGCATCTCACAGTAGTGTTATGTACAATAAATTTACATTGAATGCTGAATTAATATAACAAAACTTAGTATAATACAATACTAAATAAGAATATGCTAATATTTTTATAAATAATTAATATAACAAAACTTAGTATAATACAATACTAAATACGAAAATGCTAATATTTCTATAAATAATTAATATAACAAAACTTAGTATAATACGAATATGCTAATATTTTTATAAATGAAACATATCAATGATAATATTATGTAAGACAGTAATAAGTACCTCTGGTAACAAGAATAAGCCTTAAAATAATTACTTAAATTACTAAATAATTACTAATTACTAAAATAATTAGTATATTAATAGATGGATATATCTATGGATATCCAGTTTTTTAACAAACTGATTACTTCAGTTTGTTTAACCTTATAGAAGGTTATTTGATATCTGTGTACAAAAACTCACCCCCCACGCTGAAGTATTTGTAAGGTTAGTCGGGAATAGGATGTGTGGGTTCAGATTGCCCAGTGGGTGTTTCTTTTATGGAGAAAGAGGAGCAGCATTTCTCCTTAAGTATTACACATTAAAAAACAGCGGACTGAATATCAAGAATTAAAATTACAATCAATAAATTAGATTATCTTATCGTACACCATTATATAAATTAATAATATTAACGTTAGATGTAATTATAAAACAATGTTTTTTTTTAAAAAAAAAGAAATAGCAACCCTCTGTAGTTTGCTCTGGCGAGAACCAAAAAACAAATATTTTAAAAATATTCACTTTAGAAAATTTAACACTCCTTCAGTATTGCAATAGGAATGTTCTAAAAAATTAATTCATATTAAGTAAACCGTAATTTGAAAAACAATTACATTACACCATAATGAATGGAACGTTCTACATATCATAAAAGATACACAATTTATTAGTAATAAATTGATAAAACAATAAAATCTATAAACACAATATATTTCACCATTTATTAGCTATAAATCTAATATTAACATTATAGAACTATGTTCTGCTTTGGTGTATTCTTGTAATCATAAATTTGTTTTATTAGATTTACTGCTAATACTTGTATAGATTTCACTAAGTCTATATACTTACAATTTTAATATCATTCTGACGAATATAGTTTTTATTAATGATTTCCAACGAGGTTTATACCATCCTATATAGATATGTTTCTAGAAAGAACTGTAGGTTAACAATAACTTGAAAGGATATATACATCTAAGTTTTCTGTAAAACTTTCATTGGGAGAGTAAACAGAGAATCCCTCCCCTCTCAAAGGGGGTAACCATCTGGGTATGAGTTTTACTCTCTGTTTTCTTACTGTAGAAATTTTATTGCAAATATCTATATTTGCAATTTTTTTTCAAGGATTTAAGAATGAAGAAGCTTTGACACCTAAAGCGTCCGCAAAGTTCTATTTGTTTAAGGAAATTTAAAAAAAAAAACAAATGAACGTTTCACTTGACTTTAGGAAAGAAATGACAGCAAACCAGAAAGCTGTAGAAGGAGGGTAAAAAGATGAACGAATGAAGGCAAAGTCCATAATGACAGAAATAACCTTATAAACACCAAACCACCATACGATCTTGAATCAATTCGTTAATATGACTTTCCCATGATTGAAGAGGGTGTTAAAATAACAAATGGGCGAAACTCTAAGTGATCTTTGAACAACACTGAAGGTGAAAGCTTCTAAGTGTGGTTTTTGAAAAGATGTTTATCTCGAGTAATTTGCTATGAGCTAACTTGTGGGATTATCGTAACTTCTATTATATTATATCATGGATATTGTTAGTTCTACATATGTTAACATAAGTTACATTACAAAATAAATAAATAATTTAATCTTATATACTAGTAAGGTCACTCGACCGATTTCGGACGTTGCCCATCTTCAAGCGTTTCTCTCAAAATTTGAGGACATCCAAAGTCGGCCCAGGAACTCCAACTCTATTCCTCAGTTCTTAATGTTTACATCTTAATGAATCATGTCCTTTATTCATTGTTTAAAGAATCTATTCCTAGTAATTTGTTATGACTATCCGGTAATTTACAAAGAAATATTAATTTTTTTTAGTCCTACAATGATCAGAAAATAATTATTACAATTCTTTGAATCTACTAACTGAGTAAATTTTTTTGATGGGGCGAATGAATTTGAAACTTCTCCATCATAATAAAAACCTGTTTTAAAAGTTTCTTTATTTCTGTTTGAATATTTAGCAAAGATGTCTAAAGAAAGTTCACATGTGATTTACTCATTCCTCACTGAATATAAATAACAAGGTAGTAAGCAAAGTAAGAATGTTTGGGTGAGTTGCTGGTGAGAATGCAAGGGATCAGAAACCTTTTCTTCTACAGCCAACACCCATCCTTGGTTGATTAACCATTTCATGCCGTGTTTACCAGTAGAGCCGTATCCGTAGCTTCAAACTAGATTTTGTTCTTCAGTCGACCAAGAGTTATAGTTTTTCTGGTGCTTCACAATCACCCCAATTCACGGAAAGCATGCTGGCATGGATGTTGCTGGGAAAGTGAACACACTAGACAGTAGCATTTCTGATTATGACCAAGTTTCTTGTATCGATAGATGTAATTGGTTCCTTTCTTTTACCAAAAACAGTCTATTCTCATAATTTCATCAAAACTGGTTAAGAAAAATTGATGTAATTTTTGAAAACAACATACGACATTGATTATGGTACATGAAACTTTCTCCTGCACGCTTGAAAATAATAGGTTTAGCATAAAAAAGGTTTTAAACAAGTAGTATTCTTTTTCAGGAATAACCGCTTGCAGTAAGAAACAGGCATGAAAATCTTCTATGCCTTGTTTCAAACAGTTCTCATTTCTATCAATGTCTCATTGAAGTTTAATCCAAGTTTTTAATTACAGTGTTCAAAGCCAACAAAATGTTGTGATATCAAAACAGTGGATCTTACCAATGAACGAATAATATTGACGTATTTATTTTAGACACATTCTAATTCACTAAGATAATAACTTTAGATAAAAGTTCAAACATTATTCAATCCAAGATAATTATTTATTCCTAGGTTTGTGTACGTACTAAAAAATAGCTAATGCATGGAATTATGATAGTACTCGTACATACTGGGAATCAAAACTAAGAAGAACATATTCTACTATTATTTAACGCCATTAGGATTAAAGTGTCGCTCAAATTTTAATGAGGGACAATAGATTCTGTTAAATTAGTGAAGAACACAGTTTCTTGACATTATTATCAATCATAATATTTTGGGTTTAAATATAATTTTATTAATGTATTTTTAAAATGACTACTTTTTTACAAATAATAAAGTTTGTAAACAAATTTTGATATATTGTATATATTAAAAGCTGCAACATTCATTTCCAAGGTGATCGTTTAGAAACAGATCTCTGTTATTAACAAAACTTTTATAATTATTATTATTTTGTTTTTATCATTAACAAATTATATTTGATTTATTATCTTAAAACAAATATATCAATTGGTTTCATAGTCTCAATTGGTTTCATAGATCATGTTTGAAATATACCTTATTTCCCCTGTAAATATATCATGTTGATAAGAATTATGTGTGTAAAACATTAAAGTTCTGAAAGAATTATAGGAGCTAGAGTCAAATTTCTTATTTCTATTCACCGTCATCGTTTCTAACATTCTTTCTTTTTCTTGTTTCGCGTGTTTAATATCATTTGTTCCTTTTCAGTTTTCTACTCTTTCACTAGTTCTTAATTTATTAAATTTTCTTATTTCTATATAGTCTAACCTTGGTTCAAAGTGACGGATAAAAGTACAAAGTGCTGCTCTTTTTTTCACCAGAGAGCAAATTTTTCTTCTGGTAATGTGGCACAGTCAAAATCTTTAGTTATGTCAATATCATAAATGAGTATTTCCTTTTGGTCAAAATTTGATACAAAGTGTTCCTGTTTATTCTATTAAATATTGCTTTTTTTTTTCTTTACACTTGGCACAGTAAGAATATCATAGTATATCAATATCATGATTTCTTGTAGTCCTCCTTTGGCACAAATCATGTCTATTTTATCTATTATTTGTAGAAGTTTTCATCTAAGCATGTGGAACAGTCAAAACACTTAGGTATCTTAATAAATGTAGCAGGGAATTTTCTTTTATTCAATTAATTAGATAAATCCGTTTCACCTCGTAAATAGTTGCTGTAGTCGTGCGACCGGTTTTGCACTAGTGCATCCTCAAGTAGGACTAATAGCAGCCGTCAAAGAGATTTAAATACCTATCAAACAAGTAGTACCAATATATGCCTAAGTTTAATATTATTAATATTGTTTTATTTTACTAATTATTTACCGGATTTAATTATTTATAATTTAATTCGTCATTGTCAGGTCTGTCCAGTTATATTTTATTTTTATTATTATTTAAATTATATATATGTTTGTTGATTAATTAGCTCATTTATTAAATTATCTGTCTTTTTTTGCTAATATATTTTAAGTTCCTCTATTATACTTCCAATTATATTATTATATTTTTAGTCCACCATTCGCACAAAGTATTACTGGTATATTTATTACTAATATCATTTCACATCTATGCATATAAAAATAAAATTGTTAAACGAATTCGAAAAAGACCAAACATTACATTAGATGGGTAACTACTGATTATTGACAAATAATGCGAATTTCAAAGGTCATTCGTTGTGGTAATAGAGATCATATTATTGGTCAGTATTACTGTAAACTTTACTATATTACTAAGTGCAGTTTGCTTCATTCATACTTTTAAAAGGTTTATTTTACAATGTTCAATATAATAATATTATTAAACGGAAATACCTGCTCAAAATGCTCATTAGGTTTAACTTATTTGTTTTGATTTTAAACATTCTCAATATTGACTAATTTAAAAACTACTAACAGTTGTAGTAGTTTGTTTATAATGCTTATAATTAATGCAATTTTGTGTTTTATTATACTTTTTTATAATCCATTTGTTTTTGCATATACTAAATATTATTATTTTTTTAGTTATAATTTTAATAAAAAAAAATTAAATTCTATATTTTTCATTTTTTTTCTGATATTTACGGTCATGAACATAAGGTCATTAATTTATGATTGACAAAATGGTTGAGAAACTAACAAAAAAAATCATATTCTATCCTTGGATGGTAAGTTTATCCTGTGCGAAAATAAAAATAACAAACATAAAAGTAAACGGACTTCAAAAAATAATTGTACAATAAAGCATGCTAAGTCTTCAAAAATATGTCACAATATATATATATATATATATATACTTTTTCGTTGGAAATACGATCCAAAACGGACAAATATAGTTCAATATAGACAAACAGTGCGCTTGGTTTCCCTCTCTTATCTGTCCTGAAGACGGTTCAAACCGAAAATTAGAGACTGTAAGAGTGTTCTTTTGATTTCTCTATGTATCTTTGTCTATATTGAACTATATATATATATCAATGATCAAACCACAATAAGAAATGGGAAAACAAGACTAAGATCTTTCAACCGTATCAACCGGTCTTCGTCAGAGTCAAAAACCCAACTGTTCAGTTGGGTTTTTGACTCTGACGAAGACCGGTTGATACGGTTGAAAGATCTTAGTCTTGTTTTCCCATTTCTTATTGTGGTTTGATCATTGATTGTTATTTCACGTGTTTATGTGAAATCTGTTTATATATATATGTATAAATATTGATAAAAGTATCGATAGTGGAATAGTAACAGAACTATAGTTTATCGGGACTCGGTCAGTTCTTCAGGTTCAAAACTCTCATTGCCAACGTTTCGGTCTTTATTTAAAACTTCTTTCATAGGCCTAAATATATATATATATATATATATATATATATATATATATATATAACAAACACTTTTTCTTCTTCTCGGAGTTTGGTCAGGGTAAATATATGGAATCACCTTTTTGCCAACGTGAAGCTGATTCCATATATTTACCCTGACCAATCTCCGAGAAGAAGAAAAAGTGTTTGTTAATATTTAGTGGTCAAGAAAACAGTACCGTATATATATATATATATATATATATATATACGGTACCCCCCACCGTATATATATATCAGTACCCCCACCCCACCATCCACCCCACCTCAGTCAGTAGCTCTTGAGAACCAGGCCCCAGAGCAGCTACTTCAAACTTCTACTGTATAATGTGTCTTAATACCAACTCCAAAGACTAATAATTTTCTTCTTTGTTTAATTAATCACCCTGAAGATGACTGGAAGCCAGTTATAACTTAATTAACATTCTCCAACGTTTGGATGAAGGAAAGAAGAAGGTATTCAGAAACCTTGAAAAACTAGTAAAGAAAATGACATCAGCGAAATACGGTCAGCTGTTCAACGAAATATATATATATATATATATATATATATATATATATATATATATATATATATATGTGTGTGTGTGTGTGTGTGTGTGTATGTGTTTGTGTTATAATAATATCAAATATAATATTTAATAATTTTGGCATCTTGATAGCATGTTACCAAAAACAATAACATTTGAAGCAATTGAACAAGAACTAAAAATGAATTCTTTGTACTGGTTAGGAAGAGGGAAACACTGTGGGAAGAGAACGACACAAGTAGTAGGTGCAAAAAATATTTGACATGATGTACCTGCATTAATGAGGAGATCAGCATAACAATGTCTTATGGAGAAGGGAGGTAAAGGAAATGAAATAGTGGAAAGTGTTTGTGTGTATTACAATATTTTAACGTGTCAAAATAGAATGGAAATGGTAATTCTTGGAGTAAAAGAAATTTTGAGGTATTAAAATGAGATGTAAGGATAAGATAAACACATGAGACGTTTATGGATATCGTCACTGAGAATAGATCTTACATTAATTGAGCTGTAATTAAAATATATGTTATTCCCTTAGTTGTGATATAAATAATGGAGTTTGTTGAATGAATTGGAAACATATAGCAAACCTAAGGAATTAAGATAAGTTGTATGAGACCAAATAAAAATAGGGAAATTTCTGAAGCATGAAGGTTCTTATAACTATACTGACTCAATGTGCTTGCTAACCTCTGTAGACTTACAAATTGTATTATGCATAGATGAGAGAAGCAAATTTTGGTAATTTATAGGTATGAACATATTAAATATCACTTCTAAGAATTTTTATTTACCAGGAGAGGTTTATCCTAACA
The DNA here is from genome assembly GCA_026182355.1 of Hermatobates lingyangjiaoensis. Classification (NCBI taxonomy): domain Eukaryota; kingdom Metazoa; phylum Arthropoda; class Insecta; order Hemiptera; family Hermatobatidae; genus Hermatobates; species Hermatobates lingyangjiaoensis. Next base: position 400,053 of record JAPFBL010000632.1, read on the forward strand.
GAAAAGCAAAAGCAAATGCGGATGTCTAACAAAGCAGTAATCGAATGACTGAGTCAGGTCTGAATTAGGAACCAAATATATCTTCTGGTTGGAACTGAAGTACTAAATGTCACTTCAGTTTTGAACTGGGGCACCAAATCTCATTTCAGGTCTGAAGAGAGATTTGGAAATTACAAATGCTGTCTTCACATGAACAATGATTAATAAAATGATTGTTAATGAAACATGATTGATTTTATTGATTATTAAGACATTTGATCTTGCACATGGTGTACTTATTCAGGATTATTGCTTACATTGGAAAGGTAGAAATAAAAATAAAAATCGAATGTAAATCAATAGATTAACTGAAGCAATAAATCAAATAATACAAAGGCATTCTTTTGTTTATTCAAGCTTTACTTTTGATTTCATAGTATGAGTAAGTAACACATAGTAACTAACTGCAAGCTAGGGGAAGTGAATGAACAAAAAAGGAGTAGTTATAAAAGATTAGCGATTTCAAAAAAATAATCAAAGACCTAATGTCTTAAGAATTTGAGAAAACTTTTGGATTTTCAGATTTTGAGCATAATCATGTGATAATTTGAACGAAAATTAAATAATTGCTCTCCATTATGGGGCTTGGGAGGGTGGATGTTTTGTTACGAGAATTAAAGGTTGGCTGCTTGATCATGGGACTTGATTAACAGTCCCGAATCCAAAGTCAATAACCGCCCCAACACTTGTGTTAGCTTGATTTGTGTACCAAATATAGGAATTAATCTTAGGAATAAATATGTGTTTCCGTATATCTTCAGCAAATGTATATGGTTTGGTAGCAAAACAGCATAAAATATCCTGTAGTTCATGTCTATTAATAGATATTTTGCAGTTAAACTTGTTATTTATTTCTTAATATTAAAAAACAATAGATTGTAATTTTGCTTTCTTCCATTTATCTCTCTCTCTCTCTTTCTCTTTCTCCCTCCTCTCATTACTTCCTCCCCCCTCCATATCTTCTCTCATTCTTCAACTCTCTCTCTCACTAGTCCTCCTCTATTCCTAACCCTCCTCTCCCCTTGGTCTTTTACACTCCCTCTATAGTCACCTATCTCTTCCCCTCTCTGCACATATTCTACTCTCAATCTCTCTCTGTCTTCCTCTTCTCTCATTACTTCCTACTTCCTCCAAATAGTCTCTCTTTCTTCAACTCTCTCTCTCACTAGTCCTCCTCTATTCCTAACCCTCCTCTCCCCTTGGTCTTTTACACTCCCTCTATAGTCCCCTATCTCTTCCCCTCTCTGCAAATATTCTACTCTCAATCTCTCTCTGTCTTTCTCTTCTCTCATTACTTCCTCCAAATACTCTCCCTTTCATCAACTCTCTCTCTCACCAGCCCTCCTCTATTCCTAACCCTCCTCTCCCCACAGTCTTTTACACTCCCTCTATAGTCCCCTATCTCTTCCCCTCTCTGCAAATATTCTACTCTCAATCTCTCTCTGTCTTTCTCTTCTCTCATTACTTCCTCCAAATACTCTCCCTTTCATCAACTCTCTCTCTCACCAGCCCTCCTCTATTCCTAACCCTCCTCTCCCCACAGTCTTTTACACTCCCTCTATAGTCCCCTATCTCTTCCCCTCTCTGCAAATATTCTACTCTCAATCTCTCTCTGTCTTTCTCTTCTCTCATTACTTCCTCCAAATACTCTCCCTTTCATCAACTCTCTCTCTCACCAGCCCTCCTCTATTCCTAACCCTCCTCTCCCCACAGTCTTTTACACTCCCTCTATAGTCCTCTATATCTTCCTCTCTCTTGACATACTTCTATCTGAATCTCTCTCTCTCTCTCTGTCTCCCTCTCCTCTAATTACTTCCTACTTCCTCCAAATACTCTCTCTTTCTTCAACTCTCTCTCTCACTAGCCCTCCTCTATTCCTAACCCTCCTCTCCCCTCAGTCTTTTACACTCCCTCTATAGTCCCCTATCTCTTCTTCTCTCTTGACATACTCCTCTCTCTATCTCTCTCTGTCTCCCTCTCCTCTAATTACTTCCTCCTCCCTCCATATCTTCTCTCTGTCTTCAACTCTCTCTCTCACTAACCCTCCTCTCCCCTCAGTCTTTTACACTCCCTCTATAGTCCCCTATCTCTTCTTCTCTCTTGACATACTCCTCTCTCTATCTCTCTCTGTCTCCCTCTCCTCTAATTACTTCCTCCTCCCTCCATATCTTCTCTCTGTCTTCAACTCTCTCTCTCACTAACCCTCCTCTCCCCTCAGTCTTTTACACTCCCTCTATAGTCCCCTATCTCTTCTTCTCTCTTGACATACTCCTCTCTCTATCTCTCTCTGTCTCCCTCTCCTCTAATTACTTCCTCCTCCCTCCATATCTTCTCTCTGTCTTCAACTCTCTCTCTCACTAACCCTCCTCTCCCCTCAGTCTTTTACACTCCCTCTATAGTCCCCTATCTCTTCTTCTCTCTTGACATACTCCTCTCTCTATCTCTCTCTGTCTCCCTCTCCTCTAATTACTTCCTCCTCCCTCCATATCTTCTCTCTGTCTTCAACTCTCTCTCTCACTAACCCTCCTCTCCCCTCAGTCTTTTACACTCCCTCTATAGTCCCCTATCTCTTCTTCTCTCTTGACATACTCCTCTCTCTATCTCTCTCTGTCTCCCTCTCCTCTAATTACTTCCTCCTCCCTCCATATCTTCTCTCTGTCTTCAACTCTCTCTCTCACTAACCCTCCTCTCCCCTCAGTCTTTTACACTCCCTCTATAGTCCCCTATCTCTTCTTCTCTCTTGACATACTCCTCTCTCTATCTCTCTCTGTCTCCCTCTCCTCTAATTACTTCCTCCTCCCTCCATATCTTCTCTCTGTCTTCAACTCTCTCTCTCACTAACCCTCCTCTCCCCTCATTCTTTTACACTCCCTCTATAGTACTCTATCCCTTCCTCTCCTTGCACATACTCCACTCTCATTCTTCGTACCTCTTCTCTTTTTTTTGTGAATAGATGATATAAATTCTTAAAAAAATACCTGTATAGACAATATTATGTTATAATGCTTTCAAATATAATCTCGAGAGGAAATATTTTATTCTTTATTCTATTCGTGGTATAGTAAAAAGACATCAATCTTTGACAATTAATATTTCCAAAAAACTGAGAGTTGTAAGTTATTAATCAGGAAGTTTGAATTTACTGCATCTAATTCGTACACTGCGATTCAACTTGAACATAAATTCGTACACTGGCTCAGCTTGAAATAAATGTAGGCCTGGTTGACACTGAAACTGGGGATAACATCATCTGAACCATGATACTTTAGTATCTCCTAGGCTGCACCGTATTAATAAAATGTGAAGATTTGTAAATATGTTGTTTGTTAATTTATTAATTACAAGAAAAATATTGGAAAAGGATTAATTACAATATTTTTAGTATACAACCCAAAAGCACTTGCTTATTGAAATTAAAAGTGCCTCTCTCAGTTTTAATTATGCTAAAAATTTGCTTTAACTTAAAAAAAAATTGAAAAAACTGTGCTAGAGAGTAATATAAGATAACAAAAGAGAACTATATGTAGTATTGATTGAGTAAAAGAATAAAAAAGAAGGCTGAAAGATAACACGTTCTAGTGTGACTTCACAAGACAAGTTGTAAAGTTATTGGCTGCGAGTAAAGTGAACGCTTCTATGCTCACCTTCCCAAAAAAGTTAAATTCTCTGTAACCTTTTCGGTTAGTCAAATTTCACAAGAGTATAAATTTACTTTTGAGTCTCTGATTACCAAAACCAATAAAACAGTTTAAAGAATTTTCGTATCATTTTTTTCTTTTTGTTTTTTTTTTTAAATAATGAAACTGAGACCAGTTGAAATAACATGTAAACGGTTTTTATCGCGTCCGAGAAAGAAGCCTGTTTGGAAACGGAACATGGAATCCTTATCTAAATGTATGCAAATTTTATTAGTTCCGGTTCGGTAGAGGTCATTACAATTCCGTTCGACAGGTCCTAATTAAAACTTATGTTTACTCCCTACTTGTAAGTATTCGATCAACAATTTCAGTAAATTTTAAGTTATGTACGATGTTGAAAACAGAGGTGATTTCGTAAACTGAGAATAACATTTCACATGTAAGCTTAAATGTTGATGTAGTTAGCGAGTTTGAATGAGTGAATGTCCTACAAGCTGAGGAGGATATTGCCTTAATGTTGAAATAGTTAGAGAATGATCAATATTCTTCTGCGCTTACGCAATATGTAAATTTCAAAATATTTCTGAACCCATTTAGACTATCTTCAAAACACTCCTGTATCTAGAATTAGTTATTTTTATTTACTTAACTGGTATTTATAATACCAAACAAGTAGTTTAAATGATTACGTCTGTTAATCAACCCATTTAAAGGCATTTTTACAATCATTTTCACTTTGACTTTGAAACTTTATTCCAATCTTTTGAATCTCTAATTAACAACATAGTTCAGAACTTTTAACACAATGCAAAATAACAAATTTTTAAAGAATTATATATAAATAACTTATAATAATTTATTAAACCGATTAGTTATAATAATGATAACCTACTGAACCAGTTGTTGAAGTTTCTTTTGAGGACAACACTTTGTTATTGTGCTAACTTCCAGATCTAAGGATGAATGATCAATACTAAAATTTTTTGTTTATATTTTCAATTTTTTATTCCGATTTTTCCATTTAATATTGTAGTTTGATCATTGATATATTGATATGTATTCGAACTATATATGTACTACTTACTTATTACGACTACTAAAATATAACAGGATTAAGGTTGTTTGTTTTTGTTTATAATAAAAACATGAGCAGGCTATTCTTGTATTTTGTTTATTCCAGGGTAGCCTAGTGGTTTGTGTGCTAACCTCTGGGCTGGTAGATCCGGTGTTCTATACTAACTCTGTCCCTCGATTTATTCACGCGGTAGGTAAAAGAGAATCGTCGGTCCAGAGCCTGTTAGACGTCAGGTACTCTTTAAAGGTCCCTACTCTATATACCAGCGCTTCTTAAACTTTTTTACATCAGGGCGCAAAATGAAACCAAACCAAAACTTTGGGGCGGACCTATGAAACCTAGGATTTGATAACAGGAAAATGATTGGAATTAAAATGTATAGTTTTTTTTAAGAAAAAGAAAGAAAGAGAGAGAGAGAGAGAGAGAGACAGAGAGAGTGAGAGAGAGGGAGGGCTAGTAAAAATGATTTAAATCCCCGAGTAAAGGCACAGATGAAGTATTATCCATTCATGCTTAAAGATTAAAGAAATTTACCTTCCAGTTCAAAATATGAAGTAGCCGAGACTTGACTCAGACTTGAAAACCCCATACTTGGTGTTTTCTCAAATAAATTAAAATGGTGCAAAAACTAAAATATAAATCTGTTATATAAACTTAATCTTCCATTATCTTGGGGCGCACTTGGCTACCTTCCAGGGCGCACCGTTTGAGAAGCACTGCTATATACACTTGAGCTAGGCATCATTTAAGGTTCCCGATGTGGAATGTTCATTAAAGGGCTAACATTTGCGTATGCATGTTCTTCTTGGGACGGCCTCTGTAACCTAACCCAACCTTATTTAAAGTTAGTAATACAATCTTTAGTAATACAATACAATTTAGTAAAAAAATCAAAACAATATTACATAACACATTGCTTTTTATAAATTTATCTACAGCATAATAAAAAGTGACTGAAGTTAGTTGATTTGTACGTATTATATCTTGCTCGAGTTTTGCACTATTTTTGTTGATAAATGATTATGAATAATTAGGTATGCAAAAAAGTATACACCTTCCAACCTTTTTGGAACAAATGCATGTTATGCTCAAAACATTTGTGTGACATAACAATTAATCACTGCTAAACAACCGTGGTGTTTTAAGTGATGTTATCTTTGAATGTGACCTTTGAATCAATAAAAAGATGATTTCAATTTGAACTTTTCAAATGAAAAAGAAGAAAACAGTTTGTCAAGCAATTTTTTAGCCTTTACAGAAAGTATATTGTGTGATGTATGGGTTTAAAGATGATGAGCGCTTCAATGATCTTCAAGATTATACAACAAAGAGATACTTGTAGACATTTTTCACAAATGCATTTCATTATTTAAGAATGGAAAGATATAAAGTTGAATCTGATATCATAAGCAGGTTTAACCATTATGAAGTTAAAGCCGGTTTATATTGAAATGAAAATTTTGAAAGGTTTTATATTAATTGGTGGGAAGGTGAACAATGAAGTGTCTAAGGGAAGACGTGTGGGCGAGAGGGGTCGGCTAATAGTCGAAAGGCTTTCAGTTTTAATAAAACAAACTTGCGCCTTGTCGGCAAAGGCCCTGTTTACGATCTGATAGCCAGCTGGACTCAAGGGTCCATTGTTTTACTTCAAGGGATGATGTAAACTGAAACACGATATAATCTTCTAGCCGACAGCCCAAGGGCCCACTTCTTCTCCCCTTTTGCCAAACTCCATTTAAACTGATTGTTTACCATCGTATGTGATGAATCGCTTCCCGCCGACTATCCCTGCTTCACAACAGTGCGCAACACAATGTAAACATTAACCGCAACATCCCTCCCTTGTTTTATCTCGTCCAAACATCATTTAAAACAAAAGAATCCATAATTTCCTCTTACCTATTAGATAACAACCAATGTTTCCAAATTATTCATTTGTCACTTTAATTCATTTTTTTTTAAAATCCATATGATTGCATACAAAAGGTCACTAGCCTTCAACTTAATTTTGATATATCTTTTCTGCAATAAGCACCTACCTGATCCAATTTTAAAAACAAGAAAAAAAAACTTTTTTTAGGTCAACCCAAAAATTAACGGTTCAAATTTGTCAGAACCAGCAACAAATCAAGAGTTAACTCCACATGTATGTCAAAACCTTGATACCTAAAATTGCAATATGTATCATTTAAACATGTAATTTACTTAAAGATGAATTAAAAGGAATTAAAATGGGGACTGATCAAACAAATCTATTTCTGCCATCCGTGTGGCCATCACACAATATAAGCTTACACAGCTAACATCATATTCAAACTAGTACTCAATCAAACCAAGCACTTACTCCAACTAAATTTTATCACATTTTGAAAGAAAAGTATAAATATTTAAAAAAAATGAAAAACACTCCTAAGCAAGTAAATTTTTTGTTACCTTGAAACAAGCAACATTGAAAAAGGTAACAAGTTACCTTGAAAAATATTGTTAACATACAACAATATTTTGTATATATCATATTGTTATTGTTAGCATCCTATAGATTGTTACTAACAATTAAATAAGAATGAACCATCTAGTTTCGTAAATTTTGTTCCTTACTCGATCAGTTTCCACATTCCATATTTTTCTGATCTGAAATATGAAGAAGATCAAAACCAGCCGCGCGAAGTACAACATTTTCGAGATGAGATATTTTTAAAGGGTGAATGACATTATACTACTCCAAAATGTCTTTCTGAGATAACATATCCAGACATATTGAAACTGGTCAAGATTGGCCAACAAAAGATACAATTTAAAACAATGTACTTCCTTTGAAACATTAATAATAAGCCTTCAGCTTTCCACTCTCTGTCATATAATGCATATGTGCCGCAATAAGCCCAAGTGGCTCTTAATCAAGGATATCACCTCTAAAAGTAAAAAGGATCAGGATGTTTTTAATCTTATCAAGATTTATAGTTCGTATATATATATTACATATTATATATATACATATATTTATTTAAATATCATACAAATTGGTTTTATGTACATGTTAGCAGAAATAATTTCCCATTTAATAAGAAATAGTGTATTTCTTAGATTATGTTAAAACATATATTACCAAATTTTATATAAACTAAAGACTGTAATTTACTTGTATTTTTATAAATAATAGTTGCAAGGAGAATAGAGTGAATAGTTCATGTTTTCTTTCTTCTGTTTGATACTTTGTTAGCTTTTTAAACATAACAGAAGTTAACAAGAAAAAGATTGCATGGTAGCAAAATGATTTTTTTTTTTTAAAGGAACTGATGAAGGTAGAAGAAATGACAAGTTTAGTATAAGTTTGCAGACAAGTCTTGATAAGTCAGGCCGGTCCTGAGAGAGCAGGCCCTCGGAGCTGCTGGGGCTGCCTACCACGGGTGCGCTCAAGTCTCTCTAATTACAACGGCAGTAAAGCCCTAATGGGTCTTTGATGGTCACCATCTCACAGCTCCCTCCAGTTATTTACTTTAATCTTCGTCCCCCTAAGTGGCATTATATAACCTATCGTTAGCAGGATAACTTCTGTATTTACCACCACACCTCCATAATGGCTTATTTAACCATTTCTCCTCCAAATCTTCTTCAAATTCATCACAATAATTTTAATTATCCTATTTCTTATTAATTTTAATCTATTATTTATTTTATTACTATATTTTTTTTTTGAAAAGTTTAAACCCACGAATTACTTTTACTAAATAAAAGGGATTATGGGTTTATTAAACCCATAAACTAAAATTTCTTCCAGTATTATGGTGTATTAATAAATATAACCATATTTGTTAACACAAATATTTTAAAAAATAATATAGAGTGAACTTTACTTAATTTTACTTAATTTATCAAAGTAACTGTCAATCAGTTTATTTTAATGATTTATTATAATGTACTTTACTCAATCACAATGTAAATGTTATCACTATAATAATTCCAGGGAAAAAAGAAACACAAATACTGGTTGCCCTTAGTTAAGGTTAAAGCTATCATGGAATTATATTATTAATGAAATAATTAAACTCAGAAAGGAGGCACTCCTAGTCACAATCAATACGACGGTAGAACTTCCTCTATTGCATTTTCAGTTTGCTTTGGTTATTACGTCAGATGTACTATTACTTCATAGAAGTATTATAATTAATGAAATAAGTCAACAACAAAGAATCAGTTTTTTAAATTTTATTTAGATTAGTAAATTTTTAATTATTGATTTCATTTAAAACGAAGTACTTTTCATCCTAAATGATGTTAATTGCTGAATATTTTTTTACTTAATCATCTTCAAATATTAATTAATTTAATTCATAATTAACCCTTATTTAATGTTGGAGATAAGATTAAATAATCCTATTTAATTACTTACTTCGGAAACACTACATTTTAAAAAAAATGGTGAAGTCCGACAAGTGATTTCAAATAGATTTAATAGAAGTCCTTTTAAATGTTTTACAATTGTTTGATGAAGACATATTTTTTATGTTGCATCAAAAAAAAATTATTATTTGGGTCAATACTCATGCTATATTAATACTATATATTAAATTAACATTTTATTAATGAAATAAAGGAAATGATTAGTACATGTTTTGACAAAAAGGATCACTCGTGTGATGAAATGTTTTTTGAAACCAATAAGGTTCTTTTTACAAAATTATACCATTTGTCTCATAAATTTCATTAAATTTCGTCAAGACAGGATGGCTTTTAGCGTAATACAAAACTTTTCATACATACTTACTCTCATTCATTGGGACATCAAATAAATTAGAAATCTGTCAAAATCTCAAATATGTCGTAAATTGTATTTATGATTATCATGCTGTATTGTTGTAGATTAAAAAAAAATCGTACTATGCAGTTCTATGAGGTTTTTCTTACATCAAAGATTATAAGTATATTAAAATGAAATAAATTAATATGTTAATTTATTAAAAGGACTTAGTAAAAGTAACAATAAATATTGGAAATCCTAGCGGGTGCATTGCATGTGATACTAGACTATTTGCTGTCCGAAGTTTGGAGTTACTTTGCATGATGGGCCAATACAAATATATATATTTAAAATTCAATAAGTTTCAATATAATTTACGTTAGTATCTTAATTTTAATATCTTTGATTTAAATTGAATGTTATAATCGTCTATTTTCAATAATCATATGATATCATTGATAGTTTCTTATTTTTGGTTGTTTAAATTAAAACAAAATTAATTTGTTTGAAGATTATTAAGTGATGATCGCTGTTTTGGTTGTTGCTGTTTTTAGCATAATTAAATTTAAAAATGCAACACCTTAATTAAAAATAGAATGAATCAAAATTACAAAAGAGGTGAAGAAATCGGGGAAGGTAACCTACCAGTTAAAGCAGAATTTAGTTTTTGATATTTATTGTAGAGTAAGTACATCAAATCAGGATATTTGATCAGACCTATTATGTCACAAAAAAAAACTTCAATTTACACTGTTATCTAAACCCATTAATACATTGAAAATCAGAGAATATTACAAAAGCTGCTTCTCGTGCAATCCAGTAATGAAGAACCAAGTACAGAAAACTAATCCCTTGCGACATACTAGTCTTCTTTATGAGTATACTCGTAACACGAGAACCTGCGAAATCAAATGACATTCGTATACGGAAATAACCTTCACTACTCTATCACTTCAGTTAACCAACCAATGAAATTGAATTTAATACAACCTCTATATGAATGTGCATATAACAGAAGAAAGACACACGCAATTTATTAACATTTCAGTTTCTAACTTTTTGGTTGAACCATCAACCGACAGCTGTCAGAAGACTGCGAACCACTAATTCTTCCTTCAACCTCCTGATCATTGTTAACCAAAAATTAATGACTATAATAGTGCTTATCAGTAGTCTATGTGCTTTTAGTTTATTTTTGACGTTTTGAGTAGTTGTGATCATATTTGGCTAAATTTTTCTCAACTAAAATTGTGAATGATAGAAACATTTCTGCTAAAAGAGAGTAGAATTATCAAAAAATGTTCAACTACCTGAAACTTCACGAATCCAGTCTTGTCTTAGCCACTTTCAAGTTTCGACTTTTGCGATTCCTTAGTGGCAGGACCTCATTGAAGATGATCCCTTTTATGGAGAATTGGTTGATGTTACGCAATCAATTAATTAGTTGATTAAATAGTAATATACTTAGTATTTAAATTTTAATCTAAGATTCAAACAGCTGGAAAGAAGTGACTATAATGAAGTTTTTGTCAACAAGTTGATATTTGGTGAAAGAAATTGGAAAGGATCCACTTATTTATAATAGTTTAATATTTATTCAAAGCATGACTCAAGTTGATATTAAATTAGCATAGTTGGTGTTTATTGGTTTGAAGTTAGTTTAAATTCAGGCTTGCTTAATGTAAGCAAGTTGATAAACAATACCCTGGTGAAAGTTAAGGGTGTTGTGTTAACGAGCTTATGGCTGCTCCAACAATCAGTATGATGGAACAAACGAATTCAAGTATTTCAATACACAATGCAAATTTATGACTAAGCTACTGCTAGGAGATTGATTTACTGAATATAGTATATTCAATCAGTGTATAATATTAATAAAAATATTTAATTTATTTCAAAAATGTTAATTGAATTAATGGCTTTAAGAATTGCAACAGAAACACAATAAACATCTTATCCAATCAATAAAGTATAAAACCACAAAAAAAAAGGAAAACGGTAGAAATAAATGCTCTGAGGCGTTTCAGTTTATGTCATCAGAGAAGAAACAAAGTAAGAAAAAAGAAGGTAAAAGAAAAGTGAACTTCTGTTTTCTTACATTGTGTGTTCTCTTATGACATAAACTGAATCGCCTCAGAGCTTTTAATTCTTTTCTTATTATTTTTTCTTGTGGTTTGGATTTCATTGATTGCTTCACTTCTTTCATTGCTTCATTGTTTAACTGTGATTTTTCTGCATATATATTATATATATATATGTATGTTTGTTTCGGTTGGTGGACGTATTCACATCTCCGCTCCTTCGTTCCTTCTTCTTTTTCTTTTTCTCCTCTCTTGAAGACGGCAAGACAACCAAAATGATTGAAAATCGTGGATGTTAGTCCCCTTTATCTGTTTTTTGAGGTCACTAGTTGTAACTCTAATTATATATATTATTAGAGTTTCGACCGTAATGGCGGTAGAAATATTGAAAAGTGAGTCTTTTGTTATGTTTCAGTCTATGTGTCACTGTTTATTTCAAGTGTTATCTGACCTGCCGGACCGTTTTTCGTTCATCATGGTATATATAATTAGAGTTTCGACCGTAATGGCGGTCGAAATATTGAAAAGTGAGTCTTTTGTTATGTTTCAGTCTATGTGTCACTGTTTATTTCAAGTGTTTTATATATATATATATATATATATATATATATATATATAATTGAAAATGACACCAAATTTAGCTGATACCTGTTTCTTAGCAAGTTTTTCAATTTTTCTAAATAACAATCTCGTTATTTAGAAAAATTGAGAAACTTGTTAAGAAACAGGTATCAGCTAAATTTGGTGTCATTTTCAATAATGTGTGTGTCAAGGAAGGACTGCTACCAAAATTTACGAATATATATAATATAATAGGATCATTCATAATTAAAACAAGAAGATTAAACAAATGCAAAATTAGCAAATTAACAAATATTAAAATAAATGGTAAGAAATCTTAAAAGGAAATAAAGGTTCTAGGAAAACAGAAATAGATAGGAAGTACGAGAATTCAAGGAAACTATTAGAAAGGAATTAGACACAGGAAGCTACTCGGTGGAAGTTATCCCGATTAGATAACACACCTAATATATATATATATAACAAGATTTCACAGAAACACGTGAAATAATAACAATCAATGATTAAACCACAATGTGAAATGGGGAAAAAAGATCAAGATTCCTCAACCGCAACAAGCGGTCATCGTCAGTAGGGTATTTGACTCTGATGAAGACCGTTTTTTACGGTAGAGATCTTAGTTTTAGTTTTAACTTGGTGCCTAGCTTGGTCTTCTGTCCAAAGGACAGCAGGTATTTAAAGATGAAATTTAAATGTCATTTTGCTATTTCACTTTTTGTTTTTGAGATATTCTTCTCAAATACATATACTGTCAGACACACACAGCCAGACAGATTTGGAAAATATATTTTCTTGGACTCAAATGACTTCAAACATGTTTTTTTGGTTTAAAATGCCATTTGGTTTAAAATGTTAACTCAAATTAAATACTTTCATTCAATGCTTCATTTAACGGGAAATATTAGAAACATATAATTGTCCTACTTCTCAAATAAATGTCACAATGTTTTTATGATTTCAACAACAGACAGACAAAGAAAATTGTCATTATTATTTTTACCCACTTTTTTCATCAATTTTCTTATAATGAAATAGAGAAACGTTATTATTTTTTTTTCCAAAATTTGTCCTCAATATGTTTATCAGGATAACGACTGAAGCGGAGAAATACCCTATTATTCTTATTTCCTCAGATTTGGCTGCAATGCTTTGACGTTAAAGAGAAGAATGCAGAGAAAGATAATACTCTTACACTCTCATATTGACGTCAAAGTTTTATAACGTCAAAAACAAAAAAAATTCTAGATAACACATTATAATTTTCATTTTTCTTAATGTTTTTATGACACAAATGGCAAAAAGAAAATGAATATAACTTACGTTTTTCTATATTTATTTTCAATGTTTTTATAACTTTGACTTCAGAAATGCAGAGAATAATAATCATTATGATTATTCTCCCAGATTATTTATCAACATTATTCTCAAATATGTTGTACTGGGTCGACTAGTTTTTTAAATTGTTTCAATGTTCTTTATGCTGACTCATACTTTAAAATCTCACGCAAAATTATATACTCGTAATATGTATTTGGCTACTAAAATTCTAACTTTTAGTAATCAATTTATTTTACTATTAATATATCTAAGTTCTGGTTAATATATTCACCTTATTATTAGTTTTTGTATGTTCCCAATTTTACAGTTTAAGATATAAAATATCAGACGAATACTCGCTCTTTACAGGGATTGACAGTCTCTAATTCTTTGTACAACCGAATAGCATTACCATCACTATTGCCTTCTCACTCTCTCTCTTTCCTCCTGGTAATGGATGCACCAAAAGTTACCTAGAGTTTGTATCTCTTGAAATTATTTTTGAATTTCGATATATGTATATCATATTAAAGAATTTTAATATTTCTAGCAACCTTTCTTTATTAACAAAGATATCTACAAAACTCACCACACAAGGGAAAAAATGCTCTCTTCTTCTAAGGGAGTAAATAAAGAACCTCGCGTTAAACCTGATACACCCGGAGGCTGATTCCAGAACTAAACGAAATAATAATAAAAATGCCATAACTATTCGGCGATATAATTCCCCCACGTCACTTTTGAAAAAAAAATAAGACTTTAATATATGCATGTTTTTGTGGAAAAATAAATAATCTTTTGCTTCAGCAGTTTAGAAGGAAGTCCTTGGATTGGTCGGGTATTATCATAATCACGGGTGGGGAGATTTATACGGGGTATATGAATTAATGCGAGAGCTGCCCGGTTAGAAGTGGTTTATAGTTTCCTTTGACAAGGTTTGAGACTTTGCCGTTATAATTTCCTAACGATCCTTTAACTAGGATTGGGGAAAAATACTGTTCAATAGCTTTTGGCTACAAACAGTCATTGGACGGCCCAGCATTATAGCCCTTAAGTATAATTACGTTTTCTAAATCAATATGCATTCCTCCCAGTCAAGTAGCAATACGTTATTCTAGACGTATTAACTGCGTGCAAATCAGACCAGTTTCTTTTGACAAAACCTATTTCCCTAAAAATTGCTAAAATTCCTCACTCTAGATCAAGGCGGGGTGTTGCGAGGGAGGGAAGGACCATTTATGTTCATGTCGGCTGCTTTCACATATTCACATTCCCTCTGTAATGCCTAATGTATTATGACCTTAAGTAAATAACATTAAACATAACATAATATAAGCTAAATAAAAAAAAAGATGAAAACTTCTAAACAAGATATATATTCAAATAAATGATTTTTACATCTGATAAATTAATAGTGTATCATTATTTCCTTTGATATAGACATGAGCGAAGTCGTTTGAAGAGTGGTTCTCTGTTTCAATTGAATATCAGTTACCTATATTCTTATTGAACTCTTACTAAAGGTAACATTTCTGTAAGATTTTGTTGTGCTTATGTTGCTACTTTATACCATATTTTATACTTCTTAAATCGTCGAATCAATGTTCCTAGTTTCCAGATTTATTCTACGAAATACTTTTTTTAAAGAAATAGAGTCGTTGGCATTGAGTTTGAGAGGTCTGAAGTGGAATACCGTATAAACCCTTATTTGTCAGTTTAGTCAACCTGGTGATGGGTAAAATAGTTGTTATGTGTATATATATATATATATACTCATTAAAAAGGAGGTAGCATACAAATAGACAATAGAATACCTCAGTTCTATATTTTGACTATCATCATCATCAAGAGGCGAAGAGTCCCGCAGGAAGGTAGAGCGGCGACCATACTGCGGTATATACGGGTCTTATATGCACGAGCAGCGACCATCCTGAGGGATGTGCAGCTCTTATGGAACAGAGAATACTCCACCGTGTATACTTCTCAAAAGTTCTTAAAAGGACTTGTTTTTGTATATATACAAATATGAGCGCCTCTAGTGGGACCATACAACTCTACCACAAGCTGCATCGGTTTATATATTCCACAGGTTCATTCAATCAGGGGCTAAAGAGGCCACTGGGCTTACTTGTAGCTGAGCAGGTTCAGTAGGACCTTTCGTCCGAAATTCGATCCGAAACTTCTAAAATAAGTCGGTACTAAAGGCGGCGGGAGTTCATGGAGGTGTTCCCTTTCAATCTCGCCAACTGATGTTGGACTTGTAGTGGTTGTTGGTTCTTACCCAAGTTAGGTAGACCCTTGTGATCGCTGTGTGAGAAGCAGTAACTTCTCGGGAGAATGCCTGCTTAGCATACCGGGGACCTAGAGACCCCAAACCCTTACCAGTGGGAACGGACCTTCAACTCAGCTGATTGGACTGGGCAACTGGTACTTGCCTAGTAGAGGCTCGGCTCTAGACGGAAGCTCAGAGTGAGGACGATTAGATACCTTCCCTTCGAGCCCTTATATGATCAATTCACGTAACTAGCACAGACCAGGTGGCGTTTAACCAACGAGAGGTTTTAATCTCTCTCTCTCTATGAATCGTTTTCTCTTGAGGTACTAATAACACTCCTTACGATGACGCTCTTATGGGGTTCGATTAACTACTAGTAGCAAGCAAGTAGCAAGCAAGAGGGTAACGGGATTTGCCCTCTTCGGATGAGGACAACCAAATTCAAAGGAACCCTATGGTAGTCCTAAAACTGTAAGGCATTGTAGGTTTAGTCTGACCACTAATTATACAAATTTGAACTTTTGACAGACATAAATGCTGAGACCGAGCATTAACAGTCCCCTGTAAAACTTCAAAGATGTTTTATCAAGGTACATGCGAGTAACTGCTATTCACTTGAGTGCAGGAACCCACTTGGTTGAGAAAAATATAATGGGCTGTTAACTTCGGTAAATGACTGCCGATGAAACGATGATTCAGCAGACAATTCATCGTATGACTCGTCGAGAATTTTGTTTCAACAAAGATAAGATAATCACGATGAATGCTTGATTCTAACGTATGATTGTCAAAACTAATTAGTTATTCAAAAGAGTATGACCCCATTTTTAGATTTCCTACTGAGCTTAACTTGGTTTATATTTCTGTCAAGGACTAGTTCTCAGTCGAAGACCTTAGTCCCTTATCTGAATTTTTTTTTCAACCCCACCCTCGCTCAGGCAAATAATAATAATAATAATTGAATCGATACTTTTATTGGTTTCAAATACTTGCATACGTGTTTCGTCATTCCTATGTTGCGTAGAGTATAAGATAAATGTCATAAATATTGGAATTGGGTGTAAATAAACCATCCGATAAAAACTACTTTAGTTCACGTAATAACTGATACGGTATTTAGGACTTACTATATACCTTAGTTTAGAAAATAATAATTTTTAAGAATTACTATTAATCCAGTAATGTGGCTAGACCATAATTATAAGAAGTGCTGAACAAGAAATTGGTTAAACTTTCCATCCCATGAACATCGCTAAATGTAAACTAATTGATGTATGTGACTGGAATTACATTACTATTATAATTAATATTACAGAATTTACAGTTTTTCATTTCACGAATGAAATTAAATGTAACGGTCTTTATGGTTGAAAGATCTTAGTTTTAATTTTTCTTTTCTTATTGTACATTGGACGTTCATTGTTGTTTTTTGTGTTTATTGTGAAATCTTGTTGTAGTGTTGAATATATGTGGTTGATGGAAGAAAATATTGTATATATTATATATATATATATATATAGCAATACTTTTACAGCTTTAGGTGTAGGCATGATCTAAAATATTACCCACCTAGAGCTTTTGAAAGTCTATTTAACAATTCCACTTTAGATTATTAATAAGGAGTATACGGAAAGTACGGCTTTTTACAGTGATCAGAAAAGCACTTATATATATATATATATATATATATATATATATATATATGAATTAAACACCACAATAAACAAATATATATTAACTACAATGTTCTAAGGCCTTTCGTTACAACACCATCAGAGAGCTAAATGAACCAAACAAAAAATATAATAACAAGTTAACCTGGTTGATTGAAGTCTTCAGGATTGCTGGCATCCCTGTCTGAATTTAATGTTCCTAAAATTGAAAGACAGATCAAGACTCCTTCAATTCAAAGTTGACGTTATTTGAACATGTTTGTATCGCAAAACTTACGTAGAGACAGACAGACAGACAACCATGTCTGTTGTTTCAAGAGGGAGTTATGAAGCAACTAAATTTAGTTGTACTCGTAGATCAATTAAGTAACCTTATACATTTTAGAACGGAAGTCTTCAAGTTTACATAGATGAAATTCATTACTGTCAATGTAATCAACCTGGTATCAAGCTGACTCGAGGCCGATGGTTTGCGACCTCTCACAACCGGCACATTTTCTATCTACAACACATTTTCTATTTGAACACAACACTGACGGTATTATATGCAAACACATTAACTCGTAGATTATATCCAACTAATTACTACATTAATCATCTTCCTTCTCAATTGAATGTATACCAGTAATCTGAAATGCCACTGGTGTACTATACAATTCATATTTACCACAGTTTAGATTTTAAAAAAAAAAAAATTTTAATAAAAACTCAAAAAATGTTCTGTTAGTATATTTATGTGAACACTAATATATAGCTTTGATACATGATTAAGGAAAGTAGTATTTTATGTTAACAATCAATAATAAAGTATATGTTATGTCGTTTGTATAAATTCATAAAAATCTTATAATAGTCCGGAATTTCATATCAATATGACAAGTATAACATATTTAGTTCAAAAAACAACAATCTTCGGCCTACAAGATGTCTTTATAAAGACAGGATTAGTAAAGAATTTATTAGAATGAGTAGTAAAATGGAAGTGATTTGAAAACTATTAAAGTATATTATTTTTGCCTTATCAAAGGTTTTTCCTTTAAGAATCTTTTATATTGTATAAATTTTTATTTCTTAGCAATAGTTGATTTTGATCAAGAGTGTTGCTGTTGGTTTCGTTAGACAAGTCTCATATGCTATTTAAAGAGTAGCTTTCAAGGAGTTGTCATCTTGAGGAGTATGTTCTTCTAGTTGTTCCACTCTAGAAGATGTAAATGCCAAAGGCCTGATCAGCACAAGTCCGGTTTCATACTGCCACTATCCTGAAAACATCACAGGGGACATTTTCGTTACTTCAGGATTCTGGTTGACTAGAACTGACTTATGCCTACTGATAGAGGCTGCAGTGCTCCAGCTCACATCTATTGGCATCCAGGTTATATGGGAGAAGATACTGCTTCTTACAGAGCTATAGGTGAAACCGACAAACAAACCAGTAATTCACTTCATTCGTGTTTTACACAAAACTGTTCCACATTCTTGAAGACGAACTCTATTAAATTCTGCCAGAGCTAGTCAGACAGTTTCACTAGTCCCCTGACTTTCTGCTCAGCCGATTGTTGAGGCTTCATCCAGGACATAGCATACCCCTACGTGGCTTCTAAGACCGTAACCTCTAACTGAAGATGTAAAGTTTCCAAAACCAATCAAATGAAACCAACTATAGTAAAAGGCGTAATGTAGTATTAATACCTCTTAATTTAACATATACCAACTTGTCTGATATTATCGTCTTAAGAAAGTGTTAAAGAAAGATTTGAAAAAATCTATCACAAAAGTGAAATATTATTATTATGTTAAGTTATATTTTTATTTATGATAAGCAATAATCAATATCAATTATAGAACCCTTTCTGACTTAATAGAGAATTCAACGTTCAAATCAATTCTCACAATAAAAAAAAAAATAACTACTCGTTCAGTTGACTGCTGAGCAATTTTCTTTCTATAATTATAAACATGGGTTTGTTGAGTGTTCATGGTTATAACAAATATATTTACAGATATTAATTGTATGTCTATTTTCGATTGTCATGCTTAAAAAAAAAGAGTATTTTGCTGAAATGATGTAATGTCTGGCTTGTTCCAACAACTCTAAAGTGGAGTTGTGAAAAATTGCATTATGCTAGAAACTAATTCTAATTCGCACACCAGGAGAATACCAGCTATGTAACAATCAAAAGATAATAAACAAAAAAAAAAAAGAAACGGAAGAACATTCCGAATGAAATAGAATTGTTACATCTCGCCTGGTTGGCTGACCATTAATGCCCCTTGTAACTGTCAACATTTTTCCTTTGGCTATAATTTTTGTGTTGATAAATTAATCTAGGTGATGCATAACAGAAGGAAGAATAAAAGATTAATCTTAGGTCTGCAGCTTCAAGACAGAGGCTCCGAACAAATCAATAAACGATAACCGTCTACTTAGAGCCTTTGAAGGCACCAGCAATTTATTACTTAATTAAAGAGAGTTGGTTGGGAAGCGTTAATGCAACAGTTTGTTTTTCTATCCAATCGAAAGGTGGTAAGATAAAAGGCCGAAGGAGGGAGAAGAAACCAAATTCGTTTAGTGACCTTTCTGGCCTCTATCAACAGTCAATAAAAACTGGTATTCCATTACAGCCCCCTTAACAATTACCAAAGCACTGTTATTGTCCTGTTAGGGTCTGGAGCCGCTGCAGGTAGCACCACTGCTAATCGACTCCTGCCTCTTCTTTTTATTCACTTAGCCTCCCATTTTAATTAACCATTACAGTGGCAATCTTATTTTCTTTTTCCCACAGCACGTGCACAACCTATGCGACAGCTGATTGCTTCAAATCAACTCTCAGCCAACTTGTTTTATAAATAGAGTGGTCCACACTCCACTATACCATAGATAAACCCATTATTAAAATATACAATCCAACTATATAAATATTTTTTTTAATGTTAATAGTATATTTTCTCAATTATAATGAGAATGTAACTGACCTATTTCTGTAGGATAATTTACAAATGTATGAAAAAGGATGTTTCCATTAAAATACTACAATTCAAAAATAAAATGAAATGGTAGCATTTGTTTCAATCAAATAATAAAATAAATATAACATTTATTATAAATAATTAACAAAAATATTATAAATATTACTTCATTCAATTTTAAATTATTTATATTATTATTTTTTTTAAATATATGTCTCCGATATAATTTTTGAAATTAACATCTTAAAATAATATTATTTCAATTATTAATTGACAATTGATTTATATTATTTTAAAGCAAGTGTTATTATTATTATTAATGCAGTTATGCTGAAAATGCAAAAAGAAGCTGCAGATAGAATTTATAGTTATCCTGTTTCGTGTTAGATAAGCAATAATGAAAAACACATGAATTTTGCATTATAGGTTATACATATAGAAGGGGATCGATGTATACAATTTGGTCAGATAACCAGGTCACGTAGATGGAACTCATACTGGTTCGAAGCTGGTGCTTCATTGTCGGGAAGGGCCAACTGACTTGGCACGTCACAATAATGTGTTCATAGGTTGGGTCCCTAGCCATAAGAGATTGAAGGAAACGAGATGGCTGATAAACTTGCTAAAAAAGCAGCTATGACCCGTTTTATAGGACAAGTGAAGTGGCAGGTTGGGTAGAAATGAACATTGTAACCGTTGGAGATCCTACAGTGGTGGGTCCCATTATAAATGGTTGCTACGAGATAGGAACCCACGACCCACATTTACTCTACTGAGGCTCCCAAGGAGTCAGATGAGGTTGGTTGTAGGCCTACTGACAGGACACGAGTGCTTCAGAAGTCACTTGAAAAAAGTCGGCTTCTTAAGTGGATCGACAGAGAGTAGACTATCTGAGGAGTCAGAAGAAACTGCAGTCCACATAGTTAGAGACTGTACTGCGCTAGAATGCCGTAGACAGTTACTTCCGAACCCAAACAGTCTGGGCTTTGACCCCGCTGCATATCTTAACAACTTGGTGAAGAGAACTCGGGCAACAGTTCTGGACACTGATCTGAGTAGTTGTACCTAAACATCTGACAACAAAAAGACCGTAAGGGCTGACCTTTTTAACCCGCAATAGGATCTTTTTCTTTTCAATCTATCTATACATATACAAAATAATAACATGCATATTATTATTACCACTGAGGTTAGTATGATTTATATTATTCATATGCCAAACGGTCATACTTCGTACGATGATCTTGGAGTCGTACTAACCTGAGGTTAGTTGCGATTGAAGATGGACAACGTCCGAAAGCGCTCCAATAACTCCAAGATCATCGTACGAGGTATGACCGTGTGCCATACAAATAATATGAAAAATACAAAATAATAAGTCCAATATTTCATGTTAGTACAATAATCAGAAGATAAGGAAAAATTAATACTTGATTTGGTATAAATTACAATAAAGTGACTTTTCCATGATGCAGTTTTACTCAAAAAAATATTTTCTGACTGTCAGTGTTACTTATCGAGTGATTGACAATTTCGAGATACATAACCAAACACCCGCTCACATCCAAATAATATTCAATATTTGAGATTTAAAAATGGACTCAACGAACTTGAAGTGCAAATCCAACAAAATGTCAACGTCGATTTTTTGACATGACCACTATGCCTTATTTATATTAGTGTTATAACAAAATGAACAAAAAAAAAATTACAAATAATATTTCTATGCTTCGAGCAAAAAAGACGTTTTGTCGTTTGTGGCGTTTGACATGTAAAGAATTGGTTTTATATGTATATAGTTATTAGAAGTAAAAAATAATTATCAACAATAAATCACAAAACATTTTTCATATTCTCCAGACAGCTTGTAGTTAAACTTTTTTGTTTTTCATACTGGTAGAAAACAAGTCTCCACACAAAAAAAAGTTTTGTATTTAAACTACTCTTTTCAAACACTTCATGTTTATCATCAAGTAAACTTCTGCAATACAAATTAAAAATTAGAAGTTACAGAAATAAACCAGAAATTATATTATACAATTATTATCATTTAATTATATAATATAATTTCTTGTTTAATTTTGAAGTGTTTGAAAAGCTTAGTTTAAATAATTTTTTTTTTTGGAGACTTTGAATTATGGTTTTCCCCTAGTGTTATTAATGATTACTACACCACTAATGAGTTTTTGTGTTTATGATCAAAAGATATATTTTGAGTTTTATCATTGTTTCGACTCCAGTTTACCTCTTGAGCTGAAGAAGTTATCACTTTAGTAACCTAATGTACTGACTACTACTTTAAAATAGATCAAAAAAAGTTGCAAAAATGATATATTTTTCAGTTAATTACCTTGAGAATCAAACAGGTAATTATGCATATATTCGTTGGAAAGATTTAAGGAAAATTTAGAGCTTGTAACTGGTTTGAAAATTTCGAGTATACTAATTATGAATTTTAAATACTAGAGGTGTTTCAAAGAAATACTGTTTATAAAGAAATAAACAATTCTATTATATAATACTAACTCCTTCCTTAATAAAATTCTGGTAAAGTAATAACTGGTGGTGCAGATTCTATTTCATATTTTCTTCTATTAAAATTTATATTATATGTTATGGTGGAGTGTGTTAAATGACGTTTGAAAATTAAATGTCATGCATGTATTTTGAGGCAATAAAGTGAGAATGTTAAGATGACTCACTACTCAATGACTAGTCATCGGCAGGGGTAGAAGTCTCTCACCACCCCTTGTTCTATGTAGGTAATCCCCCTGTAACAAGCTACAACCAACTGCGAGGCTTATACCAAAGATACGATTAACTTATGAGATGATGCAACCAAACGAGAGTATTATAAGAGCATTCTAGTACATCAGAGGCTTAAGATTGCCTCAGTCCTACCAAACTACTATTTTATCTTATTTATTTTACATTTACTGATATAAAATCTTTCCATAATAGATTTACAAATACAAAGCAAATAGATTTTTTAAAAAAAAACACAAGGACGCTAAACAGATATAGAGAACTATATAACAAAAATTGTTCACCATGTAGAGATATTTGTAAACTATGTAAAGACATATATAACTACGTAAAGATATATGTAAACTACATAGAGAAATATGTAAAATAGATAAAGGAATGGTGTCCTACGAAAATGTATAAACTCTTTAAACAGCAAACTAGATTTTGTTATAATTTATTTAATTTTCTGCATGTAAAACAATTTGCAATAAAGCACTCTATTGTTTTGTCAATTCCTGTTCTCAAAGTATTGTCCGTTCTGGTCCAAACACTACTGACAACGTGGCGTGATGGAATAGCACACATCTTGAATTAATTTCCATGGGACTTGCCTACATTCTCCTTTAATTGTTGTTCTTAACTCAGTAAATGTTGCAGGTGTCACCAACTACATTTTCTCTTTTAGTTATCTCCATGTAAAATCTAATGGTGTGAGGTCTGGTGATCGTGGAGAGTTTTAAACAAAGTCCTTGCGTCCAATATCATCAAGATAGGATTTAGCAACGTGTTGGTTGTGCTGAAGTGTCTCATCTTTCCAATAATAAAACTCTTCTCCTTCAAAGACTTCTCTAATGCTTAACATGACAGATTAGTGCAGTAAGCTCCAGTAAATGAGACCAGTCAGTCCTTCTGGTGATAAGCCGCAGCACACTGTAATGAACCTGTTGGTCTCCTATAACATGTGGATTCTCAGGTACTGAGTATGTGTAATTGTGAGGATTAATAAAACTATTTCATTTAAATATGCCCTCATCAATTCTCAAGATGTGTGGTGAAGTGTGCATTGTCGCTACATATTTCAATGGACCACCTCCTAATACTATATTCGTTTCAATCATCATTATAAAGCAAATGGGCTAATATGGGCATGCAACTTTTCCATATATGAGGTTTTTCATATATACTCGTAAACTGAGGAATAAAAACAGTGGAATAAGAGCAATTGAATGAGTGGCAATACTACCGCGACCAGGAGGGCATTACCCCAGCCTCCATTTATTTTTTTATATAAACAACTTTTTATATTACTTTATCATGTTTCGATAGGTTTAATAATTGTTTATCGATAAAAATATTTCAATCATCCCATTATTCCCCGGTGTTGTTTATAACCAAGAACAAAATTACGTGAGTTACATCAAAATATCAAAAGACTGATCAAATTAACCCAAAACTAGAACAACAGATTGTTTTAAAAAAATCCTTAATTCCTACTAATTAATACTCGGATACATTTTTGGCCTTCTATAACACCTCATTAATTTACTTTTGTTGTTCTGCCACGAATAGTGGTTGTACCACTGAGTTCAATACAATTTCTTTAATGAAATCAGTTTCAAATTAATTTATTCTTTTAGTATACTAGATTGAAGGAGTATTTGTTTGTTTCCAACATTCCTTCCTAACGGGCTTTTGCCTTTTGAGTTTTCCTAGAAACGGAAAGTGTTCATTTATTTCACACGCATTTAAGTCATAATTGATAAGCCACATTATCGAGGTGATTTTATATCAGACATTTAAAAAATTATTATTACCAATTAACGATGTTACTGGAGCATGTATCTATAACAAATGACACCATACATGCTCGGAACCGATAGCTTTATGACCGAGGGTGGACGTGCAAATTTGTCCTCAGGAAATGTCTAAGGGTATGAATAAAATTTGAGCCAATTTTTAAGCTCTAGTATTAAGGTCAAGCATGCTATCAAGTGGAATACACCTGCATTCTACGAGAAAAAATAAATCAAGCCTGCTTTTATAACATTTCGAGATAACAACAGGTGCCTCTATGACTTTTTTATCCACTCAGTCATATTGTTATTATCAAGATTTCCTGTAATCAACCTGACTTGTGAGATGTTTATATTGTTATAAAAACGATAACATAAAGATATGCTCCTAATTATTTAAATTTCCTGGAACTTTTGGTAGTACATGTATAATGCTATAAAAAAAAAGGGTAGCCATTTTATATGGAATGAGCCATCTCCAAGAGCCAGAGTGGTTAACCTGTTTGCACCTACCCTGAGTAAAGTTCATTCTTATTGGTGGAAATGCCATCTTGAACTCGTATATCTGCTTACTGCTCGACCGGTTTTAGACGTTCCTTTAAGAACCATCTGAGGATATCTTTTATATATTGCCGCTTTTGTCACTTTTTTTTTAAACAAAATGCCTTTAATGCATAATGGAACACTATAAGATAAGGAAGCCTGCCAAAAAAATTCTATTGTTTATTGCGTTATTCAATGGTTGTTTGCAGCAGTCCTAGTACGTAACAAAAAAGGTTATTTATTCTCAGGTTATAAGTTACTAAAGAATAGAATGTGGACAAAATATATATAATATACTTAAATTATTTACAGGATATTACATACAGGTTAGTAGTTTTGTCATAAAATAGTTGGCATAAGTAATCATTAGTCTCTAATCAATCAGCATGATATAGCCTACCTGTTCACAAGCAGTCAGTAAAGTATTTTGCAGAGTTTGCAGAGAGTTCTTCAGTTTACAAAAAAAAAAATAAATATAAAATTGCTTTCTTAAAACTTTACTATAAGTAAACTAAGTCAAACTCATTTATAATAAAGCTAATTACCTAATCGATATGTGGTTGATAAGTACAATGCGACCAAACAATTGGCAATAGATTTATGAAAATGGGAACGTCAAGAAATATATGGGAAAATTTTATAATTCTTTGTTTAATATAATGTGGTTCTTTATTGCTTGAAGCAAAATTCATACATTCGTCGTCAGAACAAATCGTTATTGAAGATACCTGTAATAAAAACTTTAAAATCGTATCAGTGGTTTAACGAAAATAAATATTTACTTTCTTTATGGTACATAAATATACGTCACTTTTCTCCAAAATAGTGTAGGGAATTTTTTTTACCGAATAAGACGTTATATTTAGATTGTAGTTCCAGCCCTAAAGAATGAATTATGGGCCCTCATAAGAATTGCTTAAGGTAAAGTTTGTGGTACTTTTTGGGACCTTTGAGGATTTATGCAGGAAAATAGTTGTTAAAATATAACATGAGAATCAACGTGGATGTATGTGAAGAGTTTGCTGTGTTGATTTAGAGGGGGTTCAAATACCATTACTCAAGCACTGAACCTGAAAATTAAAATTTTGTTAATATCATCTGGATAAGGATTGACGAGTATTTAATAAGTTTGTCGTGGCTACTCACTTTTTTGTTTTTGGAATTGACACCTTGTGTAATAGCATTTACTACATTTACTCAGAAACATGTGTCAGCATCAATGCTTCTAAGAACAACAGTGACTTAAGCGAGCACCTTTAAGGAAAAACAGTATACCTATATAACCTAGTTTCAAACACAAAGCTCAATTTAACTTACGATAGCGCTTTACTTTACTGTGTACTGTATACTGTCTACATAGATATAGTTTCCATGAATTATTAGTATTATTTGGGGGTGACTGTAGGACTGCGTCTTAAAAACTGTTGTACTTCCCCCTTCTGTACTAAAGTACCCAGCAGTTAGCTTCAACGCCTCCAAGTAAACTTCTTTGTAAAATGAAAATAATATTTAACAAACAGTTATGAGTTAAAATATTTCGATTTTATTGATTACTAAATGTTACATAATCGAGTACATTCCTTAATGACATGCATATGTAAAATTTCAAAAACAATTGAGACCAGATTACCAATTACAATATTTGCTTCTAATGTATTATATTTTACTAATCTTTCTTCAATTATAGCTTATAGAAATTAATACTATAACTAGCAAACTGAACTTATTTCAACCAATTGTTAATCCATGGATATGGGGGTCAGGATATCCAAGCGGCAGCGTTCTCGCCTGTGGACTGGTAGGTCCAGGGTTCAATACCTACTCTGGCCCTCGATTTATTCATGTAAGAGGAAAATAAATTTCAGCACGTCTTCCCTCAGAGAGGACTTTAAGCTGTCAGTCCTGAGTCTGTGCTATGTCATGACTCGTTAAAGATCCCTACTCTAAATACACTTGAGTTAGGCAAAATTGAGGACTCCCACTGTAGAATCAATCTTCATCGAGTAGTATCACAGAGTATGTGTTCCATTATAGAACTGCCACTGCAACCTAACCTAATCCATGAGATGGCATCCGTAAGTCATTTCATTATATGTGCTTATTGGATTAATAATATATTTCAGTGGGTTTTAAAAATGTGAATGTTAATATATGATCCTAACATTTCTTGTCCGGTTTGATTATTATCAATAATTTTCTTGTATCATGTAATTTAAATTACTGTAAATGTTACATGTTTCATTTTATTACTGAAAATTACCATTAAATAGAGACTTACTTCTCAAGCATTCACCAGCTTTTCTAAACTAACATGTCAATTTGACAGTCATTATGATTGTCAAAATATAGCTCCAATAAACAAAAATTAATTAATTAAACTGCTCGTTTTTTATTTATAGTCATGAATATATTTATAATAAAATTGAGTGTGAACCACTCCAAGTATTTCAATTGTAGGAGGATTGTGGATGTCCTTAGTTTGTTTAGACCTTTCAAAGCAGTAAGGGTTGTTGGTATACATCTTAATTGTTTCCTCCTCATTTCAGATACAATTACGTGTCGATTAAAACAATATTAGCATTAAATATATATTCAATTTATTCAATAGTCAAAAAGTTTATTATGAAAGAAAATATTAGTAATGTTGTTTCGGTAATTTTAATTGCAAATTTAATAGGTAGTACACCAAACCACTGAAGTCATAGTTATCAAAAAATTAAAACCCCAGTAACAGTTGCTGGTTATAACATGTTTCATTGCTTTTGATAGGTTAACATTGATTAATATAAAAAAAATATATTATTTTACTCTGACAATTTTAAAAATAATGCAATTATTGCATAACAAAATTAATCTTAGTGGTTTCATACAGGTTTGGCTACTTCAATTTGGAGTCCTAAAACAAATTGTGTTCATAAACAGTTAATATTTCATTTTCACTATAAACAGAGTCAATCAGGCAGCGATTTTCAGCCTTTGAATAGTTCGTGACATATTTAAATTCGGTAGAAAGCACCTGTAGAGCAGCTTACTGAAGCGATCGTACTTTTCTTTTGTTACAGATTGCCATCGTTTCGACCGACTTGAAGAAAAATATGGCCTACTTAATGAAAAAAATATCAAAGCTACTGACAAAAATATGCTGTGTAAGAGGACGGTAATGAACAAATGAATTCACTCTGGATCGCAGAAACTCTTTAGGACTGTCCACTTGACTGAAGTCCTCGACAGCTAAATTATGAACATGAAGAATAATAACGTCAATATTGAAATAACAATATTATTGTTTGGACTGCCAGGTAACTTCTCACTTAATTTTGATATTACACTAGAATATTTGTTGCCCTGATTTTTTTTTTTGATTCGATCATAATAAACTGCTGGAACATTTCTACTTAATTGTCATTCTTAGAAATCGGAAGAATTCCAAAAATGTTCCAGAATAATTTAGATAGAATAGATCAATGGGTAACTGCATTAAGTTTTTTTTTTTAAATTATTATATTGAACTGATATGTAAAGGATATTTATATATTTGAATTTCTTACTTTTAATATGCTGCTATCTAAAAATGAAATGTTTTTAATGGATCCGCAATTACAAGTTATCGTATCAACACAGTGGGGCAAACTTAGAAATAAACTATAACGCTTTAGGCATTAGTGATTATCTTAAGGAGGATAAATATGCCGGCACAAATAAAAAAAAAAAAAAGAAAGAAAAAAATGAGGTTTTAGACTAATCAAGTTAAGAAGAGAAAAAGCGTATTCCTATTTTGAAGGAAGACCGGCTTTTGAAGGGAGAATGTTAAACTCCTGGTAATCCGTCATGTCCAATTTAAATAGGAGGAGGCTTGCGGTGTAGGAAGAGGTGGGAGACAGATGATCGGACGAGACATGCGCATTTCTCTCTAGTGCCGCTAACCTTGTCTCGTCAACACACCGAGAAAATCAGCTTACTGCCACACATTTTATAACCATTAAAAGGACCCAATATCTTTAACCTGTATTAGGAGTCATTCACAATTGTGACACCTTTAAATACACCTTCATTATAACATAAACAGTTTTATTTTATTTAATGCCATTGATAAATTATTATTAGAAGAGGACATGACAATTTAATTTCAAAGAAACAAAAAAACTTGGTGATTAACGTGATCATAAAAAAAAATACTTATAGAAACCGCACAATTATTTTACAACTTGAAAATAATTAAACCCTTATCGGCCTACAACAATTCTATTCACTTATTGACTTATATTTTAAAGGTTTTTAGAAAATATTTATCTGAAACAAATATCTCAGTTTTTTT
Organism: Hermatobates lingyangjiaoensis; assembly: GCA_026182355.1. Lineage (NCBI taxonomy): Eukaryota > Metazoa > Arthropoda > Insecta > Hemiptera > Hermatobatidae > Hermatobates > Hermatobates lingyangjiaoensis. The sequence goes on from JAPFBL010000632.1 coordinate 429,837, forward strand.
TATGATCGATAGTTTGTATTACAAAAAGAAAGTAAATTTTAATTCATCGGTAGTGTTTGAATTGAAAATTTAAGAAACACCTGTTCCAAATTGGTAAATTTGAGTTACCAATCAGGATTATTTCATAAATATTGAACCTCAAATATATATGTTCATTTTTTAATTTTTTATTATGTACTAATCGTGATTGGGAGACATCAAGTGTTATCCCTCCATTAACTTAAAGAGCTAACTTATATGTTATTATAATATTTCTGTATTACTGTTGTTAATATTAGTGGCTTAGTTAGTCGAACCAAATTAAATTCTATTGCTTTAAGTCGTTTCAATGGAATTTGAATTACTCTAAAATGTGTGACAAATCCATATATAAAATAGTTCAAAGAAGGTTTAAAGGTTTCTTTTTCTACATTGAACTATATATATATCAATGATCAAACCACAATAAGAAATGGGAAAAACACACATAAGAAATGTGGTTTGATCATTGATTGTTATTTCACGTGTTTATGTGAAATCTTTACATATATATATATATATGATCAAACCACAATAAGAAATGGGAAAACAAGACTAAGATCTTTCAACCGTAACAAGCGGTCTTTGTCAGAGTCAAAAACCCAACTGAACACTAGATGCAGAAAACATCTGGTGAGGAGTTGAGAAGAGTGGGAGGGAAGGGTGGTATTTTAAAAGATATATATATATATATATATATCATCTATATATATATATATATATATATATATATATATATATATCACTAAAATTCGAACAAAACGATCCAAACTGGACACGAAACAGCTCAAAAACGAAGAAAAGCAATACACAGAGAAAGAGATACACTTACAAACTAAAATTTTCGGATGATTCGTCATCAGGAGAAAACGGAGGATCTCTTTTCTTCTGAAGACGGATCATCCAAAAATTTTAGTTCTAAGTGTGTCTCTTTCTCTGTGTGTTGCTTTTTTTCCTTTTTGAGCTGATGTATATATATATATTATATATATATATTACAGAGAGCTTGTTTTAAGAAAAAACAACACCAAATATCTGGTACTCGGTTTCAAACACTTTTTGTTAGATTTAACAGCACTCTGAGAAAAGTTTCTTTATTCATTGAGAATTTGAAGTCCTTTTAGTGTATGGAGTAACGTCAAACTAGAGGGCATCCCAGGCATTTAGAGCAGCAATCTCTAGGCAGAAAATATCCATGAATCACTTTGTATGGTGATCCTCAAAAGAGTGATTGAGGTAAAAATCACTATTTCTGTCCCCTATTCTAAGGTCAGAGAGGAATCAGAGGGTTGAGTTTTCACGCTGCCAACTATGCCGACTTGACAATAATTCTTTTAAAGTACATTGGTACAAGCTTATTCATTAGACATGGCTATAGAAAAATACAAATGAAAAGTCATTCTTAGAACATACTGGTATTGGTTTGGTTTTATATATTATTACCTCTGAATAGCATCTAACGAATAGATAAGTAATTTTTCTCTAAACACTTCCTTAAAACAACTGATTTGTTATTGATTTTGTGTTTTTTATGAATAAGTAAATAATCATAGGTTTCTGTTAATATTTTTATCTCAAAAATGTATTTACTCAAAACTGATTCAGAAATATTTTTTTTTAAAATGATGGCAGAGAATTTATAAAAATTATAAGCTACTATAAACGATAATAATACAGTCACCAACAATAATACAAAAGAATTGTCTACATGTAATGATTTTCTGTTTGCTTTTAATATGACAATAAGATTAAATTATAATACACACTATTAAAGTAGAGACCGAGAAATTATTCAATTTGATCTTAAGGATCTGATGAAATGATAAGAAGGAATTATCTAGACATTATGACATTGTGATATATATATATATATATATATATTATATATATATACCACAATATTGAAACTGATTTGGGATTTGAACACATGGAGTTGAAGTCAGTTGAATCAGCTAGGCGTTCCAACACATTGAAAATTTAAACAGTATATAAATCTTCAATTTATATTAAAATTGTACAGGCTCCCTTTTATGTATCTAAGAATGCAATTCACAATGATTTTAATATTCTTTTTGTGCAAAAATTAATTCAACTTTGATACCGAAAGTTAGTCCCCTTAATCAATTCTGAACTACCAGTCTAAGTCTTTCTATCCAGCAACTATCAACTCACTGGGTTCTTAATAACCTTGCTTAGGGACTAGAGAGTTATTGGCCCAGAGATATGTTGAGCAATGAGAATAGATGAGTATTGTTAAGCATTGATTATTTATTAATAATTAATACATGTTATTCATTATTAATTAATTATTAGTAATTTTCAATGGGTTCCTTCTCCAATCGTATTCTTCTTCGATATTTTTGAAATTCAACTATACTTGATATTCCTGTATGAGCAATTGTAATAATAATAAACAATAATGAAATAGTACTGATGTTGAGTTATAATTTTTGCTTTTGAATTGCACTGTAACAATGGCCGATTAAATCAGTGTTCCTACTGGCACCTAAGAGTAGGATATGTTGATACACACCCTGATCATCAACAACTATCAAAACAGCTAGGGTGGTCGCATGAACATTGGTGTTGAGTGCACATGTTTTGGCTTTATATCGCGCACCCAGCTTTGTCAGCCATATCACAGATCATAACATCAAAACAGACTGATGCCTTTTTGCGTGAAAGCTCTTTCCCCGCATCTCAGGAGAAACAAGCTCTAGCCGAGGATAGGGCAAACATAGCCTCCGAGATACGCCCGAGGTGGACCACGCAGAGGCTAACTTCCACGACCCTACATCACATAAAATAAAATAATATTAAAAACTCATGTAACATAAATATATACAGTGTCAAAAGGAGAAAAAGAAAATCACTTAAACAAACAGTAAATCAACAAACTGACAAAAATAAAATTCATTTTTCTTCTAAATGTTCAAGCACTCCTGCAGTCTTCCTAATCTTGGCGATTGCGTGCACAAACCTTAAAAACTCTTTCCTATGTGTAGATAAAGCCGTCCTGTAGGTGGTTTCCACGAACTTACCGGTCTGCACATGTGTTGTTATTCTCATGGTAGCTGTGGTCCTAAACAAACTGACGGGCAGATGGTTGTGTCAGGGTTACTGGTTGGCCAGGGATTGCTCTGTCACAAGCATGCTTGTGAGCCAGCAAGCTAGAGAACTGCCTCTACCACTAGCATGGATCAGTTTTCTGGGGCTTGTGTTAGGAAACTGGTAATCACCTCGAGTGTGCTCTGCTACCATAGGCAATGGATTATCTTTCTGGCTCGGCAGGAGGAGGGATGTTCAACGACAGGACTCTTAAGAGTTCTCTCTTAAAGAGCTTTTACCATATCTAAAGATAATAATACACTCTTATTTGAAAGTGAGTAATATGCCGGCATTAATTTTATGTGTAATGAAAATATTTGAGAGAATAGAGGAGGAAGAACAAATGGTAAATTGCTCTAAATTTACCACTTTTAAACAAATTATCGTATTGTTATTTATTATAATCTATTTGATACCTGTTTTATGTAATTCAAGATCAGAAATCCTGACCAATCCAAATATTTCCAATATTACCAAGAGATTGAATTTTGCCACATTCTTTATTCAGAAATATTTATTTATACGAAAGTACCTTATAAAATATAGGATGGAAGATAAATATTTCATAATATTTCGTATGTCAAAGAGTTTTAATAATAAGCCCCAAAAAACGACCATTAAATGGATTATACTAAACTGCAAAGCCGAAGTTACCGACAAGTACAATTCTGTACATAGTCTAAAGTTCTGGAAAGAATTAAGGAAGTATATGCATACCAACGTACCATCATATGTTTAAAAGAAAGAGTTAATGTTGATTAGAATGTTGTAATGGAACTATGTATAAATTAATACATGATTGGAAATAATTAAGCAATACTTGGTTAAATGAGAAGTTTGTTGACATACATGTTTTCCTGATCCACGAAACTTAGTGGAAGGCGTGACAAAGCGGTTGGGTCACCTTATCTAGGCTAAGGAGTGGCTTCCAAAGCTCCTCCTGAGTTATGACCCAAAATAACTCTGGACCTACTACCGACTATAGGCATTAGAACCCACTAACCACCTCCTAATCTCGTTAATAATTTCTTACTCAAATCATCCTCTTTCCTTATACTTTCACTTTTTTTTTCCTAAATCTCATGCGAGCTTTCTTCCGACCACACTTTTGTCGAATCTACAGCCTCAAGTTGAGATGTTTTGGTATAAAATAAATCATCTTGTACTATATTTCACAGCCAGTTATAAATGTATAAGTTTATAAAATCTCAACGAGCCTGTTAACTCAATCTCATATCTTTCTCGTTAAACATCTCCCTTACAGCCTTTTTTAAAACTGGGAACTACAACCCTGTCATGCGCATCCATGTAATCTTTCAATTCACTTCTTTTCTTATTCATTTGTAACACATCACCCTATTTACGCTAATTGAATTAAGTTCTCTTTATTATTATGCTCTACTGTCAAAAATAGTCAAGTGTCTCAAGTAAGCTATTGCTTATTATTAAGCAATATGATATTATTAATTATTAATACGCTAAGCCTGTTAACAGTCGATAAAAAAAAATATAAAATATTATCTACTCGTGAAGTAAGTTACATCTGTTATTTACTCAATATTAAAAATATAAATCAACTTTACACATAAACAACGCTTTATTATAATAACCATAGGGTTTGACGCATAGGGTTCTTGTTAGTTTTTAAACTAGGAAGTATTCCGCTTATACCGAATAGGAACAAAACGGAATTTTCTTGATAGTAAATATTCAAAACGCGTTATTTTTTTTAGCAAAATGTTCATGTCAGAGCTAATTATACAATGTTTAATAATAATATAGAACATGATTCTGTTTTCTATTGACCTATGATTTATAATATGAATTATTGTTTAATTTATCTTACTATTAAAGATTATTTAAAGAGATGGCACTTGAGTGTTGATCCAAACAAATTATAGCACAGTTGGATGGTACCTATAGCTCGACCAGCAAGTGGTATATAGCATCCTTAGTTTTATAATGAAGTCATCATCAGAGAGATCATGAGCTTATAAATGTAGGAGTTTTTCTATAATATGTACAGCTTACTTCTCTGAATTTCCTTACTAGAACATCTCTAAGATTCAATACCTCATAAAATCTCTCTCTCTAGAATTAGTAATCTACCCATTTAAAATACGTATAAGATCAAACACCACGAACATAATGTAACTGACTGACTTGACTAAATACAACTGACATTTACTTACAGCTGTCACATTGATTCTGTAGTGGAAACATTAATGCTCTAGTTGTTAGTCAACGACGTAAAGCTGATGATTTCAACGTACAAGGAAATATTTGTTGGTTTCTTTTGCAGCTAATAAACTGAGGAAATTTCATGGGTTTAAAAATTTCAACCTCCTAACCTCTCTGAAATATAAATATTTATTTACATAAGGATTAAAATACCTTTATCATATAAGGTCCTTTTTTTTATTTTTTAACATTAGGTAATCTATATAAATAAAAGAATGATTTTGCCTGTACATTGCTTAGAACTGACTCATTTCAAGTTTTCTTTCCGTTTCATACAATGGAGAATCCACCCTTAGAAAAATTTCTGTCGGTTTGTCGGTTTGTCCGGAAAATTTTGTTACAAGCCACCATAAGACATATCAAGCTAAAACTTTGACAGTAGATTTGTGTATGTCTAACTTAGAATATAGGCTCTGAATTGATTGGAAATTCAACGTAGAAGTGAAGTTATGGACGTTTAAACAAAAATGTTTGTAACAAGTAAACTCAGCCACCATGAGTCATAGCAAGCTGAAACTTTGACACTAGATTTGTGTATGCCTAACTGAAAATATAGGCTCTGAATAGATTGATAATTCAGTGCAAAAGCGAAGTTATGGGGTTTTAAGCTGTATTTTACTAACTTCACAGACATGTTTATTTTGAAAATATACAGGTGTGGCAAGTAGGTATTGTAAGTTGATTTTAATTTCATTTAAGCATATGAATATATTGCGTATTGGAGATCATTGAAAGGGTGTTTCCCAGAGTTGAAGATGTACTATCTATTAAGAATAATTAGTCCTGTGAACGAGCAATTCTCAACTCTTAATAAAAACAGGTACGAAAAATCAACAAACAAGTTCTTATGCTATATCATGCAGGGTAAGAAGTTATAGGTCAGTAAAGAGAGTGATTAGTGATGAGGAAGCAGTTCATTATTCAAATGAATTTCTTGACTCTGAATTTCTTTCTCCTGGACTACCTGCTCATGAGTAAAAACTTAAATTAGGAACACCAATCATGCTGCAATTTAGTAGTAGTAACATATTTCTTGTTACGAAACATGAGTGGCCTAAAACTGTGCAACGGGACACGACTCTGAGTTCGTGCTCTGCAAAGATATGCCATAGAGATGGACATTATGACTGGGTGTGGTATTGGGGAATATGTGTGTATACCACGCATACCATTTCTGTTAGAATGATTGCAAAGTCCTGTCAGAGTTTATTTCGCAATGACGTTAACTAAGTCGCAAGGGGAAACTTTATATAACGCAGGAATTCTATTGGTTTTTGTTGTTAATATTGACATAAAACTCTTTTATGTGGAAATGTAGTTTTTGAAACTCCCCATCATTAGTAGTCGTCAGTTTTAGTGCAATGTTTTTTCTTGCAATGTATACAGTTTATTGATTTTTTTTATCATAAAAGATATGCAATAATTATATTAATTAAAATTTCATAGGTATTGAAGTTTTATAGAATCACCAGAGGATTGGTTACCAGAGAAAATTATTACCTATATATAGTTGGAAACTACTAGAAAGAATCTTATGAATATCTCAATGTTGCCCAAAAAATAGGTTGTTTTACCCTATACGACTTTCATATATTACTGAGGTAATATATGTGTGTATATCTGTGAACGAGCAATTCTCACCTTTAAACGACATGAAATTATCCTCCTGTAGTGTTTCCCTTCCCTTCTCTTAATTTGTTTTAATCTTCTTTTTCTACGATAGTTGCTCTTCTATTGGATTAAGAGTCTTTCCAATGTCGGTTGTGTTTTGCCACTTTGTAGAATTGCCTCGGTGGAACAAGCTGTTGCCTTTGAAAATGGTCTTTATTTTATTTGAAAACGGTGATCTGGTTAAATGATATCATATTTTACCAAGAACAAGGTATTTTGTATAATTTTTCATGATTTTCTTAGGGAAATGGAAACATATTTCTCTTTATTCTTATCAAAGGAAATATCATCTACCAAATCATTATCATTATTGTTATTATTTGTGGGTGACTATAGCACTGCGTCTTAAAAAAAAACTATTGTACTTCCCTCCTTCTATACTAAAATACCCCATCAGTTAGCTTCAACGCCTCCAAGGTGCTCAGCACTTTCTCTGGTTCTAGCGGTAAAAGTTTTTCTATGGTTTTGTTTAGTGTCCCGAAGCACCTACCTCTTTGCAGCAAAGTTGCCTTACAGTCAGTCAGCAGGTGCTACGGTGTTTCCTCCTCTTTGCAGAATTTGCCCAAACCATCATTGATAATGTGTATTCAGACTCCCTACGTTTCGGGAGAAAGTAATTTCCTTTCTCCTCTTCAGGATGGTCTTCTTCGGGTCCTCAGGTGCACTTTCGGGATGTTTGCTCCCAATAGTTAGCGCTTTTGGACCCTCTGCACTTCCGGAGGATGGTCTCCGGACTTCCTTCTCCATACAAGGGAAAATCCCTGAATCTCTTTCGGTAGTATTTTGTCCACTCCGGCAGAGCACCGCATACAGGAGTAAGGCAATTTCTCAAGGAGGTCGCCTGGTACCCTTGATGCTTAATTCATAATACAGTAACCCATGTATCATCCATCCTTCAGCACGAATCTCATAACACCTTTGATTGGGGATCACTACACTTTATAGAGCAAACAAAAGAAATGAGCATGCTTTATGAACAAAAAATTCTTCTTAAAAAAAAAGCCAAAATATATGTCTTATACTATGATTACAGATCATATTTAATACTTATATTTTATTTTAAATTTAGAATTGTATATAACAGATATATTTATAATTTATCTGCTATTGTTTAATCAATGTGGTATACATAAATTAAGGATATGGTGTCTTTATACAAAGGATATATACTTTAAGGAATAATACACTGAAGTTTATACTTCCGAATACTATTTGTCATGATATTTATAAAAATTCATACCGTTTTAATATAAAATTTCTTTATTCTTGGTGCTTCAAGATTTAGATGTTTTTTAAGTTAATGTAAACCAATCTGACAAATGAGACAGGTTGCTGTTATTCCATGTAGTTTTTTTGCAGTTTTGGGGGGGTGTTCGACTTCTTCCCATGGATCACAATTTTTGTAGTTTTTTCAAGCCTTACTAATATCAGCCAGATATCACTTGATAAGTTATAATATTCTAGCATCTGTAGATTAGCGGATAAAAACATTTCCTAAATTAACAAAATGAACGAACATTTATATTTTAGTCATGGACTCATAGTGGCATAGAGTGATATTTTTGAGTTTAATTCTTAATTCCATTAAGTCTGTGAAACAGTATTAATAGTATCGTGTTTACAAGCTTTCCATCTAATCATGATTCAACATTTTTTAATTTTCGAGTAATACTAAAAATAGTATTATCAGTTTCGCCATACCTGCAACATTTCAAATTGATAGATTTTTTAAAAAAAAAACAATTTAGAATAAAATTATGATGCTCATACTGATCCCAAAGCGGATTTATTTTATTTTTTTGTATGAGTCTGTATTGCTTCAAAATTATACAGTTCAACTACAATATTATGGCTATAATATCAATTTGAACCATCAAGTAGACTCATCGAGTTCACAACTTATTTTATTAAATAAGAAATCAGTTACTAATTAATAAATATAACTTAAATAATCAGTTTAATTAATTAAATAATCAGTTTCTTTCGATTTTTGTTGACAATGAAGAAGCTAATGTTATCCAAAGTTGAATTTCTTTTCATTCAACTTTGGACCCTTATTTGGGCAACTTATTATTCCCTAAGTATATTTATGAATTTATTTCCTTATACATGGAAATAATGTGAGTAAGTTAATAGAAGTAAACTTTGAATTTAACATTTGAATTAAAAGAGTTGGAGAGTGAATGAATAACATTTCACGTAGCATTTCACAACCATAAAACAATGCAAAAATGTATAACGAATATAAATTTTTTAAAAGAGCACCAGGATGAATTATTAATTTTTATTACATCTAAAGTATATTGTTCGGATTATCAGTAAAAACAGAAATGTTGTAGAAACAGGGAATGATGTAAAACGAATTGAATTAAATTAATTTACTTTCCCTTTTGTATAAACTGAATGTAATTTTATTTTTTTCTTAATACACTATTACTTATACTAACTGAAACAACAACATTAATTAACTAAAATTAACTTACAAATACTGAATAGCTCCTTTGCTTTCAAAGTATGCATAACATTAAGAATTGTTTTTCAGGCTACACAATAACAATAACAAATTTTTGTAATTGCTTAGTAATTTTTAAAGCGTTCTTTTAATTATGTTATTATTTCTTGAATCACATAATAAAGTAGAGTCGCCTTTAGTGAACTTTAATAGATACTAAAAAAGTGAGAAAATAGAAAAAAATGTTACTAAATTATAGAGAATTATAATTCTTCAAATCAAAAACAAAAAAAAAAAAGGAAAAAAGAAAGATTGACTTTTTAAGCTTGAATAAGATCATGGTTTATTTATTTATATTACTGACAATATTTCAAGTAATAAATTACTCATTAATTAACTTGAACACAAAAGAGGCAAGAAAAAGGTCGAACTCAAAGGAATTTCGTCCATTAATTTTAATCCAAAAGGTTCTTCCGAGTAGAAACAAATTCGTCAACTCCGTCACCCATAATTTATATTAAATAAACACTAGCAGTGAATCTAAATTCATGAGTGATTTACATTCTTATAAATATTCAACTATCTTTGGTTTCATTGTAACATACTAATTTTGTCGACAGATATTCTCTCTGTTCTAATTTCACGCATTTTCCAATAAGTGGCACTCCACTATTTACTTGCTTGCGTTTCTATGCATATTACTGAACGCTGTTTACGATATTGCTTTCGCTAGCTTCTATTAGCCATGCTAATTTCAATTCCTCAACCAATTACATTTTTCAATGTTTACTTGAAACTTATTTTCAATTTTCTTTTCTCCAAACCAAATTTACAATTTACTTTATTTAAAATAACTGCAAGAAATAGTTTCTAGCTATTTTTTCCATTGTTCTGGTATTTATGTCATAACTATAAATAGGATAAAGTTTTTAGGTAAGTATGATCGCATGGCAGTAGACATTTCTTGTTTACAATTATATTTCTCTATGTATTTTAATGCATGCAGACATGTTTGAAAAAATATTTAAATTTTATGAAAATTTTTAAATTTTCTTGGTTGTTGATACAGGTGTAATCTAGATGTAATATTGCCTTTAATACTGAACATTGATATTACGAACCTTTATCATGACCCTAAGTTTTAATGTTATAGAGTTAATTTATATTAGATGTTAATTTCTGCAAATTTTTAGGTACTCTTGAAAAAAAAACTTTAGAAAAGAATTGAAGGTTTTTTATGTGGACATCATATTATTATAATAGTCCGTCTTATCTCGTGAATCGGTGTTATAGCCACTCAACCGGTTTTGCTCGTTGTGCGTCTTTAACTGGGACTGATAATTGTGAAATGATACTGGGAATTCGACAACGATCAGTCCTACTTGCAGATGTCCAACGTGCAAAACCGGTTGAATGGCTATAACACCAATTCACGAGGTAAGACGGACTATTATAATCATATGATATTTCTAACTTCTTTGGTTCTAACAATTTGCATATATTCTTATATAGAGTTAACTTGGTAATATTGCCCCACCAGAACTATAATGGGTGCAAATTAACCAATAAACCGCAGTTTCCCACTCAAATAGAATACTGAAGACGAATGATGAGTGGAAACATTTGCTTGTATATTTGTCTAAGGAAAGAGACTTATTAGCTAACTCAATAATATGTAACTGTATCTTGTGAATCTGTGTGGTTGCAATTCCTGGTATGATGGAGTTATAAAAAGCTGACAGATAATTAGAAAAAAAGATCCCAAATTTGTGCTTTGCTTTGAGAAAAAGTGTGCTTCATTTACGTTTTAGTACCATTTATGTCATGGGCGATCAACATTAGCCAGGGGGATAAAGTATGGTACAACCACTCCAAATACTGTCTGATTCGGTGATTTATCGAAAACCAGCTATGACCGTTAGTTTCAAACAGGGTGGTAATAGTTTAGCTTATTGTAGAGTTATCTATCTACATTGAAGTTTGGAAGTACAACTCACCCATGCCCAAGACCTAAGAATCATGCTCCTTCCACTAGGAATTATCTATTTTTCTTATTTCGTTATTATTAGGCAAAATGCTAAACTTAATAGTACAGTTGAAGTCCATTTGTGTATAATTTTAAAGATGCAACATGTATTTAGCTCTTTCAAGTGTTTTTTAAAAGTTTTTACTTGTTAACAAATTACTTGTTTTATTATTTTAACAAATAATAAATATGTTATAATCTTTGAGGAAGTATACATAAATGACAGCAAGAAGGTTGGATTCATACATTACAACTGAAAATTATAATACGAAAAAACAAAAACTATTTGTTTTTTTGAGTTTACAAGGAATTACGAATCACTTTCTGAATAAAATACAAACATTTAATACTATAATCGCCTTAATTTAGTTACCTTCTGATAGAGCACTAAAAAGATGTAAAATGAAAATGTAAACATGTAAAATTTTAGTAAAGAAAATATAATTTAAGAAATAAATTACAAATTATTTTTTTTTCAAAACCATAGAGGAATTTATTGATGTTTAGAATATTTAAAAGATTGATTATTGGCTGATTATCAACATGCCACTGTGTGCTAGATAATGTAGGTACTGGTCTCTGAGCTTTAAATAATAACAAGCTTTCACAGTAAACACGTAAAATAAAAATTAATGTCTAAGCAATTGTAAGAAATTGAGAAATCTGACTAATAGCTTTTAACCAAAACAATTGATCTTCGTCAGAGTCTCATTCAAACTCAGTAGGATAAGAGTAATATGAGTGGGATTTTGACAGAGACCAGCAGTTTTGGTTTAAAGAGCTCATTTCTGAATTTCTGATTGTGTATATTAGTTGACTATCAAAATATATTTGAGTGCAAAATCAGATCAGGTAACAGACAATTTTTAATTTTCAAGTTACTTAATGTAATCAATAAAAAATAAGTTAAATTTTCAGGGGTGTATACTATTTTATGTATACGTATATATTTTGAAGTGGTTATTTATTAAAATAGTATTATAGCCCTTTCTGCTCTAGGTAGGCATAAAATGTATAATAAATAAGTATACCATAAAAAACTAATTCTAAAATAAATTAGTGAAAGATGCTTTACATCTTCGTATATTTCAAAAAAATTGTAATTTTTATAGAACAATTAAATTCTGGTGTTATCTATGTTGTATTATGAGTTACTGGTGCAACATTTCTTTTCTTAGATAAAGATATTTTTAGTCATTTCTACACTGCTTAGCGTCACATGGTTTGCCAGAATTAACCTTTGTCTTAGTTATTTACTTAGAGTTATTTATTTTCTAGTTTTTAAGAATTATAACGAGCATTAACAATGATATGTGCTGCATTGTTATATATTTTTGTAAGTATTCAGCGTTTGGTGATTCAGACGATCAGTGATGCAACATTCTGGTCGATATAGTCAGGATGTTTATATATTAAATGAATGCCTAATCTTTTGTAAAGTTTTGATAATCGTCGCAAAAACTCAGAGGCCACCTGATTCCGAGGTGCTTGTGCGCCTTCGTATAGCCTGTCTACCAGATAGTGTAGAGTTTCTTATTACCAGAATGGGTAACTAAAACTATCGGTACCGCAGAAATCCTAGAGTATTGCGATTTCCTGCTTCAGAACAGACTCTCTAACTCTTTAGAGCCCAAAAGTAGTTGGGAAATGAATAGTCATCTCTTTAGGTCTGAACATTCCATAGAAATGTAAACTTTAGAAAAAATAACTGTTAAATAAAACCATTTTACGGACTTTTTCATAGCAGATAGTGCGCTGATCATGCATTTCCTGTTATTTTCTTGTTTGTAAACATGTCTGACCAAAGAAACTTCGTTACTTCTACATTCTGAAAAGAGTTACACGTTCGTCGTTTGTCAGTAAAACTAAGGGCAAGCTTTAAGGTTTATAAATTGATATAGTCGACTGCATAATCATAAAAGTTAAGACTGTTATTTTTGATATAATTTTTGCATGGACATTACTACGATTAACTTGTGATATTTTACAACTGTGAGTATCCACGGAACATGGTCCTAGATGTAAGCTGTAGTTAACGACACAGATGTTGTTATTTATAATATTATATCTCCAATTATTTTTAAATAAACGTTTTGTTGCCACATTATGAAAGTTTTCATTCAGAATTACAACATTATGGCTCGAGAGCAAGTATTCTGAACAATGTTAAATAAGAATTTGCTATTTTTCTATGAAACGAAAAACAAAGAAAATATATGTATAATTTAACTGGGCAGTAAATGTTGAAATGAAAATAAGACATAAGTGAAAGATCGGAATGAAACAAAGCCAGACATAAGGGTTTGAAGGCGTTAAAGAGTCGGTCTGTCGAAGAGCGTAGATCCACAAACTATGACAGATTGTTATCTGTACGCGCCAAACGTCACAGGCATAAAAGTCAAGTCTTATTTACGGGCCGTTCTCACGCCCAGCATTCCCAACTATAAAATACATTTATAAAAAAAAAAGAAAGAAAAATAAAGAAATGGTTTGGGTTTTATTGTGGCCGGGAAGAGGGTGGCTCTACGGCAAGCGCCTTAACTAGCAGGCTGCTCTGACGGCTGGTCGTTTTATTTCTATCCAGTGTGCTGACTTTATGCCATTCTGCCCTCCTCTCGCCTTAATTACTACTGCTTCCTTCGACTACTGGCACAAAGTTCAAGGTCATTTCACTTTGCCATTCTTCATAGCAGTTATTACTATAATAGTCCTATTTACTCTTTTTTTATTTTAATATCAAAAATATAGAAACCATACACCAACAATTTCATATGTGGTATTAAATAAATTTGTCGTTTGTCTGTAAATCTACTAGATCTTTGGGCATTTTTATTTGATAATGTCTTTTTTTTTTGGTAGATCTGCTATAACTAAGTTTACACTGGTTCCCATTTGATCACAGGTGTTAAACAACATTGGGAATGGTGTGGGAACATCAGGTGCTGTTGGCGCCTTCGATAATGTGGTTGTAGTTAAATAATCACTGAAAAAAAATGAACCGCACTTTCTTCATAAAGGCCTTTTGTAGATGGATGGATATTAGTGAAAAAAGGATTGGTGGGTGCTTGTGTAGCTGAGTTCAATAAATAATAATAAAATTTGACTTAAACAAATTCTTGAAAGAGGAACAACTTTTTCTATTGAAGCCATGTCAAACAATAGAAAAGATAATTGGTCATATTTTATATCAAAACCAGAAATGAGAAACTATTATATTTACTATAAGTATTGAATAACATGAACCAAATTACTGAAAAACTAATTACAACAAGTACAGATCACTGAGTTACATAAAGAACCCGAATTTCATTTGTTGAATCAGAAATAAATCCATAGCGTTATTTTTCCCTGCTTTTTAACGAACTTCAAAAATTCGCAGTTTTACAAGCTATAACTGTTATAAAATTTTGAAACTTCCAGTTAAAATGTCAACAGTTTTAAATATCTGTAAACATGTAACAGAATTGAATACATAAATATATATAAAAAGATTTCACATAAACACGTGAAATAACAATCAATGAAATAACAAGACCGCTTGTTGCGGTTGAGGATTCTTGGTCTTTCTTTCCCATTTCATATTGTGGTTTGATCATTGATTGTTATTTCACGTGTTTATGTGATCCACGAAAGGTAAAACATGAAAGAGAATAAACTATAGGTATACAGTAAATAGAAAAACAGGCTTATAGTTTATAGAATATTAAATGACAAGTTCCCACTGATTGTAAGAACGTCATTCTATGAGCTTCCAAGGAGGCACATTTGATTTCTAAAAAGCGCCTTGTACACCAGAACTAATCTTATAGACATGAACTTGTTTAAAAGGGTTAAAAATGTTATATTGTGTATATATTTTTTGTTTTCTTTTACTTTTTAGATTATATATATATATATATATATATATGTTTTGTTGAACGACCTTTGTACTGTGGCATGAATCAATTTCATAGTCGATCTTTCAAAGTCCTTTTGAAAGATCGACAATGAAATTGATTCATGCCACAGTACAAAGGTCGTTCAACAAAACATGCATAAAAGAAGGATCCCTAAATTTACAAATATTTTATATATATATATATATATATATATATATATATATATATAAATTTTAACACATAGAAAAGAACATAGAAAGACACTAAAGAACTCACTTCGATATTTCGATATCCTTCGTCATTGGGAAGAAGTGCAAAGTACTCGCGTTAAAAAGGAAACTGCTACTGGCCTCCATGAAATATGCTTGAATCAATGACTGCTCCCAAATTTTACAAATATATATATTTATATACTTAAATGACCCGATTCTCTAAAACCCTATAAATTACCTAAATGACATCTAAAAGAGATCATAAAGCCTCGCTACCATATTTCGACTGCCTCCTCATCAGGTAGAAAAAAGGCGCTCCGAAGACAGAGTCCTGGCTTGTTTCCGGAGTGACATATCTTTAGCTTTCAGATTACGAAACAATCAAAAAGATAGTGTGACTTCTTCTGATATTTTCTATGTATATTTAGAAGAACTGCAAATTTAGTTTATATATATATATATATAACTTTAAATTACACAAAGCACGACACAGAAAAGAGAATAAAAAGAACACTTACAGAATTCAATATTTCGAACTGTTGTTCGTCATCAGGAGAGTAGACTAGAAGAGAGGACGAAGTGAGAGAGATCTCTCCACGTCGAAGAACGGAGCGGGAATATATATATATATATATATATATATATATATATACATATCTATATATATATGGTCGTTTCGCAAGTGAGCTTGGTATTCCTATCTCAACACTCCTGATGACGGTTCAACCAAAAATTAGAGACAGGAAGTGTGTTCGAATCTTTGTTCTGAGTCTGTGGTTTCCTGTAAAATATATATACACTTTTTCCTTAGAAACACGATCTGAAACGGACAAATATAGTTTAATGTAGAAAAAGAAACATAAAGAAATTAAGATCACAAATTAAAGGTTACAGTCACTAACTTTTGGTTTGAGCCGTCTTCAGGAGAGATAAGAGAGGGAAACTAGTGTGCTTGGTTTCCGTCTCTTATCTCTCCTGAATTATTACAAAATTGTTAACAAATGTAACTGCTAACATACATTATTACCTATTATGACTATTATAATTGTCATTACTCAGTTCAGGCAGTATGAATATACTATTATAAAACATTTCACTATTGTTGTCTTTTCATGAGTATTCCCTTCGTTTTTTTTAAATATTTTTTCAATATGTCAATAGTAATATTGTAGTTTCATTTTCATCACCTTGCAAAAATAATGATAAAGCATGTATTAATGATACAACATAATTAATGATTAAGTGCATTATTTTTAAGCAATTTCTTCCGTGAAATTTAAATATTTGAAGTGTCAGTGAATAAATTTATCATCAAAAGTTTAAATTTATATTACTTTTAAGGAATTAAATGTTCTTTACCTTTCTGCGCACTTAAGTAATCCTTTACTTTAATTTTATTTTAAGTTCAAAGCAAATATAGATCAATGAAAAAATGACTATTTCTTTTAAGCTAGAAGTGGACATGTATGAGACATGTTTCTTTCAATAATGAGTGTCTTTAAGAGATGTTGTGAAACTATGTTGTAGTGCTGTAAATATGAGACTTAGAAGTATCCATATTGTATCTTTTAGTCAATGCCACTCTCGAGTTTTCTTAAATTCCTAAGACTAAAAAAATCTAGTATATATTGAAATGACCATATTAATAAATTTAATTAACTTACACTATAGAGTGATATTTATTCATCACCTTCAGGTATTTAATTAATTCTTATACTGTTTCCTGAGTTTTTGTTCATATCCTGTTTATCAAAATCCTTTCTTATTGTTTCAGTTAAAAGGTTATATTTATTTGAATATGTTGACATAAAATTCAAAAAAATCCATAGACAAATATTTAAAAAAAAACAATCATTTACGTCTTCACCAAGTTCTCTCTTTCTGAAGTAATCATTCGGTTGAAATAATCATTAAGTGTAGTGATAGAGTAAAGTTGCTCTTTGGTAAAGATCGTTCAATAATCTACTTTTTTGCCCAGTATGACCAATTTTCATCAGTTAATGGTGATTTCTGCACATTATTTGTACCTATGTAAATGGTCGTACTTAATAAGTTGTACCTTAAAATCTATCACATTGAAATTAGACGATGTACAACTCTGATTGACTCCCATTATAAAACTTATTCTGTTATCCTCTTTATAAGCTAATTTTATTTTCCCCTGTAATTTTGAAATATAAAAATTTTATTTTTTCAGATTTGAAATCCGAAATGAAAATGCTATGCTGTGAATTTGAGATACTCTAAAACCCGATGTGAATAACACAACTCCTAATATAATACTTCAGAGTTATCGAAGTAAGTGAGATAAAGAAATACTTATCTAGGTTTACATATAACGTCTCCATAAATTTCAGTAAATGGAAAAAAAAGGCCCTTTTTGTTTGCCTTATCAGGAAAAAAAGGTGCGCAGACACAGTGCAGTTGTAAAGTAAACACGAGATTACTATGCTTTATTTTACCACTCTTCTTCCTAATAATTGTGTCAGTCTAATTTTATTATCATTATTTTAATTACTCAGGGACTTTTCAAATCAAAAATGAATAAAAGATCTTAGGTTTTAAATCTTTTTTTCCCAACTCAACTAGTATTGTCCATATTATATAGTAAATGTGAAAAAGTTTGAAGTACTATATACTTATAGCTACGCAGCTAATACTTTTAGTACCTATCTTATTTATTACCTATTGTACTTATTAAAAAGTTTTCTTTTACTTTTTTCTAATTCTGAGGTGTATTTACTTAATTTTTACTATCATTATTTTGTTCATTCATCTAGTTTGTCTTTTGAACTCTTAAATAAATAAATAATTAATTAATAATTAAATAAATAATTAATAATTTGATAATTTCTTAAAGTTATTAACAATTTTTGTAATAATTATAAAAATTATATAAATATATCATTTATAAGTTTCGAAGATGGTTTTCTTGAGGATTTTTGGTCTTAAGAAATTACTCCTCTTTTAGACCAAAAATCCTTATGAAACCCATCTTTGAACCTTAAAAATCAGTTCTCGAGGAGCTATATCAATATATCATTTATATATATTAAATTATACGTATTTTCGCAAAAATTGTCACTGTGTCCGTCTACACATGGATAATCTTTGCACCTAATTTTCATTAAATTTTTCATGGTTCATCCAAATATAAAACCTAAATTAAATGTGAAAGAATTTTCATTCTATTAATTTTAAAAATAATCAGAAAATAGTCATACACTTTTTCGGAAGGTGAGAAAATCCTTTTGTTTTTTATTTTGGAATTCACTGGTTAGTGATAGCTAGTAGCCAGTTTATATGCAAATGTTTAAAACCAATGAAATAAACCATTAACTCATGAAATGATTGAAATATACAGGTGATATACTTCTTTCTGTAATAGTTTTACTGAGTAAGAGATGATGATTTTTTAAGTTAATTTTTTTATATAATTATTGTGACCGCGCGTTGCCTGGTGCACCAGCTAGTCTTCTAACAACATGTCAGTTGATGTGATAACAACAACCAAAAATTTACATCGTGAAATAATTTAGAAAGCCATACATACTATTTAATTTTATTTTTTGTATAGAGATAATTGGAGAGGAATGGGCTACATCACCTTTCTATATGAACTGTTTTGTATAGATCAGTGTTTTGTAAAGTACTTTGTTACAGTTAGTTAACTAAATCGTAAAAATCATTGTACTTTAGATAACAGTTGTTGAAACTATAACTGATATCTTTTATTAATTAACGGTGTTTTTTAGAGTTTCAAAAATGTTAGAAACTTACTGATAGTTTTGTATTTGTTTTTTTTTTCTGTTTAGAATATTTCCATTTGGTTCATGTATTAATTTGGTTTTACTGTTTGAAAGCTTGATTAATGGGTTAATACTAAGCTCTTTAGTAATGAGTCAGTATGAGCTACAGTACTTCATGATTGACTTATAAGTGCAGATTATCTAGCATACAGATAAATATGAATGTTTTCGATCACTTCTCTTTCACCTTCACAAATATATAAATACCTATTTGTGTATTGTATATATACAACATAGTCAATTGTTGAGTTGGAAACGCATTATATTCTCTAAATACATAAAAGCATGGTATCACGGATTTATGGTTTTTGTATAGTGCAGTGATTAAAACTAATTCAATGGGATAAATTTGATCAGATATGATTGACATTTCAATCTATATTTGGTTGCAACACCCCTTAACGAAAATTTTATTTTTTATCGAATTAGTAACACATATATAGTATAATATCATACTTAATGTATATGTTAGCTTTGAGGAGCCATCCCAAGAGAGAACACACATACACATACACACACACGCACATACACACGCGCACACTCGCGCGCACACACACGCACGAACAAACAAACACACACACACACGCACGCACACACACACACACGCACGCACACACACACACTCACACACACACACACACACACACACACACACACACACACACACACACACACACACACACACAATTTATCCTGGTGATACCACACGATGAATATTCTACATTGGGAGTCCCAAATTATGTCCAACTCAACTGTGTTAAAAGATGAATCTTTAACAAAAATTCTTTAAAAGATCATTTATGAAAAAAGCTTTGAACATTAAAGAACAATTTCTGATTGTTGAACAGAAACAGTGTGAAAAATTTTTGGCAAAACGGAAAAAATGGATTTTTTTTACATTTTATCTAACTCTTAAAAAGTGATTCTTTGTATTCTAAGCTCGCTGTTTTGCCTCAAATTCAGAAAAGCCTTAAATAAGAAATTCGGTGATTATAGTTATGTCACTTTTGAATTATCCTGTTCATGAGCACAAACAGACAAACCAATTTACCATACTGATTTTATTTTTTAAGACGATCTCTAAACGTGTATTTCTGGTAAAAAGGTTATTTAAAATTTGTCACCAAAATGCACTACTTTCATTTCTTTATAATAAAACATTTATTTTCACGAAAATAAGCAACTAGATGGCACTGTGCTGTTAAGGGTGCACTGAACATGAAGCTGAATTGAATGGTGGTGGTAAGAGGAACTACTGTTATTCCGAGGTTTCAAGAGATGGCGTTGGAGCGTGTGGTGAAAGGAAGTAAGAAGGAATAACTTCTTAACTGGTTGAAAATTGATTGAAACAATATTAAATTTAAAATACTCTAAGCATGGCAGAGGCGTACCTTTTTCTACTCAAGTATCAAAAGAGGTCCATGTAACCGGCGACCCGCAAGGTCATCGACTGCACTGTCAATTCCCACTCTTGGTATTTCTGTCATTAATCAACGCCTTGTTTACAAGCAATAAAATATATTGAAGTTTAAAGTTAGAATATAAAATCACTTAGTGATATTAGAGATTAGAGATATCTAGAAATCTCATACTTTAAATACTTTAAATATAAGATTAAACTAATAAATCAAACAATATGTTATTGTTAAACTGTTCTTATTCTAAAATCATATTCCTGTAAAAGTAAAATACATTTTAAATTTTCAATCAAACACCAAATCATTAAACTGCAATACTCATATTTTTTATATCAATCCAGGACAGCTGAGCTAATTACTTCTTTTTTAACTTTAAGTTCTAATTTACATAATGTTCCTTGAAACAAACTGATATAAATATGTAATATAATTTCTAAAACAAATTTTAACTTGAACAATTTTAACTAATATACATTATATTAAAAATTCGATAAATATAATAACTATTGAATTAAATAATACAAAAAAACGACATATCTTCTGAGATTAACAAGAGATTGTTAAATGTATTTATCACTGAGTTTGGAATTTTAGTTTACTAATAATGATTTGAGCCATAATCATCTAAACCATAAAACTCTACAAAATCGCAATTCAGTTTTTCATCGAAAATAAAACAAAATAATTTCAGTGATAAAGACTTAACTAATGATTGAGGCTGTGTCCGAGAGTTAGTGACAATCGTCTGTTACGTTTTTGTTTGTGTTTTTTTTTTTAAATTACTTGTATATATTTATATTATTTATCTTCATCATTTTTGTTATTGTTATTCAAATATTTTATTAGCTCTTATTTGCTTTATTTGACTTTTTTTTATATTATTATTTGATTTTTTTATATTCAATAATTTTCGTTTTTAGTTCGCTTATTCTATTTTTTCCACCCTACGTATGTTGGTAGCACTTGCACTGCAACGAGTTAGCTCGTCAAGCATACTCTTCGGATGATGACAATGATTCGTCAAAATATACAAACATGAATTGGTGTAGTTTTCTATGCTTAATAGATGATGTTATCAAGAAGTCCTATGGATATGCATTGGTCTATATTTGCCTGGATAAGTACTAAGTGACATTTACTTGTCCATGGAATTAGACAATAATGGAATTAGAGACTAAGGATCCACATAAACCAAGTTGAGTTAACAAAAAAAAGCGTTTTGATTGTATTGTTTTTCTTTTTTTATTTTGTTTTCACGTAGTTGGTTGATAAAAAAATATAATTATGGCTCTTACTAGATATTATTCATATCACACTATTGTCTCGGTATGAGTAAATGAAGATGTAACTAAAATGGGTAACAGGCTAGCTGAAAATAGCTAGAAATGCGCACTCTATATTATTTCAAACCAAAAATTCTCAAAGGTTTTGAAGCTTCTATGTACAATGCGCGATGGATATCCTAATTTGCATGCTCTTAATATTGGAATTCTTGTTGTAACGGAACAAAACCTTAGGTTAATGTTCAAATGAGATATTACAAATGGTTGTATTCTACTCTTAGTACAATAAACCCAGTATATCTTAAAACACTATTACTAGTGGAATTCAGGAAACGTCAAATTCATAACGGCTGCAATGATTAAAGAATAAATAAAGAGATTGAATGGGTTATTTATGGTTAAGGCTTAAGCTCATGCTTAATTTTTCTTCAAAGAAGTTACTTCTTTTATGAGTAGGTCATCATCAGGTTGTACTAAGGTTTGCTGAGATGGGATGAGATAGTCCAGTAGAGGTAGAATACTTTGCTTGAAGCTACCACTGCTGCGTGTGTCTTTTCAACGCCTACACTTTAGTGCTGCTATAACAGCAGATAATGTGTCATATTTATTATTTGGTACCTATTTGAGTAATGAAAAAACTACGTTTCCGGGTTGGTTCTACATTCCTTAATTTGACCTCACTTAAGTTTATGAGAATAGGGAACATTAACGAGTACATGACATCGTACAGGCTTGGAATTGGCAGTTTTACGTCCTCTCTGAGAGACATCGTACACAAGGTTTAACATCTCCTACAAGTAAAGTTTATCGTAATGGTCCGATTCGAACCCTCTATACCCACACTATACCTAATCCCCAGTTGGAGGTAAAAGTCATTCAGCAAAAATAACAAAAACATATTCGATTTTGATAAGAATTATGATGATACAATTACTAATTAATTAATTCAAGCTTAGAGGATATCCTTAATGAGAGCGTTGATGGCATATACTATATAAACCATGACGACAGTTGTCAAAATATCGAAGGAGTTCTGTAGTGACTTTCTCTGTTCTTTCTTATGCATTAAAGTTTATGATCAAACCACAATAAGAAATGGGAAAACAAGACTAAGATCTTGGGTGTTTGAATTGGGTGTCAGTTGGGTGTTTGACTCTGACGAAGACCGCTTGTTACGGTTGAATGATCTTAGTCTTGTTTTCCCATTTCTTATTGTGGTTTGATCATTGATTGTTATTTTACGTGTTTATGTGAAAGCTTTTTATTAAAGTTTATATATATATATATATATATACTAGCAAACGTACCCGTCTTTGACGGAATCAAAAATTCTATTATACTTGGTATTCCAAAATATCAATTATAGTATTATACTAATACTACAATTAGAAGTTATAGAATAGTAGAAAATACCATTATTACTACAGTGTTAAACAAATGCCTCCAGCTTATACACTACATTAGCTGTCTGTCCTTCAGGTTCATGGTAGAAGAAAGAGTTGAAACCTCTGACCGTTGAGCATGTAAACTACATTTGACCATGTGAGAAAAACTTGGTTTTGCTACCTTGTATTCCTGCGTTAGATGAAGTCTCCCTTTGCGACTTAGTTAACGTCATTGCGAAATAGACTCTGACCCGACTTTGCAATCATTTCAACGTAAACAGACAGTGGCTCGGAATCAATGGTATGTGAAGTATACACACAGACTCCCCAATACCACATCCAGTCATTATGTCGCCTCTATGGCATATCTGTGTAGAGCACGAACTCAGAGTCGTGTCCCGTTGCACAGTTTTGGGGCACTCATGTTTCGTAACATGAAATTTGTTACTGCTACTAAATTGTAGCATGATTGGTGCTCTACTTTAAGTTTTTACTCATGAGCAGGCAGTCCAGGAGAAATAAATTCAGAGTCAAGAAATTCGATTAGATAATGAACTGCTTCTTCGTCACTAATCCAATCTCTTTACTGACTTGTAAGTTCTTTCCTCGGCTTCATATAGCGTAAGAACTTGTTTGTTGATTTCTCATGCCTGTTCATATTAAGGGCTGAGAATTGCTCGTTTACAAAACATTTATTCTCAATAGATAGTACATCCTTAACTCTGTGAAACACTATTTCAATGATGTCAAATACGCAATATATTCATGTGCTCAATTGAAATTAAAATCAACTAACAATACCTACTTGCCACACCTGTGTATTTTCAAAACAAACTTGTCTGTGAAGTTAGGAAAATACAGCTAAAAGCCCCATAACTTCGCTTCTGTACTGAATTAATAATCTATTTAGAGCCCATATTTTAAGTTAGGCACACACAAATCCAGTGTCAATGTTTCAGCTCACTATGTCTTATGGTGGCTGAGTTTACTTGTGACAAACATTTTTGCGTTAAACGTCCATAACTTCACTTCTACGTTGAATTTCCAATCAATTCATAGCCTATATTTTAAGTTAGACCTACACAAAATCTACTGTAAAAGTTTCAGCTTTATATGTCTTATGGTAGCTGAGTTTACCTGTGACAAAGTTTTGCGGACAAACCGACAAACCGACAAACCGACAGAAATTTTTCTAAGGGTGGATTCGGTTTCTCCAATGTATGAAACGTAAAGAAAACTTGAAATGAGTCAGTTCTAAGCAATGTACAGACAAAATCATTATTTTATTTATAAAGATTTTTTCCATTGTTAGTTTTTTGTTTACCTAAAAACAATTTTTTATTTCTACAATTTACACATGCATTCAGTATTAGATAGGTCATGGGAGGGATCAAGCATACTCTGGCTGGGTTTAAAGAAATCTTTTTTTTTGTTTTTTGCTATAGCAGTGTTGCATTGTACATTATGAATTATTAATTTATTTTGATTGGTCAGTTCAATTTGGTTTTCACCGAGTGTTGTGATTTCCAAATTTTACGTTTCCAGTATTTTACTGCATTTATATTCAGTAACCCACTACGTTTATTTAACTGTATCATAGATTACAAAAATGTAAGGGACAAAATCAATACATTATTGCATGATTTAGAAAAGATGGGCTGAAGGATTTAGGAACAAAAGAGTTCTTTTGTTGTTTAGGAACAACAAAAGGCAGTAGGACCACGTTGTACATGTACTCTGAAAATCGCTAACGGAACAATGGCAAGCAAACACAAAAACACTGTGGAACATAAAACTGGCCTTAATATCAGTACGAGTGCTGTAATATATTGCACAATTTAAAGCGAAAGAAATATTTACAAAATGAACAACCTGCCAAAGTGAGGTAATTTTTGTTGGCTATTTTTCTGATCTTAAAACATGTAAATAATCTATTTTATATAATTAGTTGTGCAATCCGTAATTGTGTGGCATTTACTCATTCTGAGGTAAAATGGGTAAACCAACAAAAGTCTCCACATAAATGAAGTTTTATTCAACGCGTTTCGAACACTTTGTGTTCATCATCAGGAAGACACTATAATACAAATTATATCTAATTAGTTACAAAAATTAGAATGAAATAATAAAATTCAATTAAGAGAATTCAAGACATACCCAAGGATGTGGTACTGACGGGTTGCTAAATCGAGTTTTTATCCCAGTTCATTAAGTGGAGTATATAAGTTGTCCTGCAACAATTGTCAATGTTTTTACATTGGCATGACTGTGCGCTCCTTTGAGAAAAGAACCCGGGAACATTTTAATGAATACTTGCAAAGGAAAAATGACAATAAGAATAATAAAGAATTTTTTTCACATTTTGCGAAACACCTTGTCACACAAAATAACAGCTTTGATCCAAACTTGAACCTTACCATCCTACATGCAAAAAAGTTGAAAGAAATTTGTAATTTGGAAGCTTTTCAAATAAACAAGGCCGCCATTAATAATCCTTCTGCCTCTCTATGTCTTAATGATGATCAAATGATCAAATTCCAGGGTGTCAAAAATTTTTTAAACTGTTCCTAGAATAAAACAAAAACACAAAGAATAAAAAAAAAATAAATTAAAAAAAAAATAAAGGTTTCTTTCCTCTAAATTAGTGGTTCTGGCCTTCTGTATTTCAGTTAAAGGTTTTCAAGCATATCCGAAGCCTTCGTCACCTTATCTCCTAAATGCCTATCCCCACTCTTTCGCAACGGATCTGTTTCCTACTAGTTGTTCAGTGGACCAACCCGTCAGTACCACATCCTTGGGTATGTCTTGAATTCTCTTAATTGAATTTTATTGTTTCACTCTAATTTTTGTAACTAATTAGATATAATTTGTATTATAGTGTCTTCCTGATGATGAACACAAAGTGTTCGAAACGCGTTGAATAAAACTTCATTTTGTGTGAAGACTTTTGTTGGTTTATCCATTTTACCTCAGAATCTATTTTATATTTGAAAAAAACTTTTTTCTGATATTTAGGTTGCGTTAGTTAGGTTGGAGCAGACTATAAATTCCGGTTTACTATCCATGAAAAGATTGACAATTCGGTTAGTCAAAGTCAAGTCGAGTAGACTTTTGATCAATATAAACTTCTAATAGCAGAGTACGCTCTGGGCGCCAAAGACCATTCGTATAGTTCTTTAAAGTGCCTTTTAATACCAGGCATCACTACTGTAGAAGAGGACGAAAATGAAGCTATAAAAACAAAAAGAATTGAAGATTTATAGTAGATTTAAAAATGCCGGTTGAGCCTGTACCTTAGAACAGATTAATTAATAATTAGGCATTAAACATAATATATATATATTATATGTTAGATTTCTAAGAAATGAAACTAAGATCTTTTGACTAAAATAAATAGTTTACTTAAGAGGATATTGTCTTGATATAGAAGTGCGAAATTAGTACCATCAGAGTGGGTGGTCTTATCTAATAGATAGAGTCAGTCACGCATGGGTCCGTGTAAGTACTGGAGCAAGGCCTGAGGCAGTGTCCCACTCGCTTTGAGTAGCCTTCACCAATCCTATGACTTATCCAACACATTCAATGCTGCCTTAGAATTACCTCGTTAACCTTTAAGCCCAAGAATATTATCATGGAATTCCAATATTGATTTACAATACTCCTGTTCAGAAATATCAATGAGTGTTTGCTATGCAAAGTGTTTTTTTTTAAACTACTTCAATTTATCTGTTTATTTCAAATCAATTCTTGCAGAACCATATAAGAATCAAATCGACATTTAAACTTTATACGAGTATATTTGCAGAGATAAACTAGGACGTTTGAACCATAAGGTTTCTTCAACTCTATGGTCCTTTAACCCTAAGAAGAATCCATTAAATAAACCATATATTAACTTCATCCTTCAGAACAACTCCTTCTAAATGTACCAGAAGAATTTTTTTTTCGAGTGGTTCTTTAGTAAATCTTTCTGAATAAGGGTATCATTTAAATTAAAACATTCAAATTTGATATTTCATTGTTGAATGTGAACAGTAAATGCCCATACGGGAGTGAGTTAAAAAAAAAAAGATAATTACTATTTATAATCTAATATATAATTGTGTTGAAATAAATGAGCATTCTTGGCAACCCTTATTATTGAAAGTTATTGGCACTGAGGTATAAGTCATCAAAATCATGCATTGATTGAGATCGACAAGAATAGTTCAGTTTTCAGCCAGTGGAAAATACCTGCTCAGACTTGTGCCAATGTTGAGTTTCTTACTACACTTGAATGGATTGTAGTAATAACACTAAACTTTATACGGCAATAATGATGCCATGTGAAAGGAGTACAGAGATGCCTTTACGCCAAAGTGCTTATTCCTAGATTCATCCTTTAAAACATGTCAGGAAATTAATACGCACTCTGTTCTAGACGTACCCTTCCCCTCAAGTGCAGAATATCGTATGGCTCTCCCTGTTTGATTAAAGTGGGATTTCACACGTTAGCGTCCATATATTTTATTTGCTGCTCCGGAACTCAGAAGCTCAGTATGGGATGATACTCCCATATATATATATATATATATTATATTTTACATCAGCCAGTGGACGCATTTACGTCTCCGTTCCTTCATTCATTCTCCTTTTTATTTTCTTTTTTTTCTTCTTCCTGAAGATGGCAAGACGCCGAAATCATCGAGATTCGTGAGTGTTAGTCCTTTTTCTTGTGTTCTCTAGCTGTAACTTTAATTACATATATATATGTTAATATCTTTTGTCATCTCATGATTGATTAATTTCATCACAGTTTTCTAAAATTCTTTAAGTTTTTTTTAAACTAGAGGGTTTAAAAAATTTATAAATAATTTCATGATTAGTATTGAAAGTTGTCCTTCAGTGTTTCTTGCACTATTGGCTTCCTTTTTTTTTCGTTTTGTACGACTTAGTAACAAAAATTAATATAACATCACAGTAAGATTACCTGCATAACTGCAGATGTATGAATATGTATGTCTTCAAAATGTAAACAAACAAACGCATTTGTATGCATTTGAAATGTTGAAGTTTTGGATGGTTTAATAAACCTCTCTTAAGAACTGTGCAGGAAAGGTGAGGTATAAACCAATAAAACATCAAGAAGAAACTAATACAGTGCTTTCTTTTGCAAAGGTCTAGGGACTTGAGTTTAAGCCTGAGACATTGGACCTGTCCAGGTCAAGATATTGAGCAGAAACCTTTATGGATGGCTGGTAGAGTTTCCCATGAACTCCCACTCAACGCTTCACAGATTAGCTGAACACTGCGAAAGTGAAAGGAAAGATAACAACAGTTAAAACACCAAAGTACTAATGACCATTCAATTTAACTATGTCAAAATATCATGTTCTGGAAAACAACCGCGTTTTAGGTTAGGTTTGGTAAGGTTGCAGGAGTTGTCCCATGGGAGAACACGCATGGCCATTGTGTGAGAAGTTCTGGTCAGATATTTTCATCTCCCTTATAGATAAATCCAGTGCCAGGTTGGGTATCGAACCCCGGAACTACTATTCCAGTGGGAAGCACCTAAGCCTCTAAACTACCTTGGCTTTTTACTTGATTATATGCTATCTTTTTACTCATTATAAATTAATTCAATGTTTTACTTAGAGAATTTTAATGTAATGTGGTGTTAGTTTATTAGGTGTTGGTAATCTGATATAAAATAATAATAATTAATTTATTGATTTTGTATGTATAATAACTGTACTGATAATTAATTATTATTGTTCATGGATCATGTTATATTTGTTTTCCCGTGCGAAGCTGTGGTATGATTCTAGCTTTATACAAGTGGTTTGAAGCAGTAGAAGTCGGACAGGCTGACCAACAATAGAGAGCAGACAGTTTGAAATAGCTAGTTACTGATTATTATTCATGTAATTTACTTAGTGGTAGTTATAGCTTTCGGGATCAAAGAAAGGTCTTCTTTAAAGGAAAGTAATCTTCAGAGAGAAAACATAACAAAGCCATCACTGAAAGATTTCTATATTGTTAGAAAGACGTCTAATGTCTTCATAAAACCACTAAAGTCCAAACAGTAAGGATCAAGAACGAGTTGGATCCCATGTTTCTATATATAAATAAACACTAAATCCTCCAAAGAAGAAAAATGCAAATTTATCTTACTAGTTTTTCAACATAAATTGCGGAGCATTATCGAACTAATCCTACCATTTAGTGCCTTCATTTATAGGCAGGGGACAAAAAAAGTTGGGCCAGGTCAGGCCAGGATATAATAGTGATCTATTGCTCAATTCAAACCAGTTGCTTCTTTACCAGAAAACCGTCTCTTCAACCCTTTACAGTTGCTTAATCTGATCGGCTTAAATTAAAAAATATATATATTCCCTAAATGATGTGAATTACTCTTCACTCATTATTTATTAGAACTTCTTTTGTTAATACTTGAAGTAGGAATTTTTTTTTTTGAAATCCTTTGTCAAAATGCCGCCATTGGTTTGATTTGAATATTAAATTAAACGAAATTTTGTTTGGAATAAATGTTGAAGTCAACAGATCACTAGTTAGTACCATGATGAGCATTAAATAAAACCAAAATAAAAATATTGTAATATGGATTATAGTATTTATAATTGACAGAATTTATTTTACATAATTTAATAAAATGAAGTGAATTTTTCAGGCAGAATGAAAAGAAAAAATTTTGAAAATATTCTGAATAGCTAAGTCCTATTACTATACCTCCTTATCTTCTTTTCATCAGTTTTTATCTAGTTTGTTTTTACGTCTGTTTTTCTCTCTCAACCTCTCTCTCTCTCTCTCTCTCTCTCTCTCTCTCTCATTATGCGTCATCACTTTTCAGACCAAAATAAAAGCTTTACTAAAAGTGTTTTACCTGATTTTTTTACTAATTCATGTGGCATTATTTTTCTAATCATGGTAAATACCATACGCGTTTTTTAAAGCTGTTTAAGAACAGAGTCAGAAGCTTCGTGTCTTTGTTATATTGAATAAGATAGTTGAATAGTTGTTACATTGGTTACAACATTTTAGTAATTAATAAATGTTGCATAAAAGCATGACGTAAACATAATATATAGTAGAATTTCCGCCCTCAAACAACTTTGAAAAAAAAATAGCCTCAGTTGGTAAATAACTTTCTCAGTTGGAGGACACGAATAAACATAATTATTTTAGCAGAGAAAAGTTCTGAAACAAGTTCTTATATTAATGGGGAGATTGCTCTCATTGACGAAATAATTACATCTCTTAATTTAATACCACACTGTATTGGCTATACTTATATGTTAGCTATACTAATCTATATTGGCCATACCATACTTATATATCAGCCATTCTACTGTATTGGCTATACTTATATGTTAGCTATACTAATCTATATTGGCCATACCATACTTATATATCAGCCATTCTACTGTATTGGCTCTAGTTTTGAAAATGCAAGAGGAACAACAATATGATTTGGTAAATGATGTTTCATTTGATAAGAATAAGAGAGAAACGTGTTTCCATTTCCCTAAGGAAATCATGAAAAATGATATAAAATACCTTTTTCTTGGTAAAATATGATTAGCGTTATCAAATAAAATAAAGGCTATTTTAAAAAGATAACGGCTTGTTGCACCGAGGCAATTCTACAAAGAGGCAAAGCACAACCGGCACGGGAAAGATTCGTAATCCAGTAGAAAGCAACTAATGCAGAAAAAGGAGATTAAAACAAATTAAGAGAAGGGAAGGGTACTACAGGAGGATAATGTCATGTCGTTTAAAGGTGCAAGGAAGCCATTCAAGTCTATAAATACTACTGTTATTATGGTCTTTGATAATAAAGTTTTGATAAATTTGTTATAGTGAAAACAATATTTCTTCATAAAATGGATGTGTGAAATGTTAACTTTTTCCTTATTCATTTAAAATTGCATTAATACCCAAATTATTCGATTGTGATTCATAATTAGACCGCTTCTTTAGCCTAACCTATTTGTTAGTCAATCCAAATGACAAGAAAACATAAGTGTAACGTATAGGACAGTGATGAAGAAATGGTGAGCATATTTTAAAAATTCTTGGAATACATAGAAAAATAAAATAAAATTACAGATTTACTGATAATAACATAACAAATTTGTAGAAATGAATTCTTAAATAAAAAGTTTGTGAGAAATGATAAAAAGAACCAAATTGTAAAAACAAAAATAAAAAAAAAACAGAATGAAGGGTCTAAATGAGAAAACGGATAACAGCTACTTACTAAGTTTTTTATTTATGGAATGTAGTTTAAAACTAAATAATCGCTGTTAGAATGAGGTTGATATATTTATTTCTAAAGTAAAACTGATGTATAAAAGTTATCTATTCTATAAGGTCTGTACACGTTACGCTGATGCAAGTTTAAATGATCCACGATGCCTCATGTTCAGAGATTCAAGAGTTTTTATGAAGTCATCTAGGAGTTTGTTAGTTCATAGATGTTAATAAATGGATGATTATGCATGCACATATTCCTCATAATTCTGTCGTAGTGCCCAACCGGTTTCAGATGGTATCCATCATCAGAAACAACTGAGTTAAACTTTTCTGTGGGTGGACTTCACTAATCTCTAATAATACCCCCTCTCTAGGGTAATTATTTATTAGTTGCTCCTGATATGAATATCACCTAAAACTGGTTCTGGCACGAATTAAGAGGATAGTCAGATATGAGTATGGATAACCATCAAAATAGATTTCCGTATAATAGTTTGCTACAATGTTTATAAATAAAGATTTCTTATTGAATTTCTGATTTCATTTTTCTTTTTTTTTGATAATACTCTTATCTTTCTTTAATAACCACACATAAATAATTGCTACACTTCTATGTTGTTTTAAACTTGAAAATTGTACCTGACCCTTTTATTATTCCCTAGGTATTTTAGTTATAACAGCCTCAATTATTCTGAGTAGATATTGGAAACCAGTGTAACAATTTAAATCATTCAAAATTTTTCCTTTAATTCCATAAACACATAGATTGTAAATGTATTTTACTTAAAATAATCAATTGCATGGCTTTTTTTATTGATAGCTAACTATGACCATAAAAACGTCCCAAGTATCAAGTTCCTTTTCACGATGAATCAGATTGGCTGCAGTCAAAAGCTTTTGATTTTATCATTTAAAATGGTTTTACTGTATACGTTGTTTTGAAGAATACTAGAGACCATTATCTATTAACATTTACTGACATACGCTGTCAGTATTATGGCTGCACAATCATGAAAAAGTCATAGTTTTGTCTCTTGATTGCTACACAGGTGTAAAACTAATAAGTATAGGGTGTTGGATAAACAAAATTCCTGTTGCAGGCATGACATGCTTACGATTTTTCATTTGATAAAGAAATATCGTTTTCTATAGTTTCTATATTTTCTATCGTTTAATATAATATCATTTCTTAAATGATTACTTGTCATCGTACATGCTTGAAACAAATGTTCATATATTGTTATTCTACAACCTCTAAAAAAACAGCGGGTAAGAGGTTTTCCACCCTCTACAATAAAACAGATTCATTTACTATCATCAAATTACAAACAGCCTGTAATAACGAGAACTAAAAAAAAATACAATAAGAATTACCTAAAATTGGTTTCTTTAGTGAGTTATCATTGAATCAACCCAATTTGGTTGTTTATGAAATAATTGATTGAAACTGTTTTGCGTCTAAAAGTTAATTTTTATATTGGATTGTTGTTTTATTTTTGTTTTATTAATGATCAATAACATTTTTTATTGATAATCAGTAAAAAAAGAATATAATGGTATCGTAATTGAAAGTGAAATTATCTTTAGTTTACTTACCAAGGAAATAAAAAACTGAAAATCCTTGGGTCTCTGAGAACAGACTGAAGTAAATATTTTGACGTAGGAGCAATAGCTTGAGTGACTAAATATACAATTAATGTTTAATTATTTCAACAATTAGTTCTTTAAATTTAACGGAGCAGCCATTATTTTCTATTACTATTACATTTTTTATTAACCATTTCTTTTAAATATTAATGAATGGTTCCTTATTTCTTTTATATAATTGATCACGACAAGTAAAACAACTTCATTGTTGTTCTTTTTTGTTTGCTCATTAATTAAATAAAAAACTATTTACTGTAATGATTTAAATAAGAAATAATTTACTGATCGTTCTTTCAAAATGGGTTTGTTTCATGTTGTCAAAATACCAGAATATTAATTGTTAAGAAAAATAAATCAATGATGGCAGTGGAATTTGGTTGTGATATTTTAAAATGATTACTGAATTAAGAGATCATTGTTAAATATTCATAGACTAATAAAGAAATTGGCAAGATATGTTAAAAATTTGGATTACTGTTTTAATTTAAAGAAAGAATGATTTACAAGAAGACATTGTAATATTTAAAACTGACAAAAGGTCGTTGTCTGAATTATAAATTTGATATAATGTAAAAAGAGAATAACATATGTGGTCATGCTTCATTTTGACAGCTGCTTTAGATATGTGAGCGGTTACAAGGCGCATTCGTAAATTTGATTCAATAGGGAATACGCCAGAAGATAAAACTCCGTTATAAATGTCTGAACACGTCGTCATAGCCAAAGATAACCGGTATTAAATATAGGAATCGAGCAAGCTGAACGGTAACTGTTAGACTTATTATATTTCCTAGACAAATAGTGCTTAGCAGAGGATTGACGTGAGACTGTTCTGAAAGTTGGAAAAAAACTAAGAAAGAGGAGGGGAGACAGAAAGATCTCTCAGATAGGGCCGACCCGACACTGAATCACCCAACCCTAAAAAAAATACCCTAGGTAAAAAAGGCCCTAGAATCGTGGCATGCTATAAATATGCTGCCCTCAGCTAGCCGCTTTGAGATCCAGGGAATACCTTCCGACTTGCATCGTCACATCGTCCCCTCACTGTCTGTCAGCCTGTTTACACCGAGAGCGCTCAACAATCCAAATTACTTTCTTAGAACGATTTCGTCTTGTCACCAAGGTATATATTACATCTGTGCTTCAAGCACGGTAGTTTAAACAGAACTAAAAATACTTACGCAATAATAATAAAAAATCTCTGTCACCTATTTGTTATATGAATAATTATATTCACTTTGCTGTTAATAATTTAGGCTCATTTAACATAATATTCTAAAATAAACAGCTTTGACCGCATTGAAAATCAATTTTCCTGGACTGGAAAGCGCGTCAAAAGTCATGGTTTAACTGTGAAATTCTATATATCCTCCGGATGATGATGATGACCGAAATATGAAGGTGAGTCTATGTCTTATATAATTTTTTATACTTTTCTTTAGTTTGGTTCACCATATATATCAAGGGGTTCAGCACTTTGAAAACTGGTACTTACTCTGTAAATGAGTCGAGGCCCCAGAGAAATGGGTACTTCCCTATCGGAGGGTTCGACCCTGGTCTTTTAGTTTTACTAAAACTGTTCAACAAACTATATAAAATAAGTTGACTGAAAGAAAAACAAAAAAACATTACAACATTTTGACATCTGTCGTTAGCAGAAACAGGTGTGAGTTTTTGTGTTTTGCTCTATGGTTTTGTGTATATATATATATGTAAGGAAAAACAAAGAAGAAAAGACTAAAACAGTAAAGTTTTAGTTTCAGGCGACATCAGGAGAACAAGTAAAGTGAGAGCAATCAAAGCAATCGAGTTGTTTGTATGCAATATTGCAATGGAGTGACCTGCATCCACTGTTCAAAGGTGGCAGAGAAGTAGGTACACTTAATATTGAAGGAAGAGAAAGTTGAAAAACGTGAAATTCAAAACAAGGAACAGAGAAACTTACAAATATCACTGACGAAAAAAAAGAGGAGATGAAACTATATGATGCATTTTGAATAAATTAAAAGTAAAACATAAAGAGCAAAAGAAGGAATTTATACAACAATAAATAAAATGTGCTTAAAGTGATATAGATTTAATATATATAAAATAATAATTAAAAATATATGATGGCCTTTGCAGGTATTTAGTAATAAAAAAGGCAAAATATGTAATAGAAAATATAAAAAATAATGAGTATAAGAACAAATCGTTATTTCTTTAAAAACTTTAAAATAAAAAAAAAATATTTAAAATAGTTTTGAAACAATTTAAGCACCAACCAAGTAGGATTTTCAACTTGGCAATGCATATGCTCATACAGCCATATGAGTCGTTAAATTTTCAAACTACTCTTTGTCCTAGTTTAGTTACTAATTCGTGAACAAACAGGATAAATTTTTATTGGTTGAACGTATTTTTGTTTTTGCTTCTAGTTTAATGAGAAATCAGTTAATCTTAATCCATCATAATTCATTTGCTGCTCATTTTCCACGTTTCTATTATTAGAAAACCTACCCTATTTAGCAAGCCGTATGCTAATCAGTCTCCCTAAATCTTCTCATACTGTCATACCCTCACAAGAAATAACAAGCTGATATAACCATAGATAAATTGATACCTCTAGGTTTAAATGAAGCAGGCGTTCTGGTAAATGATGTTGCGACCTTATAATGACTCAAACACAAATATATATATATATATATATATATATATATATATATATATATATATTTTCACTAACAAGTTTTAACCATAACAATCAAATTAACATTACATACAAATTATATACGACGTTTCGGTCAGCTCTGACCATCTTCAGGCACTAATAACTAAATAATAACAGAACTCAAATACAAAAAAAAGAGTTCTGTTATGATTTAGTTATTAGTGCTTGAAGATGGTCAGAGCTGACCGAAACGTCGTATATAATTTGTATGTAATGTTAATTTGATTGTTATGGTTAAAACTTGTTAGTGAATAAAATGGAAGTGAAGAATAAATCTTTTGGTGAATTACTTTATATTTTACCAGAAAGGTGGAAATCTATAGTGAGAAAACTTGAAAAATTAACTCGGAAAGAACAAAAGTTAAAATTGGCATAATTTTTAATAAAACATGTTTGATTGAAGGTCTGCTCCCAAAATACACATATATATATATATATGTATATATATTTCGTCTTCCACCCACAGTC
This sequence comes from Hermatobates lingyangjiaoensis, assembly GCA_026182355.1. Classification (NCBI taxonomy): domain Eukaryota; kingdom Metazoa; phylum Arthropoda; class Insecta; order Hemiptera; family Hermatobatidae; genus Hermatobates; species Hermatobates lingyangjiaoensis. Next base: position 466,419 of record JAPFBL010000632.1, read on the forward strand.
TCAAATCAAATGCATGTACCTCTTTTTTTTCCTTCTACTCTCTTCTTGCAGACTAAATTTGGTTTAAAATATTGATCCAGTAAGTGTTTTCGTTTTTTATGAGTTTTTTATCAGTTATTTAACTGTCCGGTTTGCACTGTTTAGTAATTTCATTTATATATATATATATATATATATATATATATATATATATTATATATATATATTAAACTAACTGTTGGGTTTTTGATTCTGACGAGACCACTTGTTACGGTTAAAATATCTTATTCTTATTTCCCATTTTCTATTCCGGTTTGATCATATATATATATATAAATTAATAATCAACAATAACTCTTGATACCAAACAAACAAACAAAATACCACAACAAACAATATATATTAATTAAAATGCTCTAAGGCCTTTTGTAAACGCAATAACAAAAGGCCTTAGAGCATTTTAATTAATATATATTGTTTATTGTGGTATTTAATTCATATATATATATATATATATATATATATATATATATATATATGTATGTATGTATATATATAGTAGTTTCCTGACCTCAGAATAGCCAAAAATTGTGCAGAAAATATTTTGTAAGCAGTACAGTCTAACCTAGTAATTTTGGCTGAAACTTTTTTGAAACCAAACTTTTGATTGTCCATGAGAAGCTACAAGATTAAATAACTAACAAACCTTACGCCAGATGGTGGAAGTACTTCCTTATATGTCACTCTATTCCCTGTGCCATTGTGTAAAGCTTAGCTACTCCGCTAGAACATACTACCATACAAATCTTCATCTGAAAATTAAACCTATCAGTATTGATTTCCACCTTTTCTGGACATTAAATATCTCAATATGTTTGTTGTCTTATACCATCCTTCAAAAGAGAGACCTCAATGCGTAAAGTACAGCCTGAGGTTGTCATAATGAATATAAATGATGGCACATTTCCCTAATCACGCAAATTTCCTGACGTACTTGAATATCACTGTCACCAAGTGTTAATCATTCCACTTCGGCTAAGGAGATCCACTGACTTGATTAAACTTACTGACCAGTTCTAATCAAAAACTGATGATTAAGTTGTAAACAATCAGAATACCTTTTGTTTTGGTTAACGTATTTTTCGTCCACGATTAAGTCCCTTACTTCATTTTGTTTAAGATGGTATAAGTTCAAAATGAACTTAGGATCATCAGGCTGGTCCTAAGTAGTAAAAACTAATAAAAACGCAATTCAGATATTCCAAAATAAGTGAGACCTTCTTATTATTTGTTCCATCACAAAAAAGACAACTTTTGCAAGACTGTTTTCCTGGAATTCTCCTCCTATATCATTCCAAGGATGCTACTGCTCATATGAATTCTGTAGAATGACTACTCTTCCCATTACTAAATGACTAATACTCACAAACAACCTAACGACTAAAAGGTCACGGAAACTGACTGACCAGTACAATTGACCAAGAACAACTGGTGTTTACTTACTACACATACATCAGAACAGTTAAGTTAAGAAAGACATGACCTTAATAACTAATTACTTTGAGTCTGTCAGTGCACAAAAAGATTCCATTGTTCTTCGTCGTTGATAGAGAGTTAGAGTATAGTGATATCTATAAAATTTCTTGTAAATCTTGTCATAACATAGACTAGACTGATAACTCATTAAAATTGCATATCAAACAAAATAAACATTCTATTTTTGGATCTGGTCATCTTATGCCTCATTTTTGCATATTATAATAAAAATTACGACATAAATTAGTCAGAAACTAAAATAGTCTGGTATGAAAAATCGACATTCTTATGAAATAATATTTAGTCTTCATTAACTAAATTTAGCATATCAAATGCTATGCATATTAGTAATAGTTTATTCAAATTAGACTCAGTATTAAGAGCAATGACCTTGTCTACTGGTTTTTATCAAACAGCGGGTAATGTATTTCTCATTTGTTTCCCACCTTCTTTGTTAAACACGTCCGGCCTACTAGTTTCATTTTTACGCTTTTTAAAATACCAAACACATCCCTTTCCTCAACACCATACTATGCCTGCATTACAGTAATCCCTCTACATACGATTCATTATGTGGCTCTTTGAAGGGCCAATTACTTTTCCAATATTTTCATCCCATTTCTGATTTCTTAACTGGTATGGATAATTCTTTTCTCATTGAAGATTATTTTGCATTCTAGCATAAAACTTACTCTATTTTTTGACATTTTTTACACTGATCAAGGTATATTGTTCTAACACTTTGCTATAACTTTTGACATTGTTCTCTTAATTGACAGTGATGTATTTATTATTTTCTCAAGCTTCATTAAAAACTAAGGGCATTAACACATTTACAAATAACCTATATGTGATCATGACATCCAAAACTTTGATTATTCTAACGCATGTTTGTATTCCATTTAGACGCAACAATAACATCAAAATATTTCTAAAAAGTCAATTCATTCTGAAATATAAAAGAAATAAATACCACTCAGATTTACTCAAGAGATAATTTCTTATACTATATATAAAATATAGGTTTCTATAGGAAAGGTTTACTGTTGTATATACTTTGAACATCTAAACCACAGTAAAAAGTTAGAAAAATGACTAAGGGTTGTTAGAAGTTTGAAAGGGCTGGGAAGGTAAGACAGGGTAAACAAAGGAGTTCAGACAGAAGTAAGTAGGACAGCTAGCAGATAGTTGTTACTTACGAGTATTTCTTCATGGACTTCCTTGTTTGCTCTGACATACCTTTACATCCCTTGTTCCCTTCCTTGCACTTCAAGCCCTTTAAAATACCTTTCTTCACTTCCACTTTTCTCAACCCAACACTAGACGTTTTTAATCACCCAACTCAAACAATGGTCGAATACCACTTGTTTTCGTTGAAATATCTTAGTAATTTTGCTGATTTCTTATTGTGGTTTAGACGTTGATATTTATTTCACAAGTTTCACGTGGATATCTTTTACATAATATAAATAACGAACAATATCTTATTGCGAATTTGTTTATAAGATATTTTTTCTAATATTTGGAAGCCTGTTCTAGTCTCTTCTTTCATACCTTGTAAGGCACTGCCTATGCTGTTGGCTGATATATTTTGGCTGATATGTTTTCGCGTTCATCATCGTGACATCACAGGAGGTTTCTTTTGTAAAGTTTTATATATATATATATAAATTGTAATAATATTGCAATTCCTGTATACCATTCCTGTATTCCTGTATGCCATTCCTGCCCTCTGTGAAACTGAAGTAGGGACTGCGAGCCCTCTCCAGGAAGGACGGCGGAGGCTGCAAAGCGTACGAGGAAACCGAAGAGGAAAGATGGTTCTCCATACACCCACAACAATAGAAACTACAGAAAACACCAACAACCAGTATCTAATGAAAACCACTAAGCAAGATAGGAAACACCGAGTTCGACGAGGTACACTTCCAAGCATGGATGCCAAGACCTTCATCCAACTCTATTGGAAAATTAAGTAGGGACTGTGAGCCCTCCCCTGGAGTGAAGGCTGAGGCGGCCAAGCAGACGGAGTGTGCTAAGGAGAAAGGTGTTTAACAAAAAACACCCACAACCAATAAGAAGTGTCCAAAGTAATACGCAACAGGAATTGGCTCGTCTTTTTCAAATTGTAATAAGTATACTCAAGTTAATTGTGGAGCTTTATTTACTAGTATATATTTAAAAGAAGAACTGCTTCTAACTTTACAAATATATGAATATGCACATATATAAAATAAATTCATTGAAAGAACACACATATACAAAAAATCACTAAAGGTCACTAGTATATTTCAAAGTAAAAATCCAAAGTTATAGGCCTTTGAACTTTAGTGTTCTAGGACAGAAAGCGTAGCTCATTCGTTATTTGGCACCTATTTTATTTACAATTTTAGATTACTTTGGGTTAATTCTACATCCAGAGGCTTTGCGTGTACATCGCCAATTACTAAAGTTTATGAAAACAAGTATATTTAGCTCTTGCGTATAATAAGGCTCTTTTCATTCACAAGATTGGGACTTTCAATCTTCAAATATTTCTACTTTTATTCATAAGATGAATGTCAATTTTACCATCCTACATCATGAACCTCTCCAAATCAAGATTCCAACCATTATTACTTTGATACACTCTAAAATACAAAAATCTTGAAATGTTGTGAATTAGAAGTGCAATTTTAATGGTGTATAAAGAGGTTATAATAACAATAGTTTATATATAAATATATATATATAATAATCACTCGCGTTCCTTCGTTGGACGTAGGGAGATCTGTCTCACTTCGTCCTCTCTTATAGTCTTCTCCTGATGATGAACAACAGTTTGAAATATTGAATATAGTAAGCGTATATTTCTCTTTTTTTTTGTCGTGTTTTGTGTAATTTAAAGTTTATAAGTCCATGTGGACCTTTTCTTCAATATATATATCAACTCACAGAAAAGAAACACATAAAAGATGTTATAAAACTCACTGCCATATTTCTACTACACCTTTATCAGATATAAAGATATGTCCCACTTCATAGAAAAAGCAAAGAATCCAAATCAACAGTCCTTGCTTGACTTCGGAATGCCTATAGTAGTGAGTTTTTGTGATTTCATGTATGCTATTTCTTTCTATGAGCTTGGTTTATTTATTTCACTTTAATTATTTTGTATATATGCAGTGTTTACTGTGAAATGCTGTTATATATACACATTGTTCCTTGTTTTATATTTCATAAAGTCGCATAGAAGAATTGTGAGTAAAAGTTGGGAGACAGTGGACGAGCACGGGAGGTAATGAGATGGTCCAGTGGAGGAAGCCCTAATTTGGTTGCTTCCAAGACTGGAGAGGGGGGCACGGAAAACAAAACAACAACAAAACTCACCTGTCTTCAGAACCATTCTCCCGTATTTACTCCGAGCCTGTCAGCATGCCCTCCCATAACGGGATAACTCCACCATCTTGTCTACTCCCAATCTACATCATCTTAGTCATCCTTTTTCTCTTAATTACCAACATTTATTCCATACAAAACAACATCTGTATACAGCCATTAACTATAGCTTGAGCATTCCGTGTACCAAATACTAGCTGCTTCAAATTCTTTGTTTTTCCGACTAGTTTGATAAAACTTCAACTTTCATTTCATATAGTTAGTTGGCTATATAAATTTGCAAAAAATAAAAGAATTCATAAAACTTATAACTTTTTTGACAACTATCCATAGAAAGGTATGATTTTTTTTTATATTTTTGCTTAACATCGTCGTTATTTTTATTTTGTAGAAGACATGTGGTTCCTGTGACATTGCTGTACCTACTTCAATTAAGAATAACAATTATTTATCGTAAATTTCATTAGGTCTATAGAAAGGTATTTCAAAAATTAAAAAAATCGAAATATGTTCAGTTTATTTAGACTTCGTTTTCAAAATATAACTAAAAACTAATCAGTAGCAATTTTTATTATTATATAATATATATATATATATATATATATATATATATATATATATATGGGGAAGAAATGTAAAGTTATTCAGGTAACTCGCTGTTCTAAAACTCTGTCATTTATTTGACCAAAACTCACCTCTAAAAAAGAGTTGACTTTTTCATTTATTTATTTGATATTTAATTATTTAAAAGTAAGTGAACCCGTGATAAATTTGGGTTGGAAATTTTAAAATGCTAATACCGTAATGAAATGTCATATTTCAAAATATGTTAATAAATATATTGATAAACTGTTAATAAATCTATTTCAGAATTTCAAACAAGCAATTTAATTATTTTTTTATAGTTAACAGTGTATTACGGATTACTGTGAAAATTTAACTGGAACGATTGGTTCGGGTATTTCAGCGATGGAACAACTTATAAACGCTTGGATTTTCATATAACATGTTATTGACATCTGGAAATTATTTCAAAGAATTAGTTCATCTTGAAAGAAATAATTGAGTTAAGTGACACAGAAAAACTTGCATTTAACTTTAGAGTAGTTAAGCTATTTTGTGACTCTAGACTATGATTCTCGTATTTAGTTTACGAGTTATTTTTTTTTTGTTCTGATTGAATAATTATGTTGGTAAAACCTTTCTTTTAAAAAACGACTAGTTTCTCCATAGAAGTAACACGTAACAAAAGCCACTTTTTTTTTTTTTTGAAATTTCTAGTGATCAAGTTGTTTCATAATTACAAAAAAAAACATAATTTATATCTGCATAATTTTTAAAAAGAAGTCTTTCCTCTAAATTTATTATGAAAAACAGTTTGTAACTCCATGAAAAAAATTTACTGGTATAAGACTGACAAATTAATTGTCCATTAGGTTTTGATTTTCCACGAATGGATATATTTTTTTTATTTACTATAATATCATTTGCTTAGACAAAAACAATGAATAGTTAACGATTGAAAAATAAATTATACCAGATAGATATTTGTAAAAAAACTGCTACAAGGTAAACTTGTTCAAAATTCTTTATTCTACCCAAAATATTGCCATTTTTGATTCTAAGCGTTTTCAAATTTTTGAGATCTGCATTAGTAAATTTCATTATTTTATTATAAATTTCAATTTTAATAGTAATATAAAGAAATATTATATATTCTATTATATATACCATAATATATATATATATATATATATATATATATATATATAATATCTTTAAGAGACTCTGTAGATTGTATACATTAGCACATAGTTATATATCTAAGGTTGTAAGACCTATTTGATGAATTTAAGGAAGTCATAAGTGAACACCACCTGGTAGTTGTTAGGATCGGTAGGCAAGACGATTGCTCTTGTTAACTCCGTGTATGATTTGAATAAACAATTTTCTAATTTTTTTGATATTTGATTTGTCAAATTTAAATAATGAAGAATTGGTGTTATTTTCTAATGACATCTATCTTTTATACGTAATCATTTTACCATCTGTCCCATTTTTGGTATATTATAATTTTCATTATCTAGCTATGTACAAAAATAACCACTACTTTGTTCCCCTTTAACTGTGTTTGACATTTAATTTAGTGATTTACGAGTCTGTTTTATGGATATTTCATAATGTTTTTGTAAATACATGTAATTTTATAATATTTGTATAACATTTGCAAAAATTATTACACTTCAGTTCTCTAGAACCTTTTTTTCATTAAGAAAATAATCTACGTTAATACCTTAGAAAAAATTAAATAGATGTTAAAAGTATTAAAATGTCTAGAAAGTGGATTCAGTGACTCATGATTTGGGAAAACAGTTACTTTTGAAATTACAGGTGGTGCAGAAGGTCTGGCTATTATGACAACTGGGCTAATGTGCATTTATTTAAGTCATCAAAACCTCAAAGAATTCTCAATTCCCAAACGTTTCAATATTTAACCTGAGGCAATAAGGATACAGAATCCATATTTAAAAGAATAAATTAGAAACTATAATAAAGAAAATGTTCTAAGAATAAACTTATAGTTCATGGTTTGTAATGTTACACGATTTATAACTCTAATGTAGAATTAAGATTATATATATATATATATATTATATATATATTGTATGTTTTGTTATTGAGGGCTAGGTCGTATTAACAAAACATACAATAGAATAGAGGAGGTCAAGAATAATTTATTGAGATTATATATATATATATATATATATATATATATAATTTTTGTGGGAAAATGACTACAAATCAAAACAGGCTACAAGAAAATTCGTATTTTTTGTAGTTACAAAAATATCTGGTAGTTCTACATGATCTATTATGATTTTTAACTCTATCTCTCAGTTTCCTTCTAAAACACAACACTGACAGGTGATATTGTTTTCTGGAGTAAAATTCAGTTGCAATACTTGTTCTATGATAACATAGAAGTCAATATCAGCTTTTTGAAAACTGGGAGAGGCCTTCACCAACTCTCGAGAACTTCTGTTTCTTGTTGTTATCAATTATATTCAGAATTTAAAATAAAGTTAAGAATTTTGGCAAGTAATGACCATGATCTTCAAGATTTTTGTAAATATCTGATACGTTTATTTGTCGTTAGACATTAGTTTAAACAATGTTAAAAAGAAAATAGCCGTTTTAAAATTATAAGTAGATAAAGTTTATTTATTACTATTCAAGGTGGCCTTAAGAAACATATTAGAAGTAATTAAAATATTGTTCACGCAAGCTCTATCGATTTGCAAAACAGTACCGTTGTCATCCAACAACACTGTCAAAATGACATCAATGTTAACTGCGACTCTAATGAATCCAATTAGTAATCTTCTTAAATTGCCTGAAATAATGACCGTTTTTATGGCTCGTTGTCAGTTTATTAGAGGCACTTGCAATGATATTGTAATGAAGCCGAAGCAGTGTACTCGGAGCAGTCTTTAACACTAAACCAAACTATTGCATTACCATACATCTATATTATAAGCATTGGCTAGATCATAACTGATGCCAATCTCTTCAACAATATAGATAATAGTACCTTTAGCATCGCATTTTTTTAAATGTTCCTCCATTTTTGTTTTGATTTTAAGTTCTGTTAAAAAAAACATTATTGTAATGAAATGTGTCAAATATTTAGGTAATTAATAACATACACGCTCATACACACGCATTCACTTTCTCTTTCACAAACACACACACACACACACACTTTCACATATTCAAATACACAAACAAAAACATATATAAACAGATATGATCAAAAGAAATAGGCCAACGAGAATAAATTATTAAAGTACCTAGAGAAAAACATATGGAGAAAGAACCTACATAACTGACTTCCCTATTTCAAAATTTATCGGTAGTATGAGAAGTGGATGTTTAGGTGGCTAGCTGCGAACAGACAGACAGCTGGTCTATGAGGCCGATCAGCTTTGGCCAGCATCCCAGGATAAGCTTGGTGAAAAGAGGAGTGAGAACAAGTGATGGAGATGACATATGAAGACGAGGAGAAAATAACTTAGTGAGGATGTCGGTAGGTAAAACAAGACTTTCTATCAATCAGGAAGGATCTCGTTAAGAAAATTTATCCCTTACAAGGATAAATCTTTGGTTTGCATCTTGGAGCTTACAACAAATAATATGTATACTGATTGACAAAGATCGAAGTTTAGACTTTTTTACATAAGAAAGAAGGCATCTATTGCAATGGATGTACTGTTGAGTAACATTAGATATGGAAGGAAGTCGAAAATCGTCTATTGTTAAAAGTAAGGTCAAGGTTTAGAAAAAAAAAAAGTTTGTCGACGATTTCTGAAGTAAAAGAGATTTAGGTGAAGTAATTTTGAGTGGAGTGAAGGAAATTACTTCTTTCGTATTCGTTTTCGTATGAATGGCTTAGAACTTCAGATGGTAAACGTAGGAGCATTCCTTTAGTTATCCATGCTACTCCCTTATACTCGATTTTAACATATTCACTGTTTCTGTGTTCAAATTTTCAGGCATATTCCTGATACAAAGACTAAAGTTAATTTAAGAGCTTCTGGGAAGCCACATACTTGCTTACTTACGTCTAACATAAATTTCCCCCTGGACCTTGCATCAATCGTTAAATCATTTTTTTTTTCATTTTTACTTATTCATTGTTTTTGTAAACCTTTATAATATTATTATATTAATTATTATTGATTTTTTGATTTATTGTTAATAAATTTCTTGATTATTGCTAATTATTATAATTACATTATTATTATTATTATTATTATCATTATTATTATTATTATTATAAATCTATTTTTAGGTTTATTTTTTTTAGTTTTTTATGTTATATAGGTGTTTATGGTTTTCATTATCATTATTCCTTCACTTGTTTATTATTTCTTTCTTATTCTTTATTCCCTTCCTCCTCACTTGACGCTTGTTGGTTGTGGTTGTATCACTGATAGGTATCACTCTGTAATGGTTGTGCTACTGCTGATAGTTATCGAAAACTATTCAACAAACATATTAAACAAAATTAGAAGATCGAATCATTTAGAAGATAACATAAAATTCACTACAATATTTTTACTTCCATCGTTATCAACTGTTTGAAGTGAATAAGACACACGCCATCTTCAAAAGAAATAAAGAATGTAGAAGGGTGAAGATGCAAAGATGTTCACGAACAGTTAGAGCGTGTACTTTAAAAAGTATATTAATATAAATAATAGGGTATTTTATTACATAAGACATCTGGCATATAGAAATATTCATATGTGAGATATATCAATATATCTTACTAAAATACAGGTAGATGTATTTTTTTTATTGTTATTATTGATAAGCACATAACTTTTTTTAATAATTAAATTGAAAATGAAAATAATTCAAATCGTAATGGACTTCAATTTGTAACTGCTTGCAGTAAATACTAGTAAGAGGGTATAGGGTAATATCTTCCTTTAGACGAGGTCATGATTGCACCTTCAGACATGAATCCAAAGTATTGAGGAAGTTAGACGAATAATTTTTTTTTTGCGCAAATTCAACAAGAATGGATACGAAATCCGCTGTGAGATATCCTTCAGGATGAAGGGTTATAACTCGGCTTTTTACGACTCAGAGATAAATCGGATGGTTAATCTACGACAGGTATTGTGGACACCTGGGAAAAGCCGTAACTCAGGGGAGATGCAGATCCCCAGTCGGTTGATTGTCACCCCGTAAGACACACCTAAAGCCAGTCTGCTTTCCTTTCCCTACAATAAACACTGAATGCCAACCACAATAAATTTTACTCTTGTATAAACCAGTGTGTTCTATTATTTTCTCTTAAGCTCTATAGTTCTTATATACTCTGCAATAAACCTACACCTATTTCAACTGTAGCAGTAACGTAATGTAACTATTCCTTTATTCTGTCAATACTTGATTGAAAGTTTGATTTTATTTTATTCAGAAGAAATTCAACTTTTTATTATAATTTTTTTATGTATGTTAAAATATGTAATATTTACTTAACAATTTTTTTCATTTATATAAATGCAAATCACATATCTATTCGAGGAATCATCATATATTGACTACTAATAAATTTGTTTTTCTATTATGTTTGTTATAGCAAAATTAATTTAATATATTTGTTGAATATGTATCTGGCTGTTTCGTATTCCATAATGTAACACAATTGTCTTTATTACTTTATGTAAACGAACGTACAGGAAACATGCTTTAGGGACACTTCAGCCAAGTCAATTAAATATAATTAATTGGAATCATTATAATTATTAAAATAATGGAAGTTCTTTCACTAAAATGATTATGTGGCAGTTTAATCATTTAAAACTCTGATGACAGACTTTGATTATACTTCAAAAACTGAACACAGGCATTCTACTTAAAACATTGTGGTATAGGACTATACAAGACTCCTTTGGAAAGAGAATAGGGAAAACGGGAAGCAATACTGGAATTCTCTTCAAGGACACAGACAATCAAAGAAACTTCTCAGTAAGTTTGAGAATATACAAATATTGTGTTGTATGGAAAGGGGCAGGCATAATCTAAGGATTTTAACCGAATTTTTAACGAGTCACTGCAAACTTAATGGCTATCTGCGAAGAATGGGCATTATCGATGATGGGTTGTGCAGATTTTGCAAGTAAGAGGAAGAGACATCGTTGTACCTGCTGACTGACTATCAAACCACTTTGGTACACAAAGGCAGGTGATTCGGAGCACTCAACAAAACCATAGAAGAACTTTTACCGTTGGATACAGCAAAAGTGCTGAGTTTCTTGGAGGCACTGAAGCTAACTGGGATACTGTAGTACAGGAGAGGGGAAGTACAATAGGTCTTAGAATGCAGTGCTATAATCACCCTCAATGAAAATGAAATAAATAAAACATACTTAAAGCATCCAGTCTGCAAGGTATGATTGATATATCTGCTCTCCTTATAAAAACATTAAAAAAAAAGTCCAGTACAACAGCTGGCATATGGTATTTCAGATAACAGTGAATGTTTTTATTACTTAATGATTCAGCTAGAGTTTCAATTAAGTTTTTCCTTGAAACATCACAAGTTTTTCGAAAGAGGATAGGTTAAGGAACACACATACCTTGCAAAATTTGTCTATCATAGTTGAAAAAATATATGAAATATATGTTTACATAGCTGGTATCTTGGAACCCAAGACTAAACATTAAGGTCTAAAGAGGCAAATTATATGTGTAATTTCAAGTTCTTAAACCTTGGTGTTTTTGTATGAATGACATAATTAGTTTTCTGACACATCTGATAGCAAAAGATTTATTTCTTTTGTTTTTCTTTTTTCTTGTGGTTTTGGACTTCACACTGTTACAATTGTACTACTTTTTTATTAATATCTCCAGTTATTTTTTTATTTTGATAATACAATAAATCTGCTTGTTATCAAACTCCTAAACTCCTTGAGTTTTAGAGATAGACACTACATTCTTACCCCTGTATATTATGAAACTAGATAAACTAGCTTTGGAGGAAATGCATGTCTTATATACATATTTTACGTTTGCATTGAGTAAATTTATACTGTTAACAATTTCGTAAAACAATTCCACGGTAGTAATTTCGGTGTATTGCCTATAAACAAACAAATGATATATCATTAACTACATTTTAACGTGTTGTATGTAAGAAGACTTTATAAGTCGGACTTTATCTCTGCAATTAAATCTGTAAATTCTATAAGTTATAAAAGCCATAAGCTATTTATATAAAAAATTCGAATAAAAATTAAAAAATATTTTTGTAAAAATATTTTTAATGGGTCAGAAATTAAAAATTATGAAATAAGTAAAAATAAGTAGCTGTCTTGTAGGTAAAACGAATATAAGGAAATATGTTTGTATATTATGGAAAATTTGCACAATACCCTGAATCTTTTTAGGAATGCAATCACGGGATGAATGCCACATATCCAGAAAAAGTGGGTGTAATTTCATCTAAAAATCTCTTTAAACTGAACTTGAATTTAAAAAAAAATTATTAATCTTCTAAGGAAGTATTTAAATATATATATATATATATATATATAATATATATATATATATATATATATAACCTACAATGTCACTTTAACTGTCACTTATGTAAAAACTAAGAAACATCAAACGAATAATGCAGACTTCGTCTGGAATAAGAGGTAGCTTATGAAAACATTCTATGTCAATGCAATGTAATCACATTAAATTGGTTTTGTCAAATAATACTTAAATCAGATGGAAGTGAGAGATACTCTGTTCCTCAGAACTATAATTATGAAGTTCATTAAAGAACTTAAAATCTTAAGTTCAATTTAGAAACGAGAAAGCGATGTACAATACGATGGATATGACTGCAGTGTGACATTGTGTAATAAGAACCAGACCTCAGTTTAATGACAAAATGTCAGGTCGTTCAAAATGGATATACCTGTAGTCAAATTAAAACAAATGAAATTATTACTGATCATTTATGAGTTGATATTAAATGTACATGATAGCCGTGCTAAATGAAAACCAAAAATTAATTGATTGTCAACCACTTTCAAATTATATGTATGCATAACATAATTGTTTACCATTCCAAATTTTTTTAGTATATGGGACTTACTAACACCAAAAGGTTTGTGTTACTGAGTCAGTGAGGTTCATTTGATGAATTCATATGTTAATTTTATGCATTTTTATGATTTTAATATAAACATAACATTATATATAAGTACTACAAAGTCGATAAACAGTTATTGTTATGGCATAGCCACCAGGCATGCTTGAGTATTACTTGTCATCAAGGATAGAATAAGATAAAAGTCAAAACGGGTTTGAAGAGTCTAAAAGGAATGTGTTTCAGTAAAGTGTGTCAGATATCAAGGACTAAACTCTAGGCTAGAGGTATGCAAACAAAATTTAAAAAAACTGCGTTTAGAAACAAAGGAAAAAGAATAATTTTAAAATTAACATTACAAGTTTTGCAATATTGACTACATTAGAATATATACATTTTTTATATGTTGGTAAAGTACAATTTTGTTACAATTTTCTCCTTAGTATGAAGCACATTTTAATTCTTAACTTTGAATCATAAAAGTGAAGAAATCATTGTTCAACGGGCAAATTTTTATGACTTCTTTGGAAAAGAATTTGTGACTATAAAATCTTTTATCGACCATTATTTAGTCACTTTGGAAGGAGTTGCTGGAAAAAAAAGTTGAGAATATGTTGGGAGAATGTCTAAATAATTTTGCTTCTTTTGATGTGTTGGTTGGAGCCGTTAGAGATTGAAGGAAGCATTAAACCTGTCTGGCATTCTAATTTTCTTGTGGAGATCTCAGAACAGCGTCCTCTAAGATTATATCCATATGGTGTTAGTGATTCAAATGATATCAACATTAATCTCAACTAACATCCGAACCAAATGCCACTTGTAATTTAAATGTTAATATGTTTTATAGCAACTTATTTTCAACTGAGTTTTTGTTTCATTGGTTCATTTCTTTTGAAGCTCCATCGGATTGAATTCTTGCAAATGACGTGTTGATGGCTTGATATCTTGGTGTGAAACAACGTTTTGGCAGTCTTTCTAGCAAAATAAATTATCAAGGTGATTGCCAATTTAGTTATTACATGCAAAAGAACCATGTAAAAATTTATTTATTTATATTATAGATTATGTGTTTTTTATGCAATAATTATGATATTGATTTGATTCTGTATAGTATTTTTGTTTGAACAACTGAAACATATGTAATCAACTTATAAAAACCAGGAAGAAATTTGCAAGCGTAACCAAAATCTTCAGAAAGAGTAGCACTTCTCGCATGAGTCACAAATTGTATGAATGGTCTTGTGGTAAATTAGACCACAATTGACTTTAGTAAGGAAATTAGGACTTTAGTCAGTCTTAAGGCTTTTACTGGCCGAAAGAATTATTTCAATCATACCGCTTATTCTTTGGATAGTTAAATTAATTATTATTAAGATTAGTAGTCTTACTTATGTATATTGTATGACAACTTTTAAAAGAAATTTTTATAAAAATTATTATGCTAGGTTAACAAATTGCCTAGATTATTACGATTAGAAAAAACTACATTAAAATCAAGATTTTGAGCGAGGATAGGAATTGTGTTCAATGACTCATAATACGGATAAACTACTATATTTGACATTAAATACGTTTCTCTTACAGTATTGGAGAATGTTTTTTCAGTACTCTTTAAATCTGTGTCTATAAAAAAAGTAGGGCATTTTAAAGAGTGAGTAGTAGAAGTTATGTTATTAATTCCATCATTAAGGAATTGAGGAAAGGAAACATTTTACAACCTCAATATATTTATCAAAAAACAGATATTATGGCATTTGTTGTAAAGGCAGGATATGAAAGAACATAAGCAATCCGTTGATAGGTTTTCTGCATTCACTACCATAAATTGTAAATCTTTGAAGAATCTACGAATAAGGACATTTACAGAAAACAGTTTAATTATTGTGAATTGGATTTAGGGAATTTAATTTTGTTATAAATATACTTTTGTTTATATATTCGAGATGGATTCACAATGTATAACCAATAGTAAGTTATTCTATTGATATAAATAAATAGAAACCTATTTGAAAATAGAAACATTAGTATGAAAGAAAGAAACTTATTCATAATAGAAAGCTTACAACAGTGGTGCTTTGGTAGAAGATGACTGGAGTAGGGTAATATGGTTCACAACGACTGAAGGACCACCAAAAACTTGTAATGATCAAAGATAGTATACAACAACGTGATCGTCTATAGCGGTGATAAAGAGAAGATGGCGAAGAATAAATAGAGGTTGTAGAATTTTTCAAGGAAATATAATTTTTTCATGTAATTCTATCGTTTCCAAGAAAAAATCTAGAAGTTTGCAAATTATTTTTTCAATATAAAATTATCTTTTCTTTTTTATATGACTTCATACAAGGCTACTAGTGGTGTATATAGTAAGAATGCATTCCTATTCTAAATACATAAGCTCAGAATGTCAACTTAATGACTGAGGTTCGAAATTGATTATTTAATTAACTTAAACTGAGTGACATGACTTCTACATTTTGATTACTAATTCCTTGATTAATTGTTCTATGTTCCTTCGTCATTGATGTTGGAGATTAGTTGAAATATACGATTAATAATAAAGTGTTACATTGCCGGTTTATGAAACCGTTATCATTGAAGAAGACTGGATTGGAATCATTAAAAAAGTATCGAGAGAAAAAGAACCTGTTGAGTGGGGGCGTAGGGAGACTGGAGACAACTGACCAGCCTAACAGGCCTTCCAGTGCCTCGTCTGTGTCTGCCGACACCCGTGTCCGTCAGATCGCTCCGTGGCATCGTCAGCCATCACACTACACTTAGTTTGTTAATTAACTATTTATTGTGTGCTATTTACTCATGATAAGAATGAGGAAAAACACCAACCCTGTACAAAAAAAAACATACAATGTTGACTCGTTTTAAAATTTATTGTCCATCCTCAGGTTCCAAAAAAAAAAAGATTAATATAAGGATATTTTATTCCATTTTACGTATTAAAACTAATTTTCTCATAAAAATGTAGGTTTCTGAAGGAAGCATCACTGATTTTTTTTAACTTCTTGAAGGTTTCTTGTATATAAAGAAAGAACTACATTCTTAATAGGAAAGTAAAAAACTCAAGGATTTAATAGGAAATTCAATTAGGAAAGGGGTTAATATTTCCAACTAGTAACAGTCAGCAGTCTCAACAAGTAGTATCATAAAGTAGGATGATGATCATTTGTAATAATCAATAACGAACGACATAAACCACCTTATATACAGGGTGGTCGCTAGAAAAGCGGAAATTTTGTTCAAAAGTCAAAAAAATGTATTTTTTCAAAGAGAAACTTTTACAAAGGCGGAAAATTTGAAGGTGAGATGAGATCGTGGATATAATGCAAGCTTGCTGCTTTCTATTTTGGTCCCTTTTTGATTAGTTTTAGGTTTTATTTGATACCCACATTGTGGAAGGAAACAGCTTTCAGGCTCTCATAATTATCCTTTTCAAAAGTAAAAATCCTACTTGGAGACTGAAAAAATCTTTAGTTGTGTTAGCAAATTTGTTTTGATCGATTACTTGAAATCATTTTAATAAAGTTTTTGATACTTCAAGGTGGTTAGACGCCTCCTCTAATTATCTCACTTGCCTTTGGAAGTCTGATAACAGTTTTCTGTTTCCTTGCATGATGTGTGTATCAAATGAAACCTAAAACCAATCAAAAAGGAATCAAAATAAAAATGAGTAAGAAAAATTTTATATTAACATCATGCATTTTATTCACAATCTATTCTGACTTTCGTTTTCCGCTTTTCTAGCGACCACCCTGTATATACTTTTTCCAGCCTTCCTACTATCTTGTGTCCTAGTTTTCACAAGTTAGAAAACATTACAGGTTTCTTACCTCTCCTCTTTCTCCACAACCACTATTTTCTTATAATCTTTTTGAAACTTTTTCAAGAAGCCGCAGGAGTTGAGAAAACATAAGTTTTCATTGAAATATCAGAATTACTTGACTTATTGGGACGGTGGAGGTATAGATCAATGTGGTCAGCAACTTTACTTCATTTGCTCTAATACTAATCCCCAACTTTCTTACTCTAACAGTAATAACAGGTAACCTTTCTGTCAAAATATTTCCTACATTTCCACAAGTTACGATTACTGATTAAAATTTAATTTGACTTAGATACATCCATCTGAGAATATTTTTCTTTTCACTTTGTCTTCTGACGTTCTCTTCAAGATGTACAGCTGTCTAAAATTTCAGTCGTTTTGTTGTTTTCTGTGTATTTTTTTTGTATTTAGTATAACCACCTGTTTGACTTCGAACTATATATATATATATATATATATATATATATATATATATATATATATATATATATATATATATAAGCATATGAATAATCACAACCTAAATGGAAAAAATAATCAAGCATTCTTGATCATTGCTCTATTAAGATTATGGTGATCTCTGTTATTGCAGAGTTTTCCATTTATTGCCTAACATCCATAAAAGACATCTGCTACTTTACATTTTTATTTTCAATAAGCCTCTAACCGTTAAGTTTTGTGATGGAGTGAACAACAAGTTAAGTAGATGTCTGCACGCTGTACTTCAATGTACCTTTATTCCCGCCAAATGGGCCCTACAAGGTGCCCCTCATCTTCTCAAGAGGTAGATATAGAAAGATTTCATAAATAAACAATGGAATGGGGGGGGGGGGGTATTTATAATTATAAAACCTTAAAAGTCGAATGTAGACTAAAATATAATAAAATATTTTTGACCACTCGGTACGTTCTCTAAGTTTAAATATTAGCATTTGGAAGTTCAATTTAAAGCTGAAAACTTATATATGTATATGTTATACGAGCATACACTTACAGTCTCTAATTTTCGGTTAGAACCGTCTTCAGGAAGGAGAAAAGAGGGAAATGTTTGTATGTTTCTTTCTGTACATTGAACTATATTTGTCCATTTCGGATCGTATTTCCAACGAAAGAAGTATATATATACATATGTATATGCTCATATTAATATAAAGAAAAGAACATAAAAAATCACTATAAAACTCACTTCAATATTTCGACATCAGTCGTCAACAGGAAGACGTACAAAGTACTTGTGTTGAGAAGCAAACTACAACTGCAACTGAGTTGCAGTTAAGTTCTCAACCCAAGTACTTCTTCCTGATGGCAACTTTTGATACCGATGAAAGCAGATATCTAGCAATCGTTTGCCTACAATTTCAATATTTTATTCTGATTTACCTGTAACCATGCACCTAAATCATGGCTTGCAACTATGATATAAGATTGAAGGACAAATTGGCTTAGACTGACATGGACACATGTCAGAAATAGCTATTTCTGGAAGCTAAAGTAGCAAAATGGCTGCAGAAATATTGTCAATTTGATACGATATACCTCTGGCATCAAGGTTTTTTGTAGCAGTTATTTTTTGAGTTCAACTAAAGTTAGATTTGTTTGGGAAACAGTCAGAAAATGTATTTTATGTCTCGTAGTTATAGTGACATTGAGTGTTATTTACAAAATGGCTTCAAAAGATTCGGTTGAGAGAAATGAAATCCTTATTCATAGAATACACAATATGCAAAATCTGTAGTTTGTATGCCCGTTTTATTCAGGGTACATTTCTTGTATAATTTTAATGAAACTTAATATTTCAAATGTGTCAATCTACATCTTCTAAGTTATTTCCCGGATGTAAATTGAGTTTGAAGTAATGCTATGTTTCCCCCTTTGATTAATTGAAGCAAATTTATTATTGCAAATTTGATGGATGCAGAAGCAAAAACCCAGCCATGTGTTATTAAATTGAACTCATAACCATAAATGAAGTCTTATTACCAGGAGATCCGTTCTTCCCTTTTCGTAACAGATCAATCATGAAATAAAATGGTTGGCTTAGTATGTCTGCTTCCTTTTTTTTTAATACTTGTAGTCCATTAATTTTTAAAGAGACAATTACGTGGGACGATCCTGATTTGAGGGCTGCTTTACTCATTTCTATACTTGAAAGAATAATGACTATAAAAATGGTTACATTTAAGTAAGCTTAACGGGAAACAGGAAAGAATTAAGTAATACATTAATGCTATCTACCATTAGAAACATGCAACACACTACAAGGATGGTATTTTAATTAAATAAAAGTAATCTGGGAACTTATTTATTATAAACAAATGATAATAAGATTTATTAGGCACAATTAAAATTAACAGGATAATTAAAATATTTACATTTGCATTCCACGTTTATCTGGCCACATTTCATTATATAGATACACTCTTCTTTTTGAGTTGTTAAGATAGAATTTCTGATAACTAATTAATTTACGCTCATATTATTAAGGAGTATTTAATTTGTTTTAACCATCACTCTTCAGGCATATGAGTAACATTTTTTTTTAGCCCTTAAGGTTTCAAAAATGTTTGATACCAATGATAAATTAGTAAATAATTACCATATAATAAGTTTATATGAACAAAAAACGTACTAATACGAAGTAAACAAATATCTGATGTATGTTAATTAGAGTAAGGGTTGAAATTAGAATGTTACACAAAAGTCTGATGCAATTGAGAGTATTTTCAGGTTGTTTTCATTTTGGTCATGCATCTTAATCTTGCAGCTATCAATAAGTAGAGCAGTTTTTTGTTCCGTTGTTTTACTGCATAAAGTAGCGAAAAAATTGTTTTACTACCTGAAGTAGTTGCTTACTACATCAGGAGGTATCTATACCCTTACTACATCCCTAGGATATACAAATGTGTTATGCCGAACAGGACCTTGCAGAGATTTACTTCCATAACCTACACTAAACAAAACATATGCTTGATAACATTCAATAGGCTGGCGGTTAAAAGACATGGTGATAATAAATGCTACGTAATATTGCAGTGTAGTCACAAACACAAGAGAAACAAAGTTAGGAAGGAAAGAGACAATTGAAAGGTTAAAGATCGGGAAAGAAAGAAAAGGGCAAGACTCCTTAAGACCAGTTTCTGGTCGGTAATACAGACTTTTTGATGCAACAGAGGTAATATCTGCTTGATATGGGAATGTATGAGCTTTTTATGTCGATATGCTTTCCAACCGCGGGCTCCAGGCCAAAAAAACACTTCGGTCTTATTATCAACACCTTTTGGCTTGCGGAATGGCTTCAAAAAACTTTTTAAAAAGACAGACGCTAGATATAAGAAGAAAAGTAGTTCATCTGATTGACTATGGAATGTGAAGCCTTCAAGGATGGGACACGATCCAGAAACCACCAACTCGAGGAAACCGTCATCCACTCAAAAGAATCACCCCCTCCCCTGCCTCCAAACACACTCAAGGAAAACATTTCACAAGGAATATTTCAGTCATTCATGTTTTCAACTTTAGACTGAAAACTGAAACAATTTATATTAACTTTAAATTTACTTTATTCACCAATCATGTTTGATATCTATAAGCATTGCTTATTACAGGAAGTGTTTTAAAATTATGCAAATTAGTACTAGATATAAGAATAATTTGTAAATTTTAGACCCCTATAATTTGAGAACAGCTTCAAGAAAGGCAAAAAGATAGTGCTGATTGTATTATTTTAATGAGGAACTCAATTCATAATCTAAAAGTCTTATCCTGACTCCCACAACTTCGTTTCTATTGAAATAAAATGGAATAATAGCTTGGCTTAGTATGTATGCATCCTTTTTTTTTCAAATACTTGTATTTCATTAATTTTCAAAGAGACAATTACATGAGAGGTGTTCTTGTGCAAATAATTAAGTATGGTGAGAATTAGTTATGGTAATATAATTTTTTTTTACTTTTTGATGAAATGATTTCATTCGGGCACTATATTTTAATTTGAAGTAAATGTTGACTGCTTAAAGAAATATAATTATTGAAAGAGGGTTGCTTTCAAATTCGTTTTCTTTTTTAAGGTTAACTATAAAATTAAGTTTAGTTTTTGATAGTTGTGTGATTGACAGATGTTCGGAGGACTTGTTTTGTTGGGCCAGACTGAGACAAGTGGAGGTACCCTGAAGACAGACAGAGTGGCCGGCAGAGTGGGGGAGAGCCCTGTAATGCGGTCTGTAATGAGAGGACTCTGATGGATCAGGCCCGATGGATGGATGCTGGAGTCGCCTCCGGCTTCACTGTTTCCATAAGATTTATGTCGCCTGATAGGGGATGAACTGGTTTTCCTTCTTACGCCGTAGTCACTATTTACTGCTTCCTTTATTCAACATGTTCATGAGAGAAACAAATCGTCTTTGTGTTCCAGCTTACCAAGTGTATTCAACGACATGCCATAAATAAATGATAAATAAATTCAGTTTTATGAATCATGAATTCTATGATCAAGAAGAGTTCTCTCTTTAATTTCTTCAACAACATAATATTTTTAACACCACTGATGTTAGAAATATTAAAAATATGTTGCCTTATGTTACACATTTGCTATGAGCACTAACCAGTTTCCAAAATTGTCCATTGCCAAAAGCAAATTAATCGTTAGTCCATGTAAAGAAGGAACAATCACACTTTCAGTGAATGAATTGACATATCCGACATTATTTCAAACATTCTCTACCTATATCTCTATCATCAGGACCCTGTTTTTCATTTTGTCTCCTCCTATCTATCAATGACTAACTAAGTTCTTTGTTAGTTGGTTAATTAACAATGATTCTATGAACTGATTTAAGTTGAATTATTTCCACATCTCTGTTAGCTTTAGTCTTGGTCTTTTCATACTTTAATATAAATCCAATAAATTTCTCATCTGAATATGTTCATATGCCTTGCTAACTCAAAATACTTATTACTTTTTCCTTAAAAATAAACTAGTTATGAAAACTGCCCTGATTGGGAAGAAACGTACAAAATAACAGAGTTTGTTTTGTAATTATTTTGAAATTATACAGGAGGATATAGTTCAGAATATGCAATTTTACATTTTATTAAGGATAATTAAACAAAATAAATAAAAAATTAGATTTATATAAAACTTATTTTTTTAAAATTTTTAAATTTAGAAGAATTAGATTTAAATTAAAAATTTAACAAAGGTAATAAATTAAAAATTTTGTATTTTATCAAGTTGAAAAGAATTGAGCATAAATATTATATAAAATTTTTATATAATATAGAAACGGTAATTTTTTTAATCTCAAATATATACAAAGGTGGAAGGAAGATTCAGATATTCACCAGTCCAGGTGATAAGAAGTTTTTGTCCATGCCTTTCACCTTTCATTCTTTTATATTGATTTGACATTTAACTGAAGAAGGTCACTAATTGTTGAAAATGTGTCCTTTTATTAATAAAACTTGTTTGCATGGTAACTTGCTATATAATCCCCAAGAATGAATAAAGTACCACCTAGAAACTGATGACATAGCTAATGAATTTCATATACTTCCTTTACAGCTTTTCTCGATATGATTCCATGATGTCTATGTCCAATATACTGTCTATATATATGCACGATAAACGAAAAACGGTCCGGCAGGACAGATTACACTTAAAATAAACTGTGACACATAGACAAAAACATAACAAAGACTCACTTTTCAATATTTCGACCGCGATAACGGCTTCTGTCTGTGTCACAGTTTATTTTATGTATATATATATATATATATATATATATATATATATATATATATATATATATATATATATATATATATATATATATACAGCGATTCACGTCTCTTCCTGAAGACGAGGACATCGAAATATAGTAGTGAGTTCTGTGATTTCATTTCTATGTGTTTTTTTTAAATTCTAGTTTATATATATATATATATATATATATATGAAAATTATTATAATACCACTTGATATAAATATTCAAGTAATTCACCAAAAAGGAAAAGGGAATAACTCTTCACTTGACCTATCCTTCATCATCAGACGCCAAATGAATTGGAAAAAAAATGAATTTTTCCCCATTGAGAACCCTTGCCTTAAATATCCGATTTGCGGACATCAAAGCAATCGATTGTATGTAGCATTGTTAAATTCATGGGAATAGAATAGGGGAAAACATTTCATAATTGATCATAATATTTATTCATAATAACAAAAACTTTAATTTTAGATGTTGAGCTACAGAATTCAAGAAGTGCTACTACTTGAATTCTCACTTGCTCTCTGAGGACGTGTACACGAAAGCCCTCGAAGTTAACCAGTTTAACAAGTTAAATCACTATAAAAATACTGGAAGTTAAACCATTGTAGATATATAAAAGTATATACGTTGAAATAAATTTGTAATATAGTAGTCTAACAAAGAACTTTAATTATTTTATATTTTAAATAAACACATAATGGAATATTCAATAGGTATGTTCATGTACTGCATTCTATCAAAGAAAATACGCATATTTTTCACTGCCTAAGTAATTCTCAATTCTGGGTGCACCATTGGATTGCAAAATGTTACAGCAATTAAAAATGTTTCATTTAGCTTATTTACATTTTCATAATAAACATGATGTCTCTCTTAAAAAAAAAATATTTGGCAGGGGTAAATGCCAATGGGCAATCTTAGTTTTAAAACATTTTTTTTAACATAATAATGTTAATAATACATTCTATCTATTCCCAATTATTGGGAAAACCTTTATGTAGAATTACATCAGAAAACCGTTAATTCTAAAAACCTAAAATTTAAGGTTTTATTATTCACGAGTATTTCATTGAATGGTTGGTACATTGATAGATTATGAGATTTTCCTATTCCTATGAAAATAAAGGTGCTTCTTACAATCAATGGCGTCATATAATTAAAGACTTAGAGCAAGGATTCTCAATGGGGGTCCAATTCAACCCCAGGGGTTTTCAGTGACACTTTGGGTTATTTTAATCGTTATGACAGTAAGTTTGCAGAATGAGAAACGCTATTTTTATTGAATTAATGTATATATTCATCCATATTTTTGAATTGGCATTTAATATGTAAAATTCTGTTATAAACATAGTTAATGCAAAGCTATATATATATATATATATTATATATATATATATATATATATATATATATATAGTTCACACAGGAAAGAGAAAAACAAATAAAGACACACACAAAAAAGACTCACAACAATATTTCGACAGTCGTCGTCATCGGGCAGAAGTAGTCCCTTTGAGTAGCTGAAGCTAACTAAGTAGCTGAAGCTTATATATATATATATATATATATATATATATACACTAAAAACAAAAAATAAAATAAGGTTTATTAATAAATGCCGATTGTTTATGACATATTCTTTGAAAATGACTATTTTGGAAAGAACAGATGAGTATGAATGATATTGTAATAAATGGCGAGAAGGGAGCCTGGGCAAATGAAGGTTGAAAACTCCATTTATGAGGTATATTATACTATATATAAGGATGAACTGCACATTAGAGCATTTACGTTTTCATATAATATATATATAATCAGGCATATTTTGTAATATATTATTATAATTACAAATAATAATACGCTGAAAATGATATTCATCGTACGTACCAAACTTTAACTTTGTAAAAGTATCATTTTATAATATATTGTCTAAATACTCATAATTCATTAAAATCCCTTTTAATTATATTGAATTTGCGGAAAGATAGACGAAGCTTTATTGATATTATAGTATGACAAACTTTAGATCGTAATATTCAATGTTACACGAGATTTTCTTTTTAGTCATTACTTATAATAAATACCATTTTATTATATTACTTTAAATTTAAGTTTTTTTGAACTGATTTAACAAAAACCATTCAAAAAAAATTCTTTATTATACCTTCTTTCTACCAAATTAAACAATGTATTACAATCTTGATTCGAACTAAACAGTTCAGAAAATATAAAATTTTCCGTTAGGAACGTTTGATAAACATCTTCATTAAAGCAGTACATCCTTAGTCTTGAGTAATTCTACTAAAAATATCTTGGGGATTTCTCAATGACAGTTGATGAGAATGCATCCAAAGGGCTTATTTAAGTGAACTATATTAAGCGATTTATTTTTATTAGTATTATATTTGCACATTTCTTATATTATTTCTATAGCACGTTATTTCTTCCCTTCTGGTCCTTTGTGAAATTTATATATATATAGGTTACTTTCCGTTACGTCTGCAATGTGCTTGCTCTCCCTTTCTCTTTTCTCCTGAAGACGGATTACCCAAAAATTTGAGTTTATAAGTGTGTTGTTTACTCTGTTGCTGCACTTCTTCAATTTTGAACTCATATATATATATATTAATTGTGTTAAAATGAATTGCCTTAATCAAAACTTTCTTTTAAGCAGTTTTTCATATCTTCTGGCTATTTTCAATTCTTCTGGATTCAACTAGTGAATTATATCAGCAAAACTCCGGTTGGACATCACCATTTATATAACTTCATTTTACACTAGATTTTACAACTAAATTAAACTAAGTTTGACATGTTTCTGCTGTCTCCAACCATCTTCATAATTAAATTTGTTATCAATCAAACAAGTATGTAAACATAACAGTAAGATAAATAACGATTTTCACTAAAAAATAAAAATTTCACTACGGCTAATACTGAATAGCAAAGGTTTCAAAATATTACAAGGATGGTAAAAATGACAAATTAAGGTTAGGATGGGGGGATTGTTCACCCTAGTTGTTTGAGCTGACATTTGCTGCCTGTGTGTTGTTTGTTTATTAAAGGTTTATTTTCCAGAATCAGCAGTGCTTCCAATAATTGCAACCTCTTTTGATCTTGTTCAAGTCTGAGTATTTTGGTGTTTTCCGTGAGCATCTTTCTAGAGAGTTGTTGTTTGTGCATTATAGTTGTGTGTTCGCGTATTGCTCCAGCTCCAAGGTGCATGGTTAGACGGCGGGACCAAGTAGTGATCGTCATTCCTATGTACCAATGCTTTTGGGCTTCACAGTTTCCAATGGGGCAGGTGTATTCGTACACAAGATTGGTTTTCTTTAATTGGTCTATTGTCTTCTCTTGGTTTTTCTTGATAAGGTTACATGTGGTGGAGATTTTGTAGTATATTAGAATATTAAGTTTATCCTGAGGTTTTGTACAAGATGTATTATTTTTCATGTTTATTTTTAAAGTTCTTTCGCCTACTTTGTAAAGTTGGGAGTACTGATTTATGTAATAGATCTTGTGGTTAGTGCCTCTAATTTGGTTTGCATGGGTTTCATTTGTTCTTGTATTTAGTTTCATTAAATAGATTTGAAGAAATAAATTCTGTCGAAATGTCTGTTGCTATAATCATTGTTAATAAGTGATTCTTTATGCTGTTGGATAGTTGTCTTGAATGCGTTCCAGTCTGACGATGTTTTGTAAGTTCTGTGAATGAGTGCTTTAGTGGTATTGTCTTTGTAGCGCTGGGGGCATTCCTATATATGCATATATATATATATATATATATTTTTATCATACAGTTACTAGTAAATGTCATCTTATCATTGTTGTGACCATTTTAAAAATAATCATGAAACAATGTTTTACTAACAGCACTTTGTAATATTGATTTTTAATATAATAAGTTCAAGTGTTTCTTTCTATATGTTAGAATAGAAGATTGCATTGAACTTTCTTTGGGTAAATATGATTTTTATTCATTTTTCATGATGACACCTTCCGTTTGATTTAATAAAATAAAGGTAGTTAGTTTCATTTTTCAATGTAGATTTTAGACATACTCACTCCACTACTTTAGTTGTATGATTGCAATAATTTTATTAGTAAATCAAGTATTAAGTACACCAATAAAGTTGTTTCACAAACAATATTTTATGTATATACAGTGTGATGTGTGTGTGTGTGTGTGTGAGAGAGAGAGAGAGAGAGAGAGAGAGAGAGAGAGAGAGTGAGTGGAAAATTGTAGATAATATATAATTACAATTCACTCAGCTTCTCTGATTTATGATATTACTATTTTTAGGAGTAAAATATTATACTATGCTTTAACTATTTTTAAATTCAGTAAGAATAAACATTCGTCATCCAAACATCCATTCCTTGTTAGTTACTTCCGTTAACTTTCCCATCAGTGTCCGTTAGATGTTTATTAAGTAGCAAATAATATCTTCATTGTTCCCACATACTTTTACTCTCAAACAATTAAGTTTGACAAAATCCATTTTATCCGGTAACTTTTTTTTATATTAGCATATTATTAAAACAATTATGTTACAAAAACTGGGAGAGTAAACATTTAAGATATGTGAAAAATTGATGTTATTCCCAAACCTGTATTAATAAAATAAATATAATAATTTAACAACTTGAAGTGCCTTATTCAAGTTGGACTCATTGATAATCGAAGTAGAATCCTTGTCTAAATTTATTTAATTTTTACTATTTCCTTGAATTTATTTCATTTTTACCATTTCCTTAAACTTATTTCATTTTTACAATTTCCCGATTTCAACCATTATCTGGCTATACTCTGCAAGAATTAGCATCTTTACCATTGTTTGTATCCATACTATCATAGCATCAATTTTAAATTTCATATTTGCTTTGTACGTTGATTTTAACCATATTTTAAAACAGATTTTTTTTTAGTATATTTGATATAGATATAATGAATAATGATAAAAACTGAAATCAAACATTAAAACATTGCAAATAACTCTCTTTACTATTTTAACCTATGTAGTGGTCGTCATGAGATGGGTAATTTTTTTGTTCAATATTGTATTCTAATAATTAACCAGACTTAAGAACCTGACATTTGTAGTATTAGTATGTCAAAAAAAGTTTTGTGTAGCATTTCTATTGCGGTATTTGACGTAAAAAATAAAAATTAGAAACCATGAATTCTATGTAGTGGGCTTTTCTGTTCTATATCACAGAGAATAATGTTTTTTCTCCTAGAAGAAAACAACGGATTCCTCTTCCTCTGTTAGGAAACATATTCTTTTTATGCCTTTGGCAACTATTTATATTCTAGTAGCGTGTCTGACGAAGGCCAATATCGCGTGATTGCAGTAATGGTACTCCAATCCTCAGTGAAACATTCATGCCTTCGACCACTTAGGAGGACTATCTTCCCGCAGACACCAACCTGATCACATAACTGGTGTTTACTAAACTTCATCTGATTTAAACAGTCTATTATTATTATTACATTTATTAGTTGTTTCTGAACTCCGTAGGTTGACATGAAATATCGTGAAAGGTGTCAGAGGTTGGCTTACCAATTCCCGAAATTATTCCTTTTGATTTTATCCAAGATAGGAAAAAAAATTACCATTTCAACAGGTAATTGTTATTATAAATCAAAACTATTCTAAAAGTGGTAGTTATTACCTTCGGAGACATTGATCAATGAGCTGCCTGAAAGAGGTATAGATATCACCATGAGACAATTATAGTTTATCTTAGATGTCAATCAAGGATGTGTTAACTCTCTTTTCACGTTATGAAATGGAAAATAATTTGGCTATATCCTGAAATACATATTTTGAAGTAATCTGAGTTCAATAAAAGTTGTGTGTGTATGTGTGCGTGTGTGTACATTTGCAAGATAAATATCTCAATAAGCAATACAAGTTTTTTATATTAATTTACTGTTAATCCTGAGAAGAAAACTTCAAGCTTGGCAGAAATGTTGCTCTATTTTCATTAGAGTTACTTAATTTAAAAGAAAAATTTTTTTTCTATCTCATAGATTTGAAAAAATCCAAATTGAAGGCGATTAAATTTGATTGGCACCCAGTAGAAAGAGTGACCGGAACCTAGATTCATTGTAGATTCTATTAAATGCTGTATATATGATTGCAACTATTCAATTCAAAAGTACTAAAATGTCTATACCTTCTACAGTTTGACAGTAACTATATTTTTTTAAACACATATTTATGGTTGTAATAGGGTAAATGAATCCTGTTGTGTAGACCAGAGATTTGTTCTGTTCCAACACACAGGTTGCTTGGCTCCAGATTAGATTGACACTAAACTAAATGAATGGCGTATGAAGAGTTATCAGTTGACACATCAAACATTTAAAAGTAAGTTCTAATTGATTAAAGTGGTCATTTAAATGAAGCAAATAGTTACAAACTCTGTTATATTTGAATTTATTTATGCAAGGGTATAGTGTAAATTCAAACATTTTTAGGCTTCTTGAAGTTAAGAGGTATAATCGAAAGCTAACTCACTATGTGGGGTACTTTGGTAGCAAGGGACGTAAGTGTATTGTTCTTTTGGTCCCTAAACATATTTCAGCTTCTTTTTGTCTAGTAAAGTTCTATAAGATTCCATGACGGTGAAGTTTATATTAATAATATTTAAATAGCTTCAATAAAAGTACCAATACCAATAGTCTAATATGAAATTCTTTCCTTATATTTCCATAAAATATGATTTTCATTTAATCCATTATATTGAGAATGACAAGTGTTTTTATTTATATGAAATACATCTATCAATATTACTCTATACCACACTACACATTTAGATATTGATGCAAAACAAAGCTGACTTAAACCTTAAGTATTTGTAGTCTTAAAGCTTGGGTGAACATTGAGTAAACAATCCTGGAGCTACAGCTCCATATAAATAAAGTTATTATGTAAGCAACTTTGTGTTCTCCTCAAAAAAGGAGGCAGAAAACACTCTAAATTATTTTCCTGATTAATACATAACCAATATTAATAAGAGATATTCTATGTGATGTTGTTTCTAATCTTGTGGAAATAATCAGCTAAAGGAAATGTTCTACTGCTTGCAGCCAGAGACATCAGCCTAGACTGCTCATTATACAGTGATTCTTTCCAAAAAAAAAACAAAACGAACTTCTCAACTAGGCCCTTAAATAAATTAATTTTATTTTTAAATTTAGCTTTTTCTTTAAAACTTTAAAAATAATGTGATAATCCTATAAAATATTGAACTTATAAAATCTTTTTTTTTATTTTTTTTGCATCTGAAACACTATTTATAGTTCTAAAGCGCTTATTCATGAAAATTAATTAATTTCATGTAACATTCCATATATTTATATCAAACAAATATATATTTATAAATATATTCTCCATATATTTATTTATATCAATATATATGCATAACACATTTTTTTGTCAACACATGTTTTGATTTTTGATTCAATACTGAGGTTTATAGTACTGACAAAAGATATAATTTTTTAAATTCCGTAACATTATATGAAGTGAGTTATTAATTTGTTGTATTTTACATTGTTGATGAATGATACTGATAACAGCCATATAACCTTCACAAGACAGCAGTATAATGTATTTTAAACAAGAAGAATAAAAAAAAAAAGTCTTGTTCTAAAGAAAGGTGAGTGGTTGTGTGGTACAAATAATGTTTTATAGTCTTCACCCTTGCGGTCAAGGGGTCAGCGTGTTTGTGGCCAGCGAAAGGTTACTGGCTAGCCTCATCCCTTCCAACTGAAAGTATTCTTTGCTCAATAGCACTCCTCAGAAAGCCTAACACTTCTCTTTTCAGTACTAAAGAATATCATAAACTCTTTTAAGTCATATTAGAAAAGCAAAAAAATGAATACCTGTCATTGAATTTAGATAAACTTAGTAAATTTTTATTTTGTCACTGAAATAAAATTTAAATACATGCATATTGTTAATACCACTGAGGTTATTATGATTTTTAATAGAAATAGGTAAAACCGTCATACCTCCTAAGATGATCCTGGAGATGGAGCGCTTTCGGACGTTGTCCATCTTCGATCAAGGGACATAGGATTGAAGATGGACAACATCCGAAAGCGCTCCATCTCCAGGATCATATTACGAGGTATGACGGTTTTAACTATTTCTAATAGAAATAAAAACTGGTGGAATATTTTTAAATTGTCATTTACCTTTTACAATAACATACATTGATTTGCTTGTTTACAAGTGCATTGTTAACTTTCTATTTTGACATAAAATCACTAGAACTAAATACATTTCTAGGTA
This sequence comes from Hermatobates lingyangjiaoensis, assembly GCA_026182355.1. Lineage (NCBI taxonomy): Eukaryota > Metazoa > Arthropoda > Insecta > Hemiptera > Hermatobatidae > Hermatobates > Hermatobates lingyangjiaoensis. The sequence goes on from JAPFBL010000632.1 coordinate 497,889, forward strand.
TGATAAGAAGAAAATAAGATAAATTATTGTAAAAGTTTTTATTTATTACTTACACTGTTTTGTTTAAGACAGTTATTATTATTAATAACAGACTTATTATTAAATAATATAAGAGTGTTGTGATGCTATTCCGACATTCCAATTCCTTGAACTATAGTTGTCTATGACTTCATGACTCATTTTATAACAAATATCAGCAAATTTTGCCAACTGATGCTTTATAAATTGATTTAAAAAGCGTGACTACAATTTTTTTTATTTTAGGTTTTATATATAAAAACTACAAATACAGTTCCTATGAAGATATACCGGAAGGAATACATGAGTCCTCAGTACCATGAGAACACACACCATCAGTACCATGAAAAGACGCTACATAAAGTCATCCAAATGATAAGCTTGTAAACGCTGAAGAATGTATGTGCCTAAAATATACGAATTTGACCAAACCAACGAATAACTTATATTTAAACGTAATGAACATTTTATAGAATTCACCCAGTTCTGTAATGATATAACTGATTCAGTAGAGTTAAGACTGTCACGTTCACCTCACCATGCAGAACAACCAAAAATAATGTAAATGATTTTTGGAGAATATATATATATATATATATATATATAAGTTCAAAATTCAAGAAGAGTAACGCACAAAGTAAGGAAACACACTTACAGACTCAAATTTTCGGGTAATCCGTCTTCAGTAGAAAAGAGAAAGGGAGACCAAGCACGTTGTAGACGCAATGGCAAGTAACTATATATATATATATATATATATATATATATATATAATCAATGATAAAACTACAATAAGAAATGGGAAAACAAGACTAAACAATAACCCAACGTTGGGTTTTTGACTCTGTCGAAGACCGCTTGTTACGGTTGAAAGATCTTAGTCTTGTTTTCCCATTTCTTATTGTGGTTTAACCATTGATTGTTATTTCACGTGTTTATGTGAAATCTTTCTATATATATATACCTCATTGGTAAGGGCTTATTGCTGATTTCATGCTAATATATTCTTAAAACAATTACTTTAAATTGTGATTTAACCAACGTCGAAAATACCTCTCACAAAACTCATGATCATCTGTTGTTTTATCAGTATAAAAACTTGTATGATTTTTCCATATAAAATAATTGTACGATTTAAGGAAATCAGAGCAGTTAACCATTTAAGACCATAAAAATATATGTGTAAAACGGAAAGATCACTGATGTTGGAAAAATTATTGAGTCTTCATTGATTGCATTTATAATATGAAAAGTAATAAATGTGTTTGAATTAGACTCAGTATTAACGCAAGCAATAACTTTCTACACAGTTGTTATTAACTAGATGATTTACTTATTTCTTCTTAATCTCCTTTGTTCACCCAAACAAAGCCCAGACTTTTGTTGTTTTATTCCTTCTTGTGAAGGAATTCTAGAGTTTATAGTTTAGTTGGAGTAGTATTATCCAATAGGATGATGACATCGTCTTTTGGTGAATTCTGTTTTCCTTCTGCCTTAAATGTGTGTTTTATTGAAGCTCCAGAAATATGGTGTATAATGAATGCACAGTGACACATGCCTCTGTATTACAAATGTACTTGTGTACAAGGTGTCTATACTGAAAATCAAAACCTTTTATCTTTGGGTTTTATCACATCACACAATTATGGACTTTCAAATTTGTATAGTAAATGTTTAGGCACATACATTCTTCAGCGTTTACAAGCTTATCATTTGGATGGTTTTTTGTAGTGCCTTTTCATTTTGATGGTACTGAGAACTCATGTATTCCTTCTGGTATATCTTCATTATTACTGTATTTGTAGTTTGGTTACTCTTTTGTATTTGCCACATATTGAGCTAGTGTTTGATGCATGTTGATGTTATCTTCATGTCCAACTTATGCCCACTTCATGTCCTGTTTGATGATCTGCATGTTAATCAAACTCTTCATGTGTAGTCCCAAACTAATGTAATAATGTAACTAAACTCTCCAATGTATGTAGGCATTAATATAGAAACCCTCAATGTTTCTTTCAATACAGTCGCTGGTTTTGTTGCAGAAAAATCAGGGGTTGTTACCTTAACAAAGGCTTTTATGTAAAGCACTCAGTGGTCTTAGAAGCCAGTAAGTAAAGATAACTAAGCTAGTCTTCAGCACTATGTTCAGTGGTGAAACTAATGTTATGTTCTTGTTGGAGACTATGTTGTAAGCTATGAAATGTAGGTCCGTTGTTGCAACAACAAATATATCTCTCATGTACAGTTAATCTTTAAATATGGTCAGAAAACCTCACTCTCTCTACACCTTAAGAAAATATTTAACATGTAAAATATTGTAATCTTATATTTATATATCTAATACTATATGCTATATACAAAATATTTAATTCATATAAATATAAAACATATATATTGCATGCATTAGAATTGGTTATTTTTCACTATCCTGCAAACAGGAAAGGGTAGTTCTTGTTCCGAAGTGGGGTAAGGATAATACTAAACAACTATAAGCCTCTATGATTGCTTGACTTTCTATGCAAAGTTTTTGAAAAGGTCTTTATCAATCAAGTATCTCAGTTATTCAGATTTACAGACATTCAGTTTTGATAGAAAAAGGTCACGGGTGTGTTCAGTTACAGCGGCGCACCCTAAACATTTTACTGTTTGCTAAACAAAGCGAGCTTAGAACATATAGCCTAGCCTTTGACGTAGTATTGTTAAGAAACTATGATACGCAGGACCACCCTAATGTTCCCGAAGGTTTACTCTCCTCCTATCTCACTGAACGGTCCTTTAGACTTAACGACTGAGGACTGGGAGAGGTGTGCCCCAAATTTCTGATCTTTCTCCTTTTCAACTTCAACTTACAGATTTGTTCCAAGTGAACTAATAACAACAGAAACATAAAAACGCTGAAGAGAATCTATACTGATGACATTTTCGTATTGTGCAGGTCTTCTTTATATATTCCTCTCTAAGAAGATTCCAACAAGAAGTTGACAGGATGATGAACTGGAGTAAAGTCTCAAGGATGGACATTAGTCTATCCAGTTGTACTTTAACTGATAACCTGCGAAGAGGGTCGTACATACTCTGTGCATTCACGAACAAAAAATACTAGTAGCTATAAACTTTTTTAGGTAGCTTGGAGTTCACTTCGATACAAAAACATCACAGAAAAGCCATATATCGTGTACCCTTGGCGAGGCTTACGTTACCAACAGTCGCATTCATCACCTGCTAATACCCATTTCTACTCGTTCTCTTCTGACCAGAGTGAACTCATACAAGATACTGTTGATACCTATAGTTAGGTAGTTAAACTTTTCAACCCAAAACTCTTCAGCTTAGTCTAGACATATCGCGTTACTCACTCTGAACGAGTTTCTTCACAGAGAGGCCAAGCAAGAGCGCCTCTCTATATTTGTTCGGAGTCTAGGGAAGGATGAAGTTTGTAGCAATGTAGATCTTGGTGGAGGAGACATAGTCCCTACTGTACGGCTACCCGTCATGAGTAAACTTTGGACAAAGCCCTCAATAAACAATTATTTCATTCATTCACTTAATGTTTAACCTGATGTTAACCAATGCTTTGGCAGATCTATTGTTATTTTATAACAGAGTGTCTAGATGGTAGCCTTGTGCAGCACCATTTGTGGTGAGTTTTCCAAACTGACTACAATTTATCTGAAAAACATTTTCAAAATTATTTTGGTTTTCCAAAAGACATTTACAATGTCTATCTAAGTAACGTGCGCCCCTCCATCTAAGTCTCCAGCACACAATAAAGAGACAGATTTTGGGGACAGATGGTGTTTTAGTCGGTACACTGGCTTTTCAGGAGTCTGACACTCCCAATCTGAGGAGGAATCAGAGCTCTCCCAATTGGGGTGACACCTTTTGGCTTAAAATCTATGAAAACCAGTTTCCTAATTTCCTTTGTAATCCTTCTTGTAATCAGTGTAACCACCTTCCCCATTAAACCGGAAGTCCTTTAAAACTACTTCTCCTCCTGCCTATCTGATTATAAAAATGGTCGTTTTACAACTGTTCACTTCCAATGTCATATGATAGCAAAACGGCTGTTTCATATGATAGAGATCAAAGCGTAACATCAAGATGAGAAACTTATTAATCTTCCCACTCATTATGCCAAAAAAACTTAGTGGTAGTAGGACTTTAGCCTGAAACACACCTAATTACCGTATACAGTTCAGTGCGCAAACATTTGTTCTAGGAGCCTGTCGTCGCTCAGTGCTGACTGTTTCGTTTTGTTCTACTTACTTTAACAGAACTCTAATCTCGTATGATATTACTATTAAATAACTTCTCCTAATATATCTAAAGGTCATACTGCCAATTCAAAATAATGTCAGACAAAATACTTAAGACAACTTAATACACTTTCACAATACTAAAGCTATATATTTCTTAGGAGTGTTGAGCATATATATTTAAAATGTATTTACAATTTTCTTAATAACGATGAATTATGATTTAAAATTTTAAATTTCAATTCGGAAAGAAGAAAAATAATCAAAGTAAAATAAAAAAAATATTTGTATTTATCATGGCTTACTTCTTACCCAACATTAACTTAACACTAACAAACGGATTTATGGTTTTAATAATGAGTCAGTTTCAGAAACTTCATAAAAACATAAATTTGATCAAAGCATCAATTAATGTTATTTTGAAGGAACAGTGCTCAGATAAATTTGGTTGACAAGTTGAATTACAAAAAAAAATTGAAAGTTTTTTTGGAATTCTTTATTCTTCAGCTTCTCAAACAATTTTGAAATTAGATTCTACAAGCGTGTTAACAGATAACAACCAAGTTCACTTGACTCCATCAACTTTGTCTGAGAGTTATGAAAAGATTTTAGGGCCTAGAATTCCCTTCTCTGACAGTATATTGCTTTTTGAGTTTCATGTCGCTAAGGGCAAGGTTTAATCGAGGCATATAGGTTTTGTGTTGATATGTTGATGGCCCTAAAGCCAGTGTGATTATGAGCGTATTATCTCGTAGTTAGGGCTCAGCACAGTGGAGCCATTATCGACTTTGTGAACTCATGTGAGATTGGAGGGAGAGAAGCAGGAGGAAAGGGATCAAAAAATTTGAATAGCCCTCAGGCAAGCAAGGCAGACTGAGTTACGACACCTCCAGTCCCTCAATTTTACCATATCTTAGCCGTAATATGTGGCAAATTTTCGCGGGATGGCCCCAGGAATGCCCCACTCCTGCTCGCGTCCTAATTTATAACCGACACAAGCTCCGTTATTACACCCCTCTTCCGTCGCCCATTTATCTCATCTAACCCTGTCTTCCTCTTCCCCCTCCAATCTCACTCCCACATTAATTGCTCCGTAAAACATCCATCCCCGCCTAGATAACTCTCTTGTTCCATCAAAAAGAAACATACCACTAACACTTTAATTTCCAATTTTTTTGTTTTTTCATTAATTTACAGAGAAATTTGTCAATAGCATCAATCAAAAATTTTAATAATATGAACTATTTTTGCCAAGACATGAATACATTGTGGCTTTAAACCCCTTGTCCCTGATTAGTTTGCGCTCCCCAAACATTGTGAACTATAATGAACATTAATGACTGCATTCGTTGCCAAAAAAAACCACACATGTCCATTCGCTGTTTTTCAAGTCTATTAGCAGTGAGTATTCTCAGTCATTAGTTTTAAGATGCTGAATTATTGACATCAATTTGATTAATGAAATGATAGAATTTCATTGAAGTTCATAATCTATCTTTACAGTCAAGCCTTCGTAATTATGTATTATAGTTGATATCAACGTCTAAAGCACTGTAATAAATTTACAAATCAGACTAAAAGGTTCCAAACTAATTGAGTTGACTGTCGTCTTCTAAAGGCACTGATTCTTCTCCTGACAGTGATAGGTTCGAAATATTGAATGTTAAAAAATTTTTTTTGTTCTCATTCATATTATTTTTTGTTTTTAATATTTAATATTGGTAGTCTGGATTTCATTTCATTTAGTAATATATAAATAAACGAAGGCAGCACACAGACAGACAAAGAAATAACTCAGTTCTATATTTTGATGAGGGTCGTTTTTGTTAAGGTCACTACTATAAATTAGGGTTGTGCTATACAGTTACGACAATTACTCAAAAAGAAGTCTCGACTAGAGTCGTTTCTGGTATGTACTTATTATACAAAGTAAAGGGTAGTATAGTGGAAATCAAGTGTTCAAATATCAAATTAAAAGATCAATTCCTCAAATGTATCAAATGATTACTATTTATCAAGAAGATATTAACCATACTATCTTTCAAGATTTTTTGTTGCATATATGTACATAAAATGATTTCACATAAACCCATGAAACAACAATCAATGATCAAACCACAACACGAAAATGGGAAAACAAGACTAAGATCTTTCAATCGTAACAAGTGGTCTTCGTCAGAGTCAAAAACCCAACTCCAATTTTTTTGACTCTGACGAAGACCGCTTGTTACGGTTGAAAGATCTTAGTCTTGGTTCCCCATTTTCGTGTTGTGGTTTGATCATATATGTATTTATATACTCGAGTTCAAAATCGAAGAGGAGTAACACACAGAGTAAAGAAACACACTTACAAACTCAAATTTCGGGTAATCCGTCTTCAAGGGAAAAGAGAAAGGCAGACCAAGCACGTTGTATACGCCTTGATATATATATTTGATCATATCCTACATTCTATTATCTATGCATTGGGTAATGTTACAATAAGGTAACTGACCTGAATAATAGGCTACATGATTTCCCTACATTCTACATTTGTATTTAATATGCTACGTATAAGTATTAAAAGACACGTTATAAAATATGACGTGTATATACATAATAATATAATATATGAGGTATATAATGTATATAAATTATATACATAATAATTAGTGCTATGAAAAACATTATAGTTCTTGAATATATGAAAGTATGTAAAATATATTTTATTATACTTAATCATAAAACAAAAAGGTAATTTTTTCCTTTCTTTTAGTTAATTTTTAATGATTTTATAGTTGTGCAATATTAACACAATATAAATTAATGTTTTAATATATTTACGTGTTAAAAAGTAGCAGATAATATATTAATATAAATTAATAATATATTAAAGTTAAAAAAATGACCTTATTACCAGAAACTACTATTATAAACTAGTATTATAAATTTGATGTAAATAAATTACTATTATATTAAAAAATATCAACTATTGGTATTGTTGCTGGCTTTTCGTTGTTTATATGAGTTATATAATAAAATTCCTCTTTTTGCCCTTTATAAAGTCCAAAAGGTGTTCAAACTCCACTAGTTGTTCATGTAAAAGAACATACTTTTTTGAAAAAGGAAGCTTTATTTTCATCAAAGGAAATGCCGACAAATGTAATTTAAACTTTATATTATATTAAAGTTTTAAATTTTAAAAAAATAGTTTGATAGCTGAACAAGTAGACTAGTGGGTGGAAGTGTCTCAACTAGTTTTTTTGAGTGTCCCGAAGTGCATATCTCTGTGCAGTAAAGTTGCCTGACAGTCAGCCAGTAGGTGCAATGGTATTTCTCCCTCTTCTTTGCAAAATATGCACAAACTATCATTGATAATGCCCATTCAGATTCCCTACGTTTCGGGAGAAAGTAACTTCCTTTCTCCTTCTCCTGGACGGTCTTCTTCTGGTCCTTAGGTGTACCTGTCGGAGGTTGGCTCCCACTTTTAGACCCTTTGCGCTTCCGGAGGATAGTCTCCGGACTTCCTTCTCCTTAGTATCATACAAGGCAAAATCCCTGAAGCTCTATCAGTGGTATTTTGTCAGAGCACCACATACAGGAGTAAGGTTATTTACTCAAGAGGGTCGCCTTGTAGCCTTGAGGCTCCGTTCACAATACAGTAACCCCTGTTTCATCCATCCTTCGGCACGGATCGCTTATCACCTGAGATTGGGGCTAGGATAAAAGAAGGGAATTTGGGGATTAGGAAGGATGTGAAACGAAGATGGTCAGACCCAGCCCCTGGTCACCTTCTCCTCCTCTTTCATATGTCCCTGCATATAGCAGGTTAACAGGGTAACCTCACGAAGGCCAAAAGTCGGAGTTGAATACCATAGGCTATTAGAGGCACATAATAACTCCATTAATATCCCTAATACTCCATACTTTCACGTAAAATGAAGTTGAATGTAGACTACTTTCAATTTATTTATAAGTAAGAATTAATAATTTTTTTAATTGCTTTTTTAATAAATAGATTAAACATATCTGAAAGTACTGGTAGAGATTTTTTAACACTTTTAATGTTACTACACTGTGAACGAATAAAAAGTGAACGAATGAAAAATGTAATTCATGTTGCTAGAAAGATGTAATAGTGTTACTAGTATTGCATACGTACTTTACTTTAATGAATATAATACTTTATTCATTAAATTTAGTTGCTTTATATTCATAATTATTGTAGAGACTTTCAAGAAAATATATGAATTGAATAATATCTCGGAATTGAAAAAAAAATTCAATCTTTACTACAAAAATGGTCAAACATACACCCAACATTACTTTACATAAACAAATTGTAAAACACTAAAACTCTAATGAATTTGTCGTGGCACACATCATGCACTGGAATATAGTAGTAGTAGTAGACATCCCATTAGTTTGCAGTGACTGTCCCACAAGAGAACACAGATAGGCCGAACATTGGGCCCTTTGTGACAATGAAGATTGATTGTACATTGGGAGTCCTAAATTTTGCCTAACTCAAGTATATTTAGAATAGGGATCTTTAAGAAGTACCTGACATCGTTCAGACTTGGGACCGATAGCTTGATGTTCTCTCCGAGGGACGACATGCTCAGATTATTCACATTACAGGTGAATAAATCGAGAACCAGGTAGGTACTGAACTGATAGGACCGGGATTCAATCCTCACCTGGCCCTCGATTTATTCACGCGGGAGGTGAATAATAAATCTGAGCACGTCGTCCCTCGGAGAAGGACATTAAACCGTCGGTCTCGAGCCTGTACGATGTCAGGAACTCGTTAAAAATCCCTACTCTAAATACATTTGAGTTAGGCAAAATTTAGGACTCCCACTGTAGAATCAATATTCATTGAGTGGTATCACAAAGGGCCAATGCTTGGCCTAAGTGTGTTCCCTTGTGGGACTGCCACTGCAACCTAACCTAACCTAACCTAAGGCGAGTACGTTAGCCATTGAGCTAACCTGGCCCCCTTAAAATATAAAAATTCCAGCTAATAGTAGGATAATACCTACTGTGCATTTCTATTTCTTTTATAAATGTGTGGTATTTTATTAGGTATATGAAGATTATAAAGAGTGATAATTATATAGTAATTAAGTTTAACAATGTTGAGCTTAGTGTAGTCTCTGTCACAAGCCATAAATCTCAGAATTACGACCGATGTGTTTATAACCTATTAGAAACTGAAAAGACATACTGTGAATAACTGACTACTTTTCAAAGTCTGCTTAACCTTTAGAAAAGATTTGAAGTAACACAACTATCTTGTATCTTTAAAACTAGAGGTCAGATTATGGACAGTAAGGTCAAATATCAATTAGTTTATTTCTAATAATACTGAAATATTAAATTACCATTTATGTAATTCACTCTCTCTTATATGAAATCGTTGTTCGGAAACCAGTGTAAAAATTTGATTTTTTTTTCAATAGGATGAGTTTACTGTGAACATCTGAGTATCATTCTAGATTTGTGCTGTACAGATAAAGGAAGTTCTAAAAAATAACGAATAAGAACTGGAAATGGTAATTTTATTCAGTGATTTATAATGTAATACTGCTACTTACTGAACTCTAAGTTTTATAACAAGATGCTTTAAGTAGCAGAATTATTAATACTATATATTGCCTTAGGAGATTAGACTTGTAGTATGATTATCTATATTATATATAGCATAGCATATAGAAAAGACAGTTTAGACTTCCAAAGCATTGGAATGATTGAATTTACTGAAAATTGGAGTATTTTGTTAGTCACCATATCCAATGCCCAGAACAAATTAAGAATGACGTGAATTTATATTTATTATTTTGTTTTTAGCTGTTAATCTTTGATTACTTATTTATGCAGTTAGTCACTAGATGGTATTCACTCATACGTTGAACTACTGATGAAGTCTCCACATAGAAGTGGTTGGTGTAAACAATTCAAGTTTTTTTTTCAGGTTTACTTAGAATAAAAATTAATGGTTGTACTAACTTATTAATTAGAAGGGGACAGGGTAACTCAGTGGCAACATGCTCGCCTCTGAATTGGTAGATCCGGGGTTCAATACACACTCTGGATCTAGATGTATTCTTGCGGAAGTTGAAAAAATACTGATGGACTCTCCTATTACCATTCAGTGTTACCAACTACAAATCAGTGTGACTAACTATTATTCAGTACTACCATCTACTAATAAATTAAGTTGTCAAATTTCTTGTCATTCAAATCATTCAACTTTAAACAGAACTGAATACGAAACATCAAATACTTATGATATACTCATACATTTAAAGCATCGATCGGTCGGTAGACGCTTTCACGTCTCCTTTGCTGTGGTTTTTCTTCCTTCTCTACTTCTCCTTTCCTGAATATGGCAGGAAATTCTATAAGAACATGATGTAATTACTAAAGTTTAAATTTACTAGCCTTTAAAAATTGTTTTAAGGTTCCTTACTGAAAATCAATAACAGCCACCTATGAGACATCAAATATGATTTATTTACTGATGAATGTAATTATTTCATTAGATTTTATACTCATAAAACCATATATCTTATTCCAATAAAAATCAAGAATCTTGCATCGTTTATCAGATAGCAAATTCTCGCTTCTGAGAACACACAATTCTTCCATCCATACCACAACACCAGAACGTATTCAATATTCATATCCATATTCCACAATTTAATAATCAATCTAAATCTGATATTAAATGTTGTTGAATTATGCAAAATATAGATTCATTAGGCATTTTGTTAAACAAATACATCATGCCATGGAAAGCATCAGAAATGTAAGATCATTGACGCCGATTTTTTACATGTAAGAATTATATTCTTTTATATATCATATTAAGTTATTAAATTAGATAAAAATTTTTTATTAAACCTCTACACATCAATTTTATTTCAAAGAATTTACTTAAAAAATTTCTAAATCAATGTAAACAATGAAAATAAACACGACAACTACAGCAAGTAAACCTCTAGTCCAAGATCAATATTCAGTTTTTGTCATAATTGAAATTTTCATTAATTTTTGATGGAACTTGTTAATTTTTCTTCAATTTATTGGTATAATTTAATGGTTTTTTAATGGGCCATTTACCGTTAAAACAAATTTTATGAAAACAGAAAATGTGCTTTAACGCTCCTTTGATAAAAATAATTTTCAAAAAAATATCTCAACTCATTCTTTACAGGCTTTTCGATATTTTGGTATAGTTTTATGTCGATCCATTAAAAAGTATGGTTTGTATTACTCTTACAATCTTTCAGATTGAATTATGAGCCAAAATTTTACATTTTATTGTAAAAAAATTTCTGGTGTTTTAAAAATTTGAGTATATCTTTCCTTTATTTCTTTTGTAGCCTGAAAAATAATGTCAAAAGTTCACGACTCTAGAATTAGAATTATAGAAGAAAATAAATGTTGTCTAAAAACAGGTATTTGGTAAAAAAATGACTATCACGACTATAACAAAAAATAATTCTCTTTACTTGTAATTTCAATCTCTATTAAAAATAATATTAACAATTTTTTGAGTTCAGACATATTTCTAATATTCTCATAATTTACTGCTTCTGTCAAAATCAAAATTGACTATTTTTCTATTATTACCTATTTTAAACGAGTGAAAAAACAAAAAGAAATATGACAACAATTTTAGGAAAAGAATAATCAAAACTGACTGCAATTCATATTAGCACATACACATATTTATTTCTATATAAATATTCTTGCGTTCGTCCTCTCTTCTAGTCTTCTCCTGATGACGAACAACAGTTCGAAATATTGAATCTTTTTTCTGTATCGTGTTTTTTGTAATTTAAATATTCTTAAATAAATATATAAATATATTTATTCTATTGGAAAGAGATAAATATAAATAATTTTATGCAGTTGTTCTTGACAATTCCAAAGGAACAGAATCTGTTATCTGACATCTTTAAGTAGCCGTACGTCTTTTATTACAGAGTAGTAATTAAAGAGATGTTGTAGCCGTATATTTTAAAAAATAGGGATAAACATTAATTTATCTTCGCTTAAAGGTGTGAGTAATCCGTTGAAGTTAACTGTTGGCCATTTGAATGAATTAATGAATCGACATATGTGTGGGTAAAGTTTGAAGAAACCTTAGTTACTGGCTAATGATAAACTTGATTGATAATATAATGCTTCTAATATATTAAAAACACTGTGAAACAACTCAAAGAATATTATTCATTTTATGAAGAGATGAATAAAGAAAAATAATGAATTTTATTGATTTGCTAATAATTTAGTCACAGTCAGTGGAGAGATTTCAAACCGAAGATACTGAGATTTGCAAATAAATGAGGATCTCAGTAATATATATTAAATAAACCAAAGAAAGACTTAAAGAAATAAAAGATTGCATTAAATAACGTTTTTAGCGACTAAATGTATTGAATATATTATATAATACTTTGTATCATGACATAGTCATTGTTCATTAATTTTTATTTCCTTACAAGGAAATTGCAGAAAAACCTGTTACAGAATTAAGTTCAATGACCAAGCGTAATTTTATTTCGTAGAACGTATTCTCCAAAAATACATTTTATGTTCAATTTTTTGCAATAAATGAACAAAAAATACATTTGTCGTGAATTGAATAAACCTACATAATTGCGATGTAATTCTTGAGATTGCAAGTATATCCGTCAAAATTTGTTTAAGGCCACCCAATTATATTCTTTTATAAAATTAATTAAATCATTACAATTAATACGTATAGCATGCTTCTTTTATAATATTTTATAAATGTCATTTTATTCAGTTTTAAGTTGATGTTTTACTCAGAATGTTAAATGTTTATTAAACATTATTACAGATGGTACTAATTAATTTTCCATCTTTATTAGTTGCAAATAGTATATTTAAAATAATTCATATTTGGCCAGCACAGTCGATATTATAACGATAATTTGTTTGAAATTTGAAAAGTCTCAATAGCATTATCACTCTTAGAATTCTGTACTATTTTTTCTTGAGCTTAAACCTCACAAACTTAATTTGGAGGGCAGTCGTCTTGTACTTTTAGGGCTACTCTTGTCGTCAATGGCGTTTGTCATTTCCCATGAAGAGAATATCCAGTCCTCGAAATGTGGAGCCAGCTGAAAACAGATACCAATATTCGAGGTCAGTTCCCACTAGAACAGAACCATGCTTACTCAACAGAAGCCGAGGAGACATGGATCGCCGTCTGTTGCTCTCCAAAAATCTGGGAGAAGACACAGGGGCTCCAGTGACAGGAAGCCAGATAACAAGCTAGATGGATACTGTTTTGAATTCACAACCTTGAGTTTGGAACCACCATGAGATGATCACATGTAGGTGTACATGTACTTGTGTCATATCTGTTCTCGAGTTGGCAGTAGTTTTTGATGTGCATTAGTAAGTGGTTCTACCACGACTGTCTCGTACAAGTACTTTATTATTCCTTGCTTAATGTTGTAATGATTTTGTAGACTATTTATTGCTAGCTTTCTTTAATTTAATTATAAGAACTCCCATTACAAAAGCGTACTCCTGTTGATCATCTAAGAGAACATAAAGGTCTACCTCTTGGGTCTCAGAGGGTCTACAACCACCTTAGTGTTTGATTCCTATGGTCATGAAACTATAATCTTTTGCCTTCAATCAAAATGTTTCACTTACTCAAGGTTTTTATAATAGGTATTTTCTACGTGTGCGTAGCACTTTATGTGCTCTGAATCAACTACTTAATGTCTTAATGGAAGACAAGTGTATGATTTTCAATCTGCTACATAATAGCCTAACATATGCAATTAAAAATCCCCAATCTACGAAACTACCTGTAAGTACTCGTTAGACTACATCTGATCTCGTTTGATTAATTATTATGTATAACTTAATGGAAATGATTGGACTGGATACTCACAACTTCAATCCATATGCCCATAGACAATTGTAATTCAATGATTCATTGTAATGTGCCTAGTTATACTTATAGTTCAGGTTAGATAACAATTTTTAGAATTTGTAGCCTCATTTCACTCAATCTTAGCATGATATAGCAATTTTAAGAAAGTTGATGTGTTGAAAACTTTGATTGTGGTAACAGCAATATAACAGCTGCTTCAATTTGTTGCAAAAGTAGGAGGGTCTGCTATTTCACAAAGACTCAGACCTTTGTTCATATCACCTTTATTAATTGTAACTTTCGAATAAGTTAAAATTTCGATTCCTTGATATTTAAGTTCTATTTGACTAAATATTTAAATATTAACTAAATAAATATAGTTAAGTAAGTACTTATTTTTTCCATTTGAACTGAAATGTATACAAAGCATCACATTTTATCATAATATGAAAGAATGGGGAAATAAAGTGAATACTTATTTTTATGACATGGGGCATCGAATAATTTGAGCGTTTTGACAATTGATGATAGGATGTGGTAATGCATTTAGTATGGTATCATTAATCAAGAAAGAAAACAAGGAAATAAACTTACATATCAAATTATTTTTTAGATTTTTTTCTAAAATATTATTTGTTAAGTAACCCAAGAATTCTCTGTCTTATTGACACCAATTTTGCCACAAGCAGAGCTATGCATATTGACTGTGTTCATCTTTTCACTCCTCTTCAGGTCTACCCTCTTCACCTAATGCTATTCGTCAGTATCCATTCTGTCTTGGACTATCTAGGGCTACCCAGGCTGTCACATAACCAAGCCATACCCATTTAAGTGGCCTTCACTCAGCACTTTCAACTTAGAAAAGGATTTTCAATGGAAATATGTAGATGTGACAAATGACACGTATAAGATACAAAAAAAAATTAATAGTTATTTATGGTTTTTATTATATTTTTTTGGACTGACATTATATTGGTATTTAATATTTACTTGTGTTTTAATAGTATTTTTTAAATACCCTATTATTGTTTTAGAAATTTTAAAATATATTTTTTTTTCATGTTCAGATCAGAAGAAGATACGATGTTGTTGCCAAGAGAGCACTCTTTCTTCAAATAAGGCTCTTAACATTTTTGAACCTTCAATTTTTTTTGATGATGATGATTGGTTTTTACGAAAAATTAACTGGACTTCTGAGTTTCTTAAATTTAAAAAGGTAAGAAAGTTGGTATACATTGGTATTAACATTCTTATAATAGATTAAAGATTATGATTCTATACAAAAATAATTTTCAACTGGAGAATTTAAAAAGTATTTATCTGTTGCAATTTATAATAATACAACTTTCAGTCCTTAATTTCACCAAAAGAATGAGAGAAATAAACGAATCAAATTATCTAAAAATAAAAAAAAAATAGTTTAATGTAACAGAACAGAGTATTGATAATTAGTATTAAAGTGAAAACCAAGAGGAACTCAAAGTTTGAAAGTTTATGGTTTTCGTATGAAACTCCCAAGATTATTCTTAATTTTAACTCAATTTCCTTACATTTCATTTAATGCCTGAAAAAAAGGTCCTTCAGGAATGAAATGACCTGTTGTTGTCAGTCATGAACAGAATCCATCATGAACAGAATCCATCATGAACAGTTCACACTTATATCGGCATTACTTTAGACTCTATCTTGATAAGTAATGAAGCCAGTTATTAACGGTATTTTTTTATGTATTAGTACAGATAATACTTCTAATATTATTCTTTATGTAGACATTTGCCTGGTAACAATTTTACTCAAATTTTTGGTTCAAATTTTGTTGAATCGATCTTGACTGACATTAATTAAAGGAATTTAATTTTGGAGGTTGAAATGGCGTCTCAAACACAAAAATGATGTTTTCAAATATTTTCGAGATTAAATACATAATTAGCTGAAATATAAATTTTTAATGACAAAAAAAAAGCTATTTTTACTTTCTTATTTTATTCGAAACAATAAATAAAATGTTAACAAGAAGCCATAATCACTTGCTAAAAAAGTGTAGACCACCAAAGTCAATATCCAGGTGGTCTTGAAGCATTTTGAATTAATAGGATACCAGAATTATATATATCCCTGTTACAATCACTTCTGAAACCGGACGGTCATCCCAGGAGAATTCCTGGATGGTTATCAGAACTTGGTGCAATAAATAACAAAAAGCGGCTAATCTAACAGAAATCCCAAGTCTGAAAAATGTTAGTTTCACACATATATTCTCTTAAAATTGTCATTGAGATTTTACTCTTATGTACTGTATAATACATAATATATCAACATTCCTCTTATATACGACGAAATATTGAACTATGCACTTGTATAACGGGCTTTGAACGACTTTTACTTATATAAACACAGAAATAATATATCAAACATTATTGACTGTACAATAAAAGAAACCACTACAAAATCACCAGAAAAATTATATAGTTCTATGATTTCACGATTCTTCTTTTTTAAAAAAAGACATAATTTTGTTTGAGAACTGGCAACTAGAAAATATTAGAACCCAATGTCATTTCTCTTTGTATATTGTAACTGTATACAGTCATGAATTGAAAACGGTTATCAAAATAGGAAATAACAATAACAATGACTCACTTTTCTACATTTGGACTGTCAAGAGTTCTTCAGTTGACTGTCGTCCCTCCATCAGTCCACTTTTTCAGCTGAGGATGACCGCCATAACGGTCGAAATAATTATTAAACATATATTGTTAAATAACGCCCTATATTTTGGTTATTTAACAATATATACTTTATATATATACTGGCACTAAAATAATTCACAGTAATATTGTGAACACAATGCACCACTGTCGTACCTCCTACTTTAACACAAAACTTAACATAATAGACTCACCATTTATCATTGGACGCTACTGTCTTCTTTTAATTGCGGAGCGAAAGAACGAAAATTGCTGGAAAACTTTTTAAACATCAAAGAAGGAATTAACTGAGAAGCACACACAGGACTCTCCCAGCAAATCTCAAGTGACAGGTTAAAGTGAACTAAACAGATCACAGGATACAGGCTACTAGAATTCATTTTAAAAAAATGTAAATACTGATTAAAATCGCAAACAAAAATCTCACTTACGAGACATGAAACAGAATAAGTTAGAGGCTTCTCACAATCATGATTAATCTTGAAACTGAAATATTATTCCACTAGGTAACTAAGTATACAATACAATTTTTGAAGTCCACAATTAATTAATACAAATAATTCTGGGGTTTACTCTAACTCTAATTAACACACTCAGTTAGCTTCTAGAAAAAAATTACAATACTATTCGTTACCAATTAATTGATATAACCAGAACAAGTAGAAGAGAGCAGACACAATAATTAATCAATACAAATAAAAACTTCAAATTAAGTTTTACCTCGTTAACAAACTAATATCATGAAATCAGACTCACAAAATCATTAAAAAAATGATTAAGGAATACGAGTACTATTAATATGTAGTTTGTCTGTTACACAAACTTGTTGCAGCTCCAGTTTACAATAATTAAAATTCAAAATAATAAATTCATTACATAGCACAACTGCCAACTGATTCACTTCCCACTATAGAGTACTTTAGACTTTAGAGGAGATAAGTTCTTTGTTCAAAGTTATTAACTGTTGCTAGAAGAGTGGCAAAGCAACAAGAAAATAGTCTCCAAGGGCAAATTTCAGGATAGAGGAAATTAATTACAGTTGAACACCTCGTGCATAGGGTAACTTTACCAAAATGATAGAGTACAAAATTAATTGTCCAGATACTGGTCCAAAATACTCAACATCAATTAGGTACCTAAAATGGGCGAAGTAGCGTGGGTGATTAGAGATTACCTCTATGAACACAGAAATAGAATAGAATTCCGCAGACGGAGGAATGCTTCTTGTAGACCAGAGGTCTTAAACAAGCAGTTTAAACACCGAAATATTTATATGCAATTCTTAAACGAACATTTTTTTGTTATAGATGAACTTAATGTTTAAGATATTTTTTGAGCAAAATTTGGCGAGGAATATTTGCAAGGAAATAAGTCTTCTCCTATTCATGTTTATGTCGTCTGCACATTTCTAAATTTGTACTATTTCAATATTTCAATTAGTACACTAGTACTAATAATATTACAATATTGTACAATTGAACAATAATAAAAATAGTAGGCACTGAAATAAGTTAAAATATCAATTTTTTTAAAATAAAATATTTGTAAAGCTCTGTTAATAAATAAAATGATAAATACGTCCTGTAATGGAATGATTATAGGATTTCCTTTGTAAATCAAATTCTTCTTTTTAATAAAAAAAACTTATAGTTATATGGTTAACTCATCTAATTAGTTAGTACAATAAGTTATTTTGCTATAAAGTTATATCACACGTTCTTTTTCAGTTACTTACAAATTCAGTTAAATTATTTTTTGAATATTGAGTATACATATATTAATGTTTTCAATAATTGTATAACATTAAAATATGTATTGTAAAAAACATGAATTATATAATAACATACTCCATGTATGTATAAATTTAAATGAATTCGTAATTAGTTCCAAATAAATATCTAATATTACGTGACTTTAAAAAAAAATTATCCCATACTTAATAATTTCATTTCTATGTTTTTCAAATAAAATTATATACATTTAGACATGCTCGCATTTCGATCATTTTTAAACAAGCAAATAAAATTTTCAAAGGTTGAATTAATTTTGGATAAAAAGGAATTTCACTTAACAAAACCTGTGTTTAGCAACTCAAAAACATTTTAAAAATTAATTTTTTTCCTGTTAATCTGAATAGGATAATCTTCATGTACTTGTCGGTCTCCAATGTGAACACTTTCTTAAGAATACGCCGTATATTAATTTTAAAGGTCTTAGTTCGTATTCAGTCTTTCAAAAGTGAACTCTACTTGACAAGGGTAATATAACACACTGAGTTTTGTGAATAGACATAAAAGATCTTTGAAAACGACATAAAAAATAACTTTTTTTTTTCAACAGTGACAACCTTCTTTGGTCTCCCTGCACTAATTAGGAGTTCTAACAAGCCTTGGGTGTTCACTGAAATCCAACAGAGGATGAATACCAATCATTTGTCCTCCTGTCAGGTTGAGCCTGTCAAGAAGACATTCTCAGTCAATTTCACAACCTACAAAACTAAGTGCAGTTTTACTATTCAACATATATTTCAAACAATTAAATGGAATGTTTTGCTTCATATACAGCTTTACATTATTACATTCTACTTATTTGTTCCGTTATTTTTCCAAATACATGTTTTTATCAGTTTTTAATCTGCATAATTTATTCAATTGCATACACTTTAATTAAATTTTAGGTGTCAGTCGAAAGAAAGGCAATAATGTATACAAAACGGGATGCTTAAGAAGTCTTGGACGCATTTTGATGCTGAATATCTAAAAAGATATGAAGTATATAAAAATGCCAATTATATATTTCAAAAAAATTGCACCTCAACTATTTATATGAAACAATCAAATATGTTTGCAAGCATTTTCAGGCACTAAGCCGAGCCTTATTTGAGCCTTCAGTTCATCTACGTTTTTTTGAAGGGAAGCACTTAGACCAATCCTTTCAACGACCTCTAAAAGAAGAAATCACAGAGTTAGAGATCTGGAGGCCTGAAATGCCAGAATATGAGAGTAAGATCATTTTGCCCAGAATGTCTAACATATCCATCATCCGTCCATCTGGCAGTGTTGAATTCAAACACACTCTAACCATGAGACTCCAGTGCAGTGCCGACCTATACTGTTGGAAAGTGAACTCATCAGATGTGTCACCATTGACAGATCTTTCTTTAAAGAAGAATGGTTTGTAGATAGCTTTCTTGAGCATAGCAAAAACGTTTGGGGAATAGTCAAGAATTTCATGTGGGTTCTCGTAACTCATATGTGAGTGTTATGCTTGTTTTGACTAATTTAAGGGAGTCCCCTTAATTGAATTTAATTAATGATGAGAACATTGATAGCCTTTATATAACGTGTATGTTTCTTTGTGCATTATTTTTTTTCTATTTTTTTTGCTATAGTAATAATATTTTTTTTAATGTTATTTGCGCAAAGTCACAACAATGTATGTATTACATTACCAGTGACGCTAATAAGACAGATGTAAGAGGGAACACAGGAGGGAAGAAGCAGTCCAGTGATGACACTTGCTGGCGTGTTAGAGCAATAATTAAACTTTTTTTTATTCTTTGTGGTTTTCTAGAAGTTAAAAAAATGTTGGTTTTTTGTTAAAGCCGTGCCAATATAGACACATATCAACTTAATCTAAACAGTTCAGCTATGCAAATGTAAGGGTTGTTTGACCTTCCCTTCTTTGTTAGAGGCAAGTTACCTAAAGAAATACAATTTGGCTTTTACTTTTGAGATTCTATTGTGTTTTTTACAATTACCTGAAAATGCAGCTGATAAGAGGAAGTTAATTTATTTCTTCATAACTCTAACAGAAACTCAAATAGCTGTTCCATAATACCTAAATAAGAGTTGAAGTTTCTGGTAATGTTAACATTATTTTTTTAACTAACTCTAATAACTAAATAATTAAAGTCCAAAAACTTTTGTCGCTAGATAACTATTACACCGCAAAGTGTGATGGTTGATGAATAGTCTTGAATAGAGTCAAAATGTTCTCTTATATATAATGTATTTATGATGATTCTATTATTATTGGTCTACAGTCTACATTATAATTCCATTAACATCAACATGTATTAAGTTTCGTCTACCGGAAGTTTGTCTAAGCAATAAACATATCACCTGAACATGACACCTTGAAAGCTAACAATATAATTATAGACTTACAAGGTAAAAGTAAATGATTTATTTTAAATTGTAAACAAATGCTTCTAAAAACCGGAAACTTTTAACTATATTTAATCCCAAAATAAATAAAAAGAAAAAGGACGACCCCCACAGAATATAGCTTGAAGAGCAATTTAAATAATTAGGATGAACAACTTAATTGGCTGTAATCTGGTTCAAAAATAATTTAATTATTTAAGAGCTATTTTCATCTTGTGAATATTTTAGATATACCAGTGTTATATTTTAATTGATTGGTAAGTGCTTGTTATAAGCTTATAATTGAAAAATTGCTGATTAAAAAGAAATTGGGAAAATGGATAATAAATTATTGATCACACACAGGTTGGTTCATGGGAACGACCTTGATGTGAACAACACTTTAATAATTTTCATGTTTTAACAGCCTAATATCAGCTATATTCTTCTAACATTTTTTGCATTGTATGTTTTACTATATAAACATTTTATGAATATTAAAACATCTTTTCCCTATATTTGTTGAAATATATTAAAACCTTATCATATTATCTCACTCAATACAAAAGTATTAATTATAACATAAACTTCTAATAAGGTGCACGTAAGTCTGATAGATACAAATGTCAAAGCGATTTTTAATTTAAAAAATAGTTTTTGTTTTAAAGTTTCCATAATTTACAAAAATTGTTATATTGTAATTTAATTTTTTAGACTTTTTTTCTATCACTGCACCTAAGTGTACTTCTTATGTGTACTCCTTTTAAACTAAAAATTCATCATTATTACTATCTTCAGAAGCATTTTTAGCAGGCTTTCTTAGATAGTTTGTCTACCTAATTCTGTAAAACTTGTAAGCATATATATATGATTTATAAAATTTGTACCAAAAGAGTTAGACTGAAATATTTAAATATTATAATATTATATATTATTATAGACTGATGACTTTAGTAAAAATCTAGAAAATATTGAGTAAATTAGAAATTTGATTGTTTGCAACTTTTTGTAAAACTTTATTATTTTTGTCTCATCTAATATCATGAAATTTTTTAAAAAAAACAATACTCCTGGTTTTTTATGTGTATTCCTACACAATATAGAATTTGCGTTACCACTCAGACAACAATTATGTATATATGGTATTGTTGGTTTCACGGAATTCAAGGGGTTCTGTTAATAATTTTCCGGAGTCCCCAACTTGTTTTAATATAAAAGTATTTTTTGTTTATCCCAATGAATTAACGTCAACTTCTAATTAACTGTTAAAGGTATATGCTGATTAATTTCTTAAATATTTATGAATAGTGCAAAAGAAAAAAAAGTAGTACAAACATTTATTAGAAAGAGTGTTTCAGCATTGTTTACAATAAATACAGTTATATTTTTTAAATAGTTGTCAGTCAAGAATATAAAATTAAAAAAAGCAGAAGAACAGTACAAACAATAATTATAAAGTGGGTTTGAATATATATTACATGATTACAGTTGTATCTTTCAAATAGTTCAACTAAAAAAACAAATAGTTTTTATTTGAAATAGGTAAGATAAATGAAGAACTATTATAGTTAAATAAAAATAACAGTTAACTGTATTGGGATTGACAGGAACTAATTTGTATTGATTGTATGATTATACTAAAATATATTTATTTAAAAATTACTCCGTTTATGATTATAGTTAAAACGGGATACTTATTTTTTATTAATTGGTATGAATTTATGATTGGTATGAAGAAAGTTATAATTTGATGTATTCATACGCGTAATTCAAAAATTATAGCATTAATCCAGTTGGATTAATATTCTAGAATATATCATACTGTTTGTGTATGGAGCAATGCTCTATAAAAACTGACAACTTATCGAGTCCCTGTCTTATAAAAGCAGCATTTATAAGAATTTTAACGTTTTTAAAATAAAAGTATTTTGTTATTACGCGTGTTAAAAAAAGAAAAGAATTATTTATGTGTCAAAAGAAAAGTATTTTTGTGTCAAAAGTTGTGCAATCACTTTCTTTGCGGTATTTACTGATGATGAGGAAAGTACTTATTCGGAGTCATGAGGGTAGTGAAACTAAGTTTCAACGCCCAATCATTTACAGAAACAACTTATTCTTATTTATTATTGCCTACTGTAACATATTGTTGTTATTCTTTAGATTACATGGATTCTTGGGAAGGATGAACAATGTTATAGATAACTGGACGGTGTTTAGTCCGTAAATCCATTACAAAAATTAATGTAACCCAACAAAACGAAATGTTTTGTTTGTATAGAATATGCTTATGCACAACCTTTAGTATTTTTTATAAAATAAGTGTTCACTGATGATTTATGATATTATAAATAAAAAGATATATCTTTTGAAAAATTTACTGCAGATTAGATGTTAGATTGATCAGACTGTTCTTAATAATTTCCATTGCTACATCCTAGGACGGAGTGTCTAAGGACAGAGATTAAACTTAATTGCGAGTATTTATTGTACTGCAGCAATTTTTACAAATATAATGGAATATAAGTTAGATATAAAAACTATAATCGATTATTTCTCAGTTTTACCACTATAAAAAAATGAAGTTTAACTAAACTGGCTTGGTTATTAAACCAAAGAAACCAATGAAGATTAAATCTTCATAACCAATGAAGATGTCATTGGTTATTTCAAAAGCTGATATTTTTTTTTGGTTTTAGTGTAGTGCAACTGGAAATTCGATTAAAAAAAAAGTTGAAATATCGACTACGACTCTTAAGTATTTTAGTGAGGAAAATTTTGTGCACTCCATACCTCAGACGTAGTGTTCTTCAAATCCTGTAAGATATGAATTACTCATTATCCCTTCTCTATTAAACTTGAGTGAATTAACATTTAGAATATCTGATCTAGAATCAACTCCTTAATGTAGCCCCTCATGACTAATATGGGAGATAAATAACAAATGCGAATCACTTTTCGACCCTTGAACTAAAGTTAAAAGCCAAGAAGTGGGCGTTATTTTGCAATGTCGTAATCATAGAGCGCATGTACTCGTGTATAACGCTGTGATAATTAACTCTCTACCATGAGGGAGTTCATAATATTAGCAGTATGTTCCACATTTTTGTACAACATACTTTACATTACATATTAATTGAATAGATGTTTATTACATTATGTATCACGTTACATTACCTATTAATTTTATTTTTTTTGTGTAAGTATAAATTTTTATTACTATTATCTACAAAGATTACCATACGTTGCTAAATTACTTAAATATATTAATAATCACATAAGTAATATTTATCATTTTTTCTCATATAGTTTTAAAGTGCAGAATAATACTTATTTCCATACAAAGCATTGATAAATAAAAAACTAATTCTTACTTTTTGCGCAACAAGACTTCACAGTTAACACGTGAAATAACAATCAATGACTAAACCACAATAAGATATGAGAAAAACGACCAAGATCTTTCAACCGTAACAAGCGGTCTTCGCCAAACCCATCCCTTATGTGTGTGTGTGTTGTGTGTGTGTGTGTGTGTGTGTGTGTGTGTGTGTGTGTGTGTGTGTGTGTGTGTGTAGTGTGTGTGGTGTGGTGTGTGTGTGTGTGTGTGTGTGTGTGTGTGTGTGTGTGTGTGTGTGTGTGTGTGTGTGTGTGTGTGTGTGTGTGTGTGTGTGTGTGTGTGTGTGTGTGTGTGTGTGTGTGTGTGTGTGGTGGGTGTGTGTGTGTGGGTGTGTGTGTATGCGAGTGTGTGTGTGTGTGTGTGTGTATGTGTGTGTGTGTGTGTGTGTGTGTGTGTGTGTATGCGAGTGTGTGTGTGTGTGTGTGTGTGTGTGTGTGTGTGTGTGTGTGTGTGTGTTTTGGATGCCTCAGATATTTCCATACCCAAAACAAATAAAAACATGTTCTTATTTTCCTTAAAGATACCGCCTACCCTGACATAAACTCTGCACAATACAAAATAATGTGATGAGTTACAAATATATATTAGAATATATAATCGATTGTAATTACAAATAAAACACAAATTTTATTATTTAGGAAGAAACATTTTCAGGTTCTTTGATATTTAATTCCATTCATCCCTTTTCCCTAAAATTTCATACAAATCTCAGGCACTATAAGAAATTTGATTATTCCTTACTACATCAAATACTACCTTCCCCTAAGTTAGAGATATTTTACATTATTGTAGCTTTGGTTCGTTTTTGAATGAATTCGTGGATGAAGTTTGGAACTTCAAATTCATTCTGTACTCTGGAAAACTGGTCGCCAACCTCCAGCAAAGGAAACAATCAGAAAACAAGGTATTCAATTTTCTTGTTTCCTAAGGACGGAAAAAAGACAATTGAGGTGAAGACGTCCAATTGGGGTCCATGACTGAGATCTCATTCTCAAAAACAGTTTGATCACGGAAATCCGAAAGTTTCATAGTCTAAAGAAATATTTTTCTAGTGCAGCAGGAATGGCCTTTTAGTTAGCCATTTCGTTTTAATTTACTTTTAGATGGCCAGGAATTCAGTCTATTACATTTTCTTGGCTGTGTTGTGGAAAAATCTTCTTTAGTGCTCTTTATAGCCGTTAGAGTAGGCAGAGACTTGGATCCATCGTTTTCCTAGTGGATTTAAGCTCGCTTCTTGATGTCCTTGGTACTCTAGCATTGTTTATCTGAAGTAAATCACCTGTGATTATAGCACTACTCTAACAAATATTTAATTATTGGAACTAAATTAATAAAATATGCTTTATAATAGTGTGAGGAGATAAGTTAGGCCTTTGGCAACGTGCTCGCCTCTGAATTGGTAGATCCGTAGTTGAATAACCATTTTAGTTCTCAATTTATTCTCCTGAATAGTGAAAAAATCTGAGCACATCGCCCCACGGACGTTAAGCCAAGCGTGATTTATATCAGGAACTTGTTAAAAATCCCTAATCTAAACAAACTTGAGTTAGGAAAAATGTAGGACTCTCAATGTAGAATGTTATTTGTGTGGTATCACAAAAGGCCTATGTGGTTCCTCTCGTGGTATGACAACTGAAACCTAACCTAAGCTAAACATCAATACCTTGGTATAATAAAAGATGAATTATTTAACCATTAAATGTTAGTCATCATTTTGAAAAAAATTAAAATTTTTTTGCGAAAGTGCTTCAATAACTGAATTTTTCTTATTTGTGGATATTTTGTGGGGTATCTAGATACCAGTTGTGGTTAAACCGTTTACTGGCTTGATCCGGCATAGATAGACAGTCCTAATTTTAACAAAACTCCGGTATAATGAAGTTAATTATTTAGCATAAATAATTAACATGGTAAACTGTATACTAAATGCAAAATTATTTAAATATATAATAAATATACTCACTAGAAATTGAGAATGTTATTTTATCTATTTCCAAAATAAACCAGCTAATTAATTTCAAATATGGGGATATGTGAGGATGAGAATATTCCTAAAGTTTACTTCCATCTTGCTGTACTTTCTAAAACTAGTAAAAAATCAATTCTTAAGTGATCAAATAAAAACTTTGATATCAATTTTTTTTTATATTTTGCACTAATCTGTGTATAATTATCCTTTTTAATAAATATGAATTACTACAAACTTGCTTATGAACACCCTGTATGAAGTTTATAGAATTAAAGATTGGAAGAGTTGAGATAATATTCCTCAACTTCCCATCTTTCTTTAAAATGGACTAAAAACGAAATAAAAATTAATTTTTATCTGCACATTGTAGAAAACGTCAAATATAACAAAAATAAAATTTCAAAACATTGATAGAAATTTGAAGATTGAAGTAATTAGGTCAATTTTATTTGATAATCAAGTCAAAAATTTACCTCTAAAATATATTTAACAGAATATTAAGATAATTTAGAATTAATGAAAATACAATTATCTTAAATTTTGAAACATTTTGTTAAATCATGTTTTTTAATTTATTGAAGTAGGCATTAAAAAATAATGCATATTTTGTTACTGTTCTATTTATGTCATTATTTATTTATCTATAAATGTCATTATGTTTCATATGCGTTTTTCAAGTTCACTAATTAGAAAAATAGTATACAATAGTAATGACTGTGGTATTCCTTGAAATCTGTATGTTACTTGAAATCTGCATTATTATTATTATAAGTGAGCAATTGATTTATACATTTCAAACTTTCCAACAGACGTTTTTATTTTGAGTTTAAATAATTTTAACTATGCAGAAGTGCCTGCATACGTTTATACAACTAGATCAACTGA
Source organism: Hermatobates lingyangjiaoensis (assembly GCA_026182355.1). NCBI lineage: Eukaryota > Metazoa > Arthropoda > Insecta > Hemiptera > Hermatobatidae > Hermatobates > Hermatobates lingyangjiaoensis. The sequence continues at coordinate 525,177 of JAPFBL010000632.1, forward strand.
AGCATGGAAAATGCATCTAGGCATATAATCGGTGTTTTACCGAATACCCTATAGATGGAGGCATAATATTTGTATCTAGATAACTGCTTTCTACACGCGATTTACTGAAGTTTTTAAAAAGCGTTCTATGTTTATAATAGCTAAAAGATTCTAAAGAAGGAGGCTTAATGTTTGTAGTACCAAATAAGACTACAAAAAAGACTACAAAGTCAATATGTTGTCTCCTCAAGAAAGGTATAATAATCATCAAAAAAGTCGTTTTGAAGTGTTAAAAATTTTGCATAAATCTGTGTATAAGTAAGTTAGAAATATTAGTGTTGATATCTGCATGTTACAATCACAGTTTCTACGAATAATTTTGCGACATCCAATCTCTTGAAATATTTACCTTGCTATTTAGGTGCATTATCGGATCGATAAAAAATTAAAATATGGATTTTAATTTCATGCAAGCATTCAAATAGCAGTTAACCTGTAGTCAGAGTTATAAAGGATTCTAAAATAGTTGGCTTCTCATCCATACTCTAAAAGCCAATCTTATATGTTTGTGACAATTTTAATTTTTTATGAGGTGTGTGTCTTTGCTGTCGTAATCTTTGTGTAACAGTACAGTTGATATTTAGTTATAAGTTAAAACAAGGGTTGGTTAATCTTAATTTCAATTCTCCAAAAATATGCTTATTGAAAACAACATCCCGTTTTGAACGTTTAGTTCTTAAAATTACATAATATATAATTATATTATTACATACGATAATAATGAATTACTGAAGTATATAAAGCATAATTTTATTTACAAATTTTAAAAATTTTATTTATAAAGCATAATTATTGCATAATTATAATTATATACTGCAATATCATCGCCTAAACTACAGTACAAAGTCAGAAGGAACTCAGTTTCTTTTTCTGATTCCTTTTCTTGTTATATTATATTATGAATAGCAATGTTTACAGCAGTTTTATTACAGTGTACATAATACATTATTTATGCCACAAATATCTCTAGTTGGGGTTACTAGTTGTAGTAGAAGAAACAAAAAGATGAATTTCAAAAGAGTGTAAGATGCATTGCAATAAAAGTAATAGCTGATAATTCGTTGCGGCTTGACCAATGTAATGTAGTTGAAATGACTGGAATATCACCATTAATAAATATAAGAAAAATGAATATAGATTGCAAAGTTAATGCAAAAATATGAACAAACAGAAGATTTTAACTGCAGACTTATAGTTTACTGAATTTATTCATATAATATGAGTATTCACTACAAATTCAAATTTTGCAAGAATACATTTTTGAAAACGTGTATTTTTAACGGTTTGATTAGTAATTTTCTACATCCATGTCAGGCATGATGATGAAAATTTCAAATGATTATACTCTCAAATTTTCTTTGATTTTGAGGACTTAGATAAATACATTTAGTAGTAAAATACGAATGTTTATACTAGTTGAATTTACTAATCAATGTATGTTTAAAATTTCTCTAAAGACATTTACTCTTAAGAATTTTTATTTGAATTTATTACTATAAATTGTGTAGACTCACGACGTTCATCCCATTTTTATATACTTAGAGACTGAATTTCTACATATCCATTCTTACTGATATCTAGGTAATGAATGATACTCACTCACCAAATTTTATGTCCTTTATATAAATATTTTGACTACCTGCTGTATGAGTTGTGATCTACCTCTACCTCTACTTATATTTTAGAATAGTCGATTTATTTATTTTGTAACACTAGTGTTTTTTAACAGCCATTATGCAATTATATAAAAAATGGTTTTATATGTATTAATAATATAACATGTAATATTCATTGCGTTAGTCATCTCATTGAATGTGGTCAAACATGCGAGTTTTGCATCACAGTTATTTGTCATAAAGTCATCTGAAACTATGTTGTTTAGGGACACACTTTAACTCTGACAAGGACCAAAATACCTCAGGAAAATTCTTGAATTGCTTACTATAGTGTACAGTTTGATTTTTATTTCATGTAATTATCGCAAAATTTTATAATATTATATACACAGGTAATGAAACAAAACAATTCCACGAGCTAAATAAACTAAGTTCACATGAAATACATATGAATACTTTATTGCGATTTCCTTTTCTTCAGGAAGATAGTATTGAGTACCTCTTTGAAACCACTTCAGTCGTTATCCGTCTGTGGAGCGTTCACTTCTATCTTCCTGAAGACAAGGCAATAGAAATATAGAAGTGGGCTTTTCTAATCTCTTTTATTTGTGTTCTTTGTGTCAATATAGTTTATATATATATTGATATAAAGAACACTCAGAAATGAAACAGGAACTAACTACTATATTTCGATGTCCTCGTCATCAGGAAGATAGAAACGATTCGCTCTGCAGGCAGACAACGACTATATATATACTATACTATATATAGTATACATAAATATATAACACTCTTTGTTTGGAAATACGATTCGAAAAGAACAAAATATAGTTCAATGTAGAAAAAGTTGGAGGGTCTCCAACCGTCTCTGAACCAGTGCGCTTGGTTTCCCTGTCTTATCTCTGCTCAAAACCAAAAATTAGAGACAGTAAGCGTGTGCTTTTGATTTTTCTATGTTTCTTTTTCTACAATAAACTATATATATATATATATATATATATATCAGTTCAACATTACTAAAAAAAGATAAATAAATGAAAAAAACATTCTCTTTCATCTCTAGTTTTGGTTTTCAGCCTCTACTTTTTGATAACCGATTTGACAATAATCTGTTCTCTGTGACGATTGTTGAAGGGGAGTCAATGCTTGTTAGCACGGAGGGCTATGTGCAGGTGAGAGTTTCTGTTGATGGAAGGTATATGACTCTTCATAAGGAAGCTAAGCATAAAAAATGATTGGTTTACAAAGTGAGTAAGTAGTATTAATGTAGGATGCCCCAAAGGAGAAGGAAAAGGAGAAATATTTATTACTGATACGTACTGAGGATCCAGACTTCTAACCCAGGGTAGCAATATATTACATATTCAATATATTGCATATTTGGTAGATGAAGAGGGAGTTGGATATAGAATTCTTGATTATTTGGGGGGGGGATACTGATGATAGGGATTGAAGGGAGGGTTACCACATATGTAATGCCAAATTATGTGTAAGCCGATGTTGAACTGTATGCATGAAGGTAATATAACTGTGTTATGTACTCATAATAAGGAAAAAACTAATCCTTTAATATTTTTTATATGTTGCTTAGATTTATATTTTTCATTATAGGGCACATAATTTGGTTTATATTATTTATTATTATGTCTTATTCCCACTCTACGTTTTATTTTTTTATTTAGTTTTTACATATTTAAATTTTTTTAATTCATTTATTTAGTAATTTTTCCCTTTATTTCCGCACTGCTATCTCTTTAATTTCCATTGTCCACCTTTTAAGTTATCCTTGATTCTTCACTCTATTCTTTCTCTTTATTCCTAGACATTTAAATATTTTCCCCATTATTTCACTCCGATCCTGCTTCAACTGGTTTTTGTTTTTACTTCGGTCGTGTGCGTGCTACACTGTTTTCAACCGTTGCTGCATCGTGATATGGTTTCCCATCTTTTGCTCTTTTGAAGGCGTTTAAAATCAAAATTAGAGATTATAAGTTTTCTTCCTTTATATATATATATACTAATTGATTGGCCTACGACAGGATGACAAACTGTTTTCTATTTAGTAACTTGTTTGGACCTGCTAACTTTTATTTATATTCTTTAATTTATTTCAAAATTGTTTAAATTATTTCATTGTTTTTTAAAAAATTTTAAAATTTCCAAATTTTCAAAAATATTTAAAGAGCCAACCTGACGACGACTATAGAATAGTCGAAAGCTAGTATACAATGGTCTTGTAAGTTATGTTATATTCTTTACATGTGATGTTAGTTTTCAATTGTATTTGAATTGTTGATATCTATTAAAGTGTTTCAAAAAAGTGTCTCAATGTCCTTTCGACAACTCATTTGGAAATTACCACCTTATATTCGAAAGACTGTCAGGAGACTGGAACAGCTTAGTTTGAAAGTCGTTAATACCGAAGCTGCGGTACATTTCAACAATATATATATATAATCAATGATCAAACCACAATAAGAAATGGGAAAACAAGACTAAGATCATTCAACCGTAACAAGCGGTCTTCAACTGAATGAAGTCAGTTGGGTTTTTGACTCTGACAAAGACCGCTTGTTACGGTTGAAAGATCTTAGTCTTGTTTTTCCATTTCTTATTGTGGTTTGATCATTGATTGTTATTTCACGTGTTTATGTGAAAGCTTTATATATATATATATATATATATATATATATATATATATATATATATATGATATGTAAACCATCCTTGAAACTAAAAGACTTTCAATTTTGCTATAGTTATCATAACTACTTTTTCAAATATATAACAGAGATTGATTAGTTTACATAATTATTAAAAAAAATTATTACCTTATTAAAAAATTATTTCTTCTTCTTATGACAACAGTGCCTTAGTACAGTCATATAAGTGTTTAGTGTACTGTGGTTATTTCTCTACATGAATATTTTAATTTCTTGTAACATATGATCTTAACCACGATGTTACTTCAATTTTTTTTTTATAAAAGTTGTTCGAAGTTACAAATGCTATATTCAAATTTTTTTTATATAAATTTACTTATAGAAAAAACAGTTACAAAGCAAAGAACTATTGGTTAAACCATTTATATATTATGACATATAATGAATATACATTTATTTAGAAAGAAACAGTTCCAAAAATACTGGTAAAAGTTCACTTCTGTATTTTTTACATCTATTCTCATTAAGGAGTAAAAGTGACCTGATAAGTTTTAAGGCAACAAAATAGCTATGTGTATATATCAAACAAAACTTCCTAGAAGGCATTATAGACAGTCTATGAAATATATTTGTGGTTTATTGATCTAGCGTTCACGATGAATATTGAAGATACTGACGAGATTAAAATTAACATTTTATCTGTTTTTTTTTAATATTTTAAATAATTTTGTTATTTTCACTGGTGCAAAATTAAAAATATTACAAGCAATTAGGAGTTAATACCTCATTTCCCAAGAAACAGTGGAATACATTTTATAAATTATAATATCAAGTTTAAAGTGCTATAATTTAGAATAAAATTGTGTGGACATTAGATAAGAATGTAGTTTTCTTCTATTTGAAAATTTTAATTTTATTTGTCTATGATTCCTTAAAAATTGATGTGAATATTGTTTTGTCTTTGTTAATGTAATAGCTAATGGTACAGCAGATTAAGGAATAGGCTAAATACTATTTATAAGTCAGGATTAACTACATTTAGAGCTGATATTTGATTTGTGGAAATATAAATTTGAAATTAATTTCATTCAGGGAGAAAAGTGTAGTCCATCATGGCAACAGAGGAACTCTAGTGGCAGTACTCTGACCTCTTGTGAAACCTGTTATGGAATGCAATCTAATCAGTGGATGTGAACACAAATCACTATAATGCGCAAATGCGATTGCACGATAAAAATACCATTCAAAACAAGCGGCAGGCAAAAAAATCTGGAGTGGCCTCCACTGAGTCTTACCAGGAGGGAACTTACTGCTAAGCAAACTCAAGGTGAGTCAGTTAAATATATCATTATGTACATAAGTAAGTGGAAGTTATTTTAACAAACAATTACGACAAGTGAGCACAGGTTGGGCTGTAGGAGAAATTCTCTAACTTTCTTTTCCAAAAACATTTTGAACAGCCAACTCAATCACAAAGTATTTTCAAACTGCAGCATTAACTAGTGATGTTAAGTAATGATTTCGTATTGTGGTATAGTCTACAACAAATTTGCTTATAGACAAAACAGTTACAAAGAACTTTCCATTACAAAGCAGTTTTTACTTTCTGATTCACAATAGATATATATTCATTTATAAAAAAAAACATTCCAAACAAACATAAAGAAGATCACTTCTTTATGTAAAAAGAATTAGTGTTACATTGAAATAATTTATGACATGTTTACATATAAAATTTAGTAACCTTGGTGCCATCTGCAAAATAATATATCTTAGTAGCTCATACAGTAGCATTTCACCAACATTTTGTCGCCTCCGAACTTACTCTAAAATACAGTGTATTACTCTAATATTATGTGTACTGAGGAAATTAGTATAATGAATTGACTTATTATACTTTTATCTTGTTAGTATACAAACAATGTCATTATACGATTATTATAATGTATAGTATATTATAACATAAATATGTAGTTTATACTGCCATTATAACTTAAAATATGTGTAACACACTAAAAATTTAGTTTACGATACTTCTCGACTTTTTTATCTTATTACAAGTACCTATTTCAATGATTAGTTAATCATTAGTTAAGAATTTTCAATTTTTGAAAATTCATTTGCAGAAAAAATTATAAAGATATTAATATGGTTGCTATTATTTATTTAAAAATTAATCAATCAAACTGTAAGAGAAATTAAATAATTGCAAGAAAAACAAAGATATAACAATAAACCTTTTGACGTTCACTTTGATATTCCACAGCCAATCACTTGAACTAGAAGTGGACTTCATTCACAAAACTAATTGTTAATCATATTAATTAATCATCACATTCAACATATAAACAAAGTTTAAATTCCAAATACAAAGTTCAATATTTGTGAATCATATTTCATGTCCTTTTGTTTCCTGATTTTATAAACTTCATCAAAACTTTTTAAAAGTTAGTTTTGTTACTATTCTAAACTAGTTTTTGAAATACTGGCCCTAAAAAACGCAAGTGAAACAGTAGATATAATACTATGGGTATCTACTATAAAATATTAGAATGCTCAAATAGAGCAGCTTTAATCGAAATAGGAAGGGAAGATTTATTAAATTAAAAAAAAAGATTCATTCATTAAATCTTCTTCTTTAGAAATAGCTTCCCTTCTTGATGGTCCATGACAGGACTAACACTAAATTAAAAGTTATAATTTTTTTTATTATAAATTATAAGATACCTTGCCTATTTACACACTGACAACTATGCAAATATCATTTTATTGGACTCATGGGACCTAAAAACCTGTATTCTGCTAGAAACTAGATATTAGAATTATCACTCAAACAAAATATCAGTATGACTCTTTAATTTTGATATAGGGTAAATCGAAGTTATATTGAAACAGTTTATGCTATCTGTCCACATAAAATTTTGGAACTTTGGTGCCAACTGCATACCACTGTGGCTCTACTGCAACGGGACTCACTCCCGCGAGGTCCACCACATCGGTGGACTCGGTCGCATCCCTCGTCGACAAGGCATTTGGCCTTTGGATGTGGCTAAAGGTTCTCACGTAAAAAAGCATCGATCTGTTTTATGCTTTGTTTATGAAATGGCCGAGAGATTGAGAGACATGAGTACAAATCAAAACAGGCTCTATTACAATGCCCCGTAGACTATTACAAGTATACACACTATTCTCCACATTTCATTCAGTTGGTACTTTATGTTGCATATGAACGAAAGGATTCATTAACTGTGCAATCTGTTATGGTGTTGTATTTACTCATGTAAATACCATGTTTTTTACATGTCATTTACTCATGTAATACTTTTCATAGGAAAAGGATTAAGTCTCCACACAAAAAAGTTTAATACTAGAAACTAAACAATGCGTTTCGAATACTTAATGTTCTTCTTCAGGTTACATCTGTTCTGTTGGGGTGGTTGTTCGGGAGGAGAGACCGAGACTGCGAGAGGCAGTTCTTGCTTGGTCTCACCTCCCAAACAACCACTCCAGCAGAGCAGATGTAACCTGAAGAAGAACATTAAGTGTTCGAAACGCGTTGTGTAGTTTCTAGTAATTAACTTTTTTGTGTGGAGACTTAATCCTTTTCCTAACATGAACTAAAGGATTATGAATAGAAAAAGTATGTTTTAAAAGTATTGGATTTAGTCTACTTTTGTCAACGCCAGGTCCCTCTTCGCTACACAAAGTCTTATCTTGACTGTAACTTAGACTGTAGCCGCAATACCCACAAAAAAAATCCCCCAACTATAACCCTTTTTACAGTTCATTCTCGACGATTTCAGTTCCCACCTCAGTGCCCTCTGCAGCATAGGTGATGAATATGCCGCATAATTGTATATCATCTGCTTTATATAAACTAAATTCTTTTTTCCTAAAGACAAAATAAGTAAAAATATGTTGTGTCTCAAATTATTCAAAGAAATGAAAACTTAATGGCAACATTATATGATCGGTTTTTTTTTCTTTCAGACCTCTTCTTCAAGAAATATTTATATTAGGAGTTTCAATCGTAAGTCTCTTCAAATGATGTAACTTGATCAAAATTAATCTATACACCAATATGATTTATGATAATAACAAATATGCATTTCAAACACTCGAGTTCTTATACAGGTGCACTTAATATCGGATAAATTTGATAAGGTTATATGATAATGTTAATCTGCTATTTTTGACCGTTCAACTAGGGGAAAAAAACAAATAAGAAACAGACAAATATTGGTGTCCCGTAGTTAAGGCTGAAGCTATCCTTGGATTATATTATTAATAAAATATTTAAACCCAAAAAGGGGTTTAATATTAAGCCCAATCAATATAGACGGCAGAACTTCGTCTCAATTTCAATTTTATTTGGTTATCATATCAGATTTACTCTCTTTTCATAAAAGTGATATAAATAATGAGTTAATTGAACAATAAAGAACCAGCTTAATTAAATTTTATTTAGATTAGTAAATTTTTAATTTTTGATTTAATTTAAAACGCAATACTTTTCATTATAAATTATGTTAATTGTTGAATATTTTTTTACTTAATCATCTTAATATATTAATTGATTTAGTTGATAATTAACCTTTTTTTAATGTTGGAGATAAGGTTAATCCTATTAAATTATTTACTTCGTAAACACTATATTTTATAAAAATGCCAACAAATCTGACACGTGACTTCAAATGGATTGGTTGATAAAGACACATTTTGTAATGCTTCAAAAAAAAAATTATTATCTTGAAACAATACATATGATACGAGTATATCAATACTTGATAACCTTTTTGTTATAATTAAGAAAAGCAGTTATTATAAATCATTAAAATTAAATGATTGACAATTACTTTGATAATGTGTTCACGTTGATAAAATGAAGTGAAGGTCACTCCGTATTATTTTTTGAAATATTTGGGTTAACAAATATGGTTATATTTATTTCTTAATATACCATCTCCAGACTGTCGTACATAGTGTGAAAAATATTGGCATCACCACATATTTCTGGTAAAATCTCTCTATTGGAAGAAATTTTAGTTCATGGTAATTATACACTATTACGCACCATAATTTACACAATCATTTTTGTTGAATATATCACACGTGTGTTATGTATAACATTAAATCTTGAACTTAATTTAATGAGAATGAAACATTTGAAACAATAATTAGTTGGTAAATAATGTTGAAGAAGTCTAACGAATGTTTCAAATTTGAAGATTGAAAAGGATACTTTAAAGTTATTTCATTATGACAATAACATTTATCCCTTATACATTGTTTTAATCTTTATAAGATCAGAAACTACAGATAAACAATACTTCTTGAATCCAATAAAACGTAAAACTAGATGTAATGTTTAAGAAATTAAAAAAAACTATTTACGAAATGGCTGCTAAAAAAAGTCGGAACAAAAAGAAAAACATTATTGATTTTCAAGTCTTATTGATTAAAACAAATTGTATCCAATAATCAATCTATGTTTAGTAATTTTTAATTTTTTATTAAGGATAATATTAATTAAGTCAATTGAATGAAGTGAAAGTGAACTTGCCAAGTTAGTATAAGAAGAAAAGGCAGACCTGTAAAAGGACATTTAGAACTTCAGTTCTGAAAATACTGAGGCACAGATGTTCCTTTTTGTTATTAATCTGTTGGAGATTCCTGAAACAAGATGGGCCACTCCCCAAAAATATTTTCAAACGCATTTGAATTCAATATAAGAGTATTATTTGTTTGTTTGTTTTATTTTGTAAGTAGTCATATCAAATAAACAGACTTACAATAAATTAATTTTAAAAAAAGAAGATAAAATAATAATTATTAATATTATTATTGTTTGGTGGCCTTTGAAGGGTTAAGCGGGCCGCTGCATATTAATAAAAGCAATATATTCAAGGTGTGTGAATGTCAGGCCTAAATTACCAGGGGCATTAACCAAACTGCAGCTGAACCTCGTGCGTATAATAAGCAACTGTATTAAAGAGTCACATTAAGGCTTGTCGAAACAGGTTCATCCTACATATTCTCACTAATCATAGTCAACTGATACCCAGCGCAATGGAAGTGTTTTTGACAAATACACCGGAATATGCAAACGACAAGCTTCCAATACCATGATTTCAAATCAATATTTCTTTTGATCCTTCTTAGGAAGGATAATGAAAGGTATAAAACGCTGTTAATATTTAAAGGCTTTCAAAAACAACAATTATTCTTTTATGTTAAAATAAAGGAAATAAACACCTAGTCCTCACACAACAAATTTATACAACATCGACATGTTTCAAACATGTGGACGTTTACCTCAACTAACTCAACTCAAATCCCGTTAGTAACGTGATGTGAAGTATAAAATCTTTTGCATGGAAACCTGGTTTCTTTCCTTAGTCTAATGATGTGTTACTACAACACAACAAATGATGGAACTGCTCGTGATTCTTCATATTATTTTTGATACTCCATTGTCGATAATTTTTTATCATAAGATATATTTTTTTTATAAGATATGTACATTATTTGTTATATATGACACTGTTTTTCTTTTGATGATTTTGAATCATAAAATTATGAAATATTTTATAAATTCTGTTTTGGACATAAATACTTCACTTTTCTAAATCATGTAATTGATTATGAAATTATGAAATATTTTATAATTTCTGTTTTGGACATGCATACTTCACTTTTCTAAATCATCCAATTGATTACGAAATCATGAAATGTTTTATAATTTCTGTTTTGGACATACGTACTTCACTTTTCTAAATCATGCAATTGAATATGAAATTATGAAATACTTTATAATTTCTGTTTTGGACATGCATACTTCACTTTTATAAATCATCCAATTGAATACGAATACATGAAGTATTTTATAATTTCTGTTTTGGACATACGTACTTCACTTTTCTAAATCATGCAATTGATTATAAAATTATGAAATATTTTGATCATTATGAAAATTTAATAACTTGTGTTTCGGACATACTTACTTTACTTTCTCGAACATCCTATAACAATGTTTCATTTTTCATAGTGGATAATATATGGATTAGAGGGAATAATTAGAATAAATAAACTCATCAAAATGGACTCAACTTTGAAATCTGTTATATTATTTAAGAAAAAGATCTCTAGATAAATACAGTTTATTTTGTGAACATTTTAATTTACATAAAATATAAAAGCTCAGCTTTTATTCCTTTGTGCCGTTTGGTACTAATAGCGTATTTACATTTTATAAATACAAAAAATTTATAAACAATTTATACGTATACTGATCAATGTACAATCTAATCTATATATAACATTTTTTTTACACCAGATATCACAAAGTACAGTCAACTTTCGCAGACTAGCATGATTTGAGGCCAAAATTACTTGCTTAATAACAATTAATATTTTTCAGAAATAAAAATACAGAAATTAAAACTATAAGGTTGTAACTGAATATTGTTTTCTTTTTACAAAACGAAAATATAAATACTTGTACAGATAACTTTTTTTTATTACATATATTTACAATAATGTTGTAACTTCATACGTTACATTTTTACTTTACAGATGTTGTAAAAATACATAAGATATTTTCAGTTATGTATTCACATTTTTTTTAAGGTAACTAAATTTTTATTTGATTTGTTGGATTTTATTTGTTTTCAACTTTATGAAATTGAAGTTATATATATTTCATTGCAGTAGTTATCAATTTCTTTCTAACTCAATTAAAAAAAACGTTTTTCGATGCTTGATTGAAGTTTATCTCACTCTGGTTTCACAAGTAATGAATAACAGCTACCAACAAATCTCAGTAAGTTTATCGACAGGATAGCACGGCTTTCTATTTTAAATACGAATAAAAATTTGGTAAACATATTTTTTTCAATCATTAAGCGCATAAATCACTATCAGATTCTGGAAAGAAATTATGCCTTTTTGATTTTTCAGTTGTTGCTTGTGCTGTACTATAATTATATAAAATAGACAACTGAAAACTGAATAAATGAAATACGTGCATACGTTTTTCAATATTTTCAAAAGATATTCAAAGATATACTAGATACTTATCATCTTTTTTTTTTTAAAAAAAGATATTTTTTTCATGTTAATAATAGTTTTTAAAAGTAGTTCTGAACCAGAAATCGAAATATATATGTAAAAAAATGATTGAAACCATGCAAATTCTTTGCTTGAAGATATTTTATTAATATGTTATTTAGAAATAAAACTGCTTATTTCTTAAAAAAAATAGCAGTCTAAAATATTCTTCAATTTTTCTTGAAATAATGAGAAACATACGTTCAGAGTAAATCGTTACAAATTAGGAATATCACATTATAACAAAGAGGAAATTTAGATGCTTAGCAAAATCTTTGAGTTTAATGAACTATTCAAGGAAAGTTTAGTGGTATATTTAGTGTTTACAAAAATTAAATTTGAGTGAGCTCATACTGTTTATACTGAAAACTGAACAAATTATATCAAGTAAATTTAGTTACATAATTTTAATGTACATTTTTTTATTTTTGTTTATTTATAAAATTTACTTCATTGTTCTAATGATTTAACTTAAATTTAATTTTGGCCTCTTCAAAACTTACACTCAAAAGTTATGTACACAATTTACCCTATGGTGATATTTTAGGCTAGAAAAATTAGATACCATATACATTAGCGATATGCAATTTGTTTCAATGTCCAAAGCAAATATTATAATTAGTAGATACAGATCACACAGTGAAACCTTGCAAGTTATTTAAATAATCACAGAGTGCTACAACAGTTAGGAATGCTGTTTGGAGGAGTCTTCTCGGAGTGACTCGCAGCAGGGAAGTGCCACAGCAGCAGGTGGGTGTCGCAGGGCTCGCAGTGGTAACGAAGGAGAGCGCTGTGGTCTACTAACTATCGGGAAATCTATCAGAGTACTGCTTTCTACACCAAGTTATTTGGTCGTATACCCTGTCTAGCCTACTATTAAGTATTTTGATACTCTTGTCAGGCAGGAATGGCACGACTTGATTGGGGGAAATTCGCTCAAGTCTGTTGTTGAGAAGTTCACCTATATTACGGTTTTGGCGAAGTCTCTCGATTGCTTGAACAGTGCTTCGGCGGAATACACAAAGGGCATCAAGAAGAACACTGTGATAGGACTCGTATTTGTCAAGAAGTCGATATCCGTGTAGCAAACCACTTTCATTATCGAGAAAGACCAGCAGATGAGAATGCCTATGTCTGGCCAAATTATGAGCAGGTGCCTCCATCATACCAGGATTCCATTGAAGATTATAAAGATTGTTGACAATTCTGTCAAGATTTGCCGTCAAATAGTCAAAAATGATAAGATCAGACCATTGGGCTAATTCTGTTGCAAGGCTAGGATCAAGAGAAGATGCATCAGGAGGATGTAAATGTCTCGTTGAGTTTCTCAATGAAGGAGGAATTCTAGCTGGTTCCAAATCTTCAATGAAACTGGTCAATACTAAAGGTTTACCTCGACTCCACTGAGCTAGAGAAACTTGCGCTCCCACTGATGAAAACACCTTTCCTGCTGTGTCTACAACAGCAGGTGCTGATGGCGCCAGATTACTCAGTCCCAATTCCCTTCCAAGGTAAAAACTGAAGAGCTCACCTTGAATTTGATCTGTGTTCTGCCGATACCGAGCACACGCCTTCCTTCCTCCCTCAAATGTTACCAGTCTATTTTGCATTCTTCCACACCCTTCTTCTATTTTCACCACTGGAGTCACCTGCACAAACTGCTGCCACTTTTCTGCGTCCTTATCGCCGTAACCTTGGGGTAATCCCTGCTCAATTTTAGTTCCCCAATAGATACCATCAACAGCACTACTACTTCGTTTAGGTTTTTCAAGAGTCCTATTCACTACAAAACTAACACTATTAAAATGTGGTTTGGGAACAACGGGTGCTGATGAGTTGATTTTTCGTACTTGAACATCTGGAAAGACGTAAACAGGAAGAGTTATTCCAACACTAAGACCCAAAGTGAATGCTACTAGAGCGGTACAGAGGTAGAAAGTTCTTCTGAATGCCATCCTGTCTACGGAGGGGGGCGGCGACACCAGGAGGCTCCGCAGCAAGTGTTGTACGAGACGACTCTCCGGCATGGCTAGCCACCGCTCTCCATGCCGCTGTTTGTTTAATCCCGTCTTCCCGTCAACCACTCGTCTGTGTGGGCAGCCTCTCGATTAACATAGGTTTACTTAGGTCTCTCGTCGTGCCCTAGTCAAACAGCTCTCAAAAACCTGCAACAAAGAACATCCTTTAAGGCTCCCACTCCTGTATGTAACCAAGGTTATCGCAATCATGCTTAGTTCAGATTCACTCAAATGGAAAGACCATTTGTCCACCCACGGCATCGCAACAACGTATTTATATTTTAATAAGGAGAGGGTATTTTGGCTGTTGGTAATAATTTGGGCTGCTGATCGATATCCAGTGCGCGTGCGCGACTCAGGTGCCTGAGGCAGCCTCGCATTCCCCACTAATCTATAGGAATGTCGGCCACCTCGGACCATCAAAATGAACAAAATATTGGCCTCTCACTCACTCTCTTGTCTCCCTCCATTCTTTATTGGTCCGATATCGTAGTTTATCTTCCCAAGTACACGTGCAGCTAGCTCTACTCCTCTGTCTCACTCACTTGCACTCTTAAAGTTTTATTTACCTTCTTTACATAATAAACTCACTCAAAAGACCTCATTAAATGAACAACAAACCGGAATTGGGAGAAACAAAACCTTCAATACTTAAAATTTCACTTTTATTACTGCGGTAGTATCACCGTAATCAGTATTTCGATGTTTCTAAATGTAGATTTCGAACAACAGGAAGAGCAAGTCTTAACTATGATTAACTCTCATTAATATCAAACTAGACTTTGAAGAAAGAAATCATAATTATTAAACTATCATTATGATAAACATTACACCCTTATAACATTTTAATCATGCCCATTATTTCTCCTCCACTCTATGATTGAGACATTTAAAACCTTTTAAACCATCCACCCGAAAAAAAAACGAAAAAAAAAAGGTAAACCACAAATGGACTAATATAATAAAATCTATAAAGTAATATAATGTAATATAATAAACATTCTATGCACTTTTATGAATGTTTATTCCATCTTAAATAGTTTTTAGAAAGTTTAATTAATGCCTTAATACTAAACAATGCATACATATAAAAATAAAGTAACAATTTTTTTTGTGTGTTTGTTGGCACTATAGAAATTGCTCCTTCTAAGTGCAGCCATATAACATTCAATTAAAAATAGATGCCTCAGTTTGCTGCACATTTTCCTGGCCCAGTTTAAAGTTTAATAGCAAAAAAACTTTTCATAATAATATAAAAAATTTTAATGGATGCAGTTTTGACCTTTTCTTATCACAACATGGGAACATACTGTCTGAGTGTACGCTAGTAATGAGCAATAGTAGTATTGTTATTACGTCATGAACTGTTTTTTTCGGTTTTTTTCCGGGAGGATAGTTTAAAAGGTTTTAAATGTCTCAATCATAGAGTAGAGGAGAAATAATGGCCATGATTAAAATGTTATAAGGGTGTAATGTTTATCATAATTTTTTTTTATTAAAAGAATTTCAAAAAACATAGTTTTACAAATTTTCTCCTATTTTTATTAGCTTCAGCTAAGAACTGAAAAAAAGAAAACTGTAAAATTGGCGTCTGCAATGTGTTGTTTACATTTTGACATTCAGTGATGGTAGTTATGCAAAAGCAGTTTTTTTAAATATAATTAATGTTAATTTAAAATCTCATAATGTTCTATTCCCTTGCACTTCATTCTGATTGTGTATCTAAATTTATAGTCTAAAAGTTAAAAACAAACAAAATCAAAAGTAATTATTAAGAAATATTATTTTCCTAATTTATTCTCAACCGTACATTTATAAAAATCTTTTGCAGATCAGTATGAATTATACTTGCTCACGCTTCATGGCTTCATGTAACATTTAACATGTTTTTTTTATTATTCAATAATATTACCAACAATTAAAATTCATTGTGACAAACTTCAATTTTTTTATTGTTCAAATTAGAACTCATAGAGCCCAAACACATAATGTATATGAACTATGATTTGCCAACTAATTCATAGTGCAACTTTAATTGGTTTTCACCTTCTAAATATAACTTATGGTCCATCGTTTTAATTTATATATTAATTTAAGCATACCAGTATTTTAAAGAAATGAAAAAAACATTGAATGGTTGTTTTTATTATATTGTTTTGTGTTCACGCCTTTGATGATTGACAAGTTCTAGTTTTTTGATAAATTTATCAATTTTAGGTTCTACCAATAAAGAAAATATACTCCTTGTATCAAATGAGAAATGGGTTTTATTCTACTAAATAAGGGCCTGTTTTATTATGAGGTGGTTTTTTTCGAGTTTTGTATCCAGTTATTATATTATTATTAATTTACTCATAAAGAAGTACTAGTAACTTGCGCAAGAATTTTCACAGAAGATGCAATACGGGAATTCCATTTTCATTTAAGAACCTGAAGATTTAACGGTTTGGAATATGACTTTACAGATGTTATTGCTCTGAAGTGCTTTGCAAGAAGACCAACAAGAGTTATCCTTGGGATAAACAACAACAATAACAAATAACAACTCATTTTCCTTCAGAAAAAGTCATTTATATTAATTATTTTAATTCATTTAAATCATCACTGAGAAATTGAATAGATACGAGTAAACCATTAATAGGAAAAAAACAAAAACATTAATGGAAAAACGAAAAAATTCAGATTAATATTCATAAAGAAATAAAAAATGCATGGTGTTTACTATTATTATACTTGTTATCTTAATTATAATTAATTACACTTACTAACACAATAATTAATTATTCAAATACTAATTTTAGTCCAGTTTAATAGATTCAAGCAAAATCTAACAAAAGGAGGCTGCCTAAAAATCAAGAATTTTTTTAAAACTATTCTCCATAGAAAATATTTAAAAATCTAATATTTAAGATATATATTTTTACAATACCCATTTATATTTATGTAATAAATTTTTGTATGTTATAAATAAAAAACAATATTTTATGGTAGGATATCTAACAATACGGCTCTAAAAAAATAAGATATAAACGTTTTCAGTAGCGACTGAACTCAAACTTTAATTCAAATCCTTGCTTTCTTTCTTCTTTTTTTTCGTCTTATTTTATTGAGAGTGAATATACTACTGTGTCATAAGAACTATTGTACTTTCCCCCCTTTTGACCTATTGTACCCCAGTTAGCTTCGAAGCCTCCAAGAAGCTCAGCACTTCTGAAAAACTCGAATAAAAAAAAATTAAATTTACATATATATAAATATATATATATATTGATAAAAGTATCGACCGTGGAATAGAAACAAAACTATAGTTTTGTATATATATATATATATATATATATATATTTCCAGATCGTTGGAAAAGCTGATCAAGCAATGCGCAAAAAAAGGAAAAAGGTAAAAATTTCATTTTTCATACTTTAACGAAGATCTGTACCCTAAATATACAAATATATATATACCAGATATTGATCATATAAAACATGTCGACCATAGGAGATGTACTTTATTGTGTAGACGAAATAACGAGAGTGTTATTTAGAAAAATTGAGAAACTTGTTAAGAAACAGGTATCAGCTAAATTTGGTGTCATTTTCAATAATGTGTGTGTCAAAGGAGGACTGCTACCAAAATTTACAAATATATATATATATATATTCAGAAATATGAAACTACAATTGATATTTAATTCATTTCCTATGCCCTGATTTTCAGCAAAAACAATAGGCTTCACATTGTTTTATATTAGTTTTTTTTGCGGGGGGGGGGGGGATTAAAAAAAATCTGATTTATTTGCTAGCTGATGTGTGATAAATACGAGATACCCTTATTATGTATGTCTACAGCCTCTAATGATGAACATATTGAATTATTTAGATGGCATTTATTGCTGCAATAAGGTAAACATTGTCTTGACCCAAAAAATAAAAAAAAACTAAGCAATTAAAACACTCAACTAAAAACTATATTAAGATGAAAACGTTCAAGATACACTATAAATACGTAATTGAATCAAGCAGATATAAACTGTATGCTTGAACTGTTTTGAGATATTTTATTATAAACAAAGAAACTGATGGACAAAAAAAATATGGAATAGTTATTTTAGACTACTTGTTATATTAAAGTGACAAGGGAAAATTTATTTTGTAAGTTAAATTTATATTTGAACGTAAAAAAATTGGGAAGGCAATTTTTTTTAAAGTAATTAAATTTATAATTTGATGATGATAGTTGTGCTAGACTACCCATAAACCTTTATGTCACTCAGAAATTATAGCAATGGTTATTGAAATAAATTCACTTAACATGATTGACAGGGATAATTTTAATTGTTGTTTCTTGTTATTAAGGCACGGAAACAGATTCTTATATGATACAAGGTTTTCATGTAGTATTCTTAACATGATTCAAGATATATACACTGTAAGTATATTTAGCAAAATAAAAATCATTAAAAAGTAAAAAAAAATCATTTGTTGTATCATATAAATAAATAAAATATCAATTTAAGTTATATACACCATGAAATATATTTAAAGCAAACAAAACTTGCAAACTGAAATATTCATTTTATTTATACAACATAAAATTACATTAATGAAAGGAATGTGTCTTTATAATATTACCTTAAAACATTCGTATTTTGTCTGACAGTTGTGTTCAAGTTTGTTTCCAAAATTATTCATTTTTAACCTCTAATGTAATTTATTTTTAATACCTCTAATTTAATAATGTTTATTATATACTATAGGCTACGCTAACATCCGAATTAGAAATATTACTACATTGTAGAATGTAGAGGCGAGTATGCAAGCCACTGGGCTACCGTGACCCCCCTAATACGATTTGTTATTATGTAATACAACTACCACAAAGCCAATCACAACAAAGGTAAAGATTATAATAATTTCAGATCACTATCTCTACGGAAAATGGGTGAACAAACAAAAAAACAACAAACAAAATGAGGAACTTTATATATGAATAGATTAATCATGTAAGTATCAAAACTTTTCCTATCGAAATTATAGCTACGCTGTAATATGTTAAGAAGGTTCATCCGGGCCAAAAAGGTGATTATAAATAACAACATTTTTAGAGAAATTACATTTACAATGTTATTAGTTTTAATATTCTTTATGTATATTTTACGAAGTTTTCTAATTCTAATGTCAAAAAAAACTGACAGTTATACAAAACCATCATTTTTACGGAGATACAAATTTTACATATTATTACACAGTTATTATAATTTGTGCCAGGTTTCAAGTTTTTTGTCTTACTAGACAAACAAATCTATAATAATAAATTTGAGCAAAATTTTTTGAAATCTTCATACAAACTTATTGAATAACAAAATGACAGTTCTATTTTACAGCGTAAAACTCTGTAGATTTTGTAATCTTAAACATTCTATGATTAATTGACATGATAGCTTTGTGTACTGGAAACAATATTAGTTCTTCCCTCCCTCCACACTTCTGTCTCAGTAAGACATACATAAGCTGGTAGATGTCAGAGAACCTTTACTACCTATTGGTCACTGCTCGTCAGATACTCAAAGATTTTAAAGATAGAATGGTGACTTCATACTTTAATATGTTTAATAGATTTTGCTTAAAGAACATGTTTATATCGAAACGATTAGTTCTAACTTTAGAACCTACCGTTTGTAAAGTTATGTAGGTTATGAGTTAGAACCTGCCGTTTTTAAATCCAACAATCATTGTAAACCTTGATAATGAAAATATACATTTTGGAACATGGGAATACAGAGTTGACTTTTTTGACCACATAGCCCTCAGAATTCAGCAACATTAGTTGTGCATAGTCCATTAGTATTAGTTGGGTCACTGGTCCATAATAGGAGATGAACTTGGTAAATCAGGATGAGATTTATGTTTTAATAGCACATTTAATAATTTCTGCGATAAATTATATAATTTATAGTGAAGAATGAGAAAAAAATTATAATAAAAACCTCCTAGAACTTCTTTTGATATTTTTAATATAATTTACAAGAGGTTAATGTATTACTTCAAAGATAATCTCAATGAGTTAGCTTATTCCACCACCTATATAGCACACATATATACTTTGTGGATTCGACCAATTATTTAAGTGTATGGGAGGCTTTGGCATCTTCAATTATTTCAAACACAAAAGTTGTTTGTAAATTCATTGAGGAAGGTGAAGCAGGGAGATTGTTCAGTTTTTATTTCATTTTATCAGCTTGAAAAGCTTCAGTCATTTCTAGATTTCCCAGATATTATAACAAAAATCTAATTATGACATCATATTTAGACCCGCGATACATATAAAGTTTTCTGGACGATGAGCAAGACAACCAGAATGAAAAGTTACACCATTGGTTATTTGAAGATGTATATTCAATAAATAAAAATAAAATCATCTTATTGACTACTTCAGATTCATCACATTCAGATATTTCTGCAGAAGGAAAAGTAGACGCTGAGGATGAAAACATGGACTTTTTTATATAATTATATATACTGTTGTGTATATATAGTTATTTTTATGAAGGTTAATCTAACTTACAAATACATTTTCCTGAAGTTTGTTGAGAAAATTTATTCAGGTTGATTTTTATAAATATATTTTATACTTTCTTAACAGAGTCAGACAATTTCAGGCTAAATACTTTAGTTTCAACAAATGTTTGTAAGAATTCAAAAAAAAAAAAAAAAAAAAGACTAAGGATAAACATCGAAAGTTATAAAGGTCTTCCACTTTATTCTCTGAGCATGATGAAAATGAAAGAGCATTGGAGAATGAAATGAAGTTTGAAATGTCCAAGTATGAAAAAGTTAAAAATGATTAGACAGGAGAAGATCCTCTTCGTTGGTGGTGTTGCAATCAGAGAATTTGTCAGCTGTGTCAAAGAAGTACTTGGGCAACCCCACGTCTTCAAGTACTTACAGAGCGAAAAGTTATTTAGCGCGGGAGGAACTCTTTATTACCCAAAACGAAGTAGGCAGATACAGAAGAAATACTGCTGTTTCTTCATTATAATTAATTAATGAGAGGGTTCAATTATGAGTAAGAAGTCAAATCAGGAATGCCACGCAGATCCTTCTAATTTTATCTCTTTTAAAAATACACATTTTTCATACATCCTTAATTGAGTCATGGAATTTCAGGGTAAGAAATGGATAAGACTAATTAATGTTAACTACGAATAAAAGAGAGTTATTTAAACATAGTTGGTAGTTACTAGTTGCATATTTATCACAATGTTTACTTTACATTAAATTATCTATTAATAAGCAATTTTTTGTGTACATTTGATTCACAAATGGTACTAAAAAATGAGTCTGTAACTTTTTTATACCATTAAAAAATTTATTCTCATTAAAACCTAAATTTTTTTACCATAAAGTGGAAAATATTTTATATAAAATTGCGCAATACCTTGAATATGAATGAAAGTGCACAATTAGCCAAAGGTGTGGGTATTAACCCAGTTAAGAAAGTAATATAATGTAGCATATATATTAGTATTTTTATGTTGGTAATTCTAACTTACTCATTATTTTTCTGACTTTTATAGAGAAATTTATTCAGATTGATCTTGATAATTATTTCCTAATATTCTGACTTCTCATTTCATACCTTTGTTTAACTGCATCTAGTTTCATTTATAATTTTCCTGCCATTTGTTATACATTGAATAAATAAGGCCGACACAAAATTAATTAAGATAGCTTAGTTGCTGTGCATATACAGGTAGAACATAAGCACTAATCGGAACCGTACTTGGTATCGTTAATTAACATTTTCTGGGAATCGTACATGGTATTGGAATCAGAAAAAAATAAGATATAATAAGGTATCGTCCCTGCACTACTTTTCACGAAAGAATTAGTGAAAAAACTTGCCCCACTTTGGGAGTAAGTAAGAAACACGAGAGAGCGCTATTAGTATTCCTGTTCAAATTAAGTGAACCTATCTTGCGAATGATGAAACAATATTATGCTCGTTTTATTCTGCTTTAGTCTTACGCGGGCATCCCTTAGTTTAGGGGTGGCAAAAATATGCGTGGTGATATAGTTTCCCTTTGGCCTACCTTAAACTAGTGTGAAATAGTGTTGCTTACAGACTAAATGATGGAATATTTCAAAAGAAGATTACCATACGATACGTGACAAAAGTGTGCATTGAACATATAAGGGGCCAGATTATTATACTGGCTATCACATGAGAGACTTTTCAGTTGAGGCCTATCCACTTATAAAGTTTTCATATAATAATCTATTAAATAAATATGGTGGACATGTTATTTGCACCATGAGACTTAAGAAGTAAAAGTTAATGCTTATATTATCAGTAGGTATATCTGAACATCAAAATTGAATAAATTGATAGATAGATCGATTGGATTTGGATAAGTATTAGTTGCACAACCGGTTACAGCATGATATTTGCACATATGAGTAAAATAAAGAATCAGTGAGTATAAAAATAACATTCATGAAAAGTGTGACGTGTTTAAACCTCTGGAATCCTTATCAGCTTAAAGAATATGAAAAAGAAGTGTACTGTTTCTATTCAGAAACCTTATTTGTGTAAAAATAACCATTTTTTTTTATTTACCTATTTTGATAAGTATAGAGTATGAATAATTGTTATTCAAATCTTTACAATTTTTATTGTAAATTATTTAGGAGATGTTATCATTTTAAGTTTATTTAAAATGGACTAACTTATAATTCGCAATTCTAATTTTTTTAAGAAAAAATCTAGATTCTAGAAGTTGTACGTCATTATCTAAAACTATAGATTTGTTTAATTTCCCAACCATTTAATTTAGCTCAATAAAGTTTCGATGTTTTGCAATAAAATTAACTAGAAACATTATATTAGTGTATGTCATTTAACATCCTGGTTTAGTTCGTCTACGACAGATTAGCTACTGCTAGTTCTCTTCATTGTAATAATTTTGATATTAGTTATTATTTACAAATGCTTTATATAATTAATGTCTAACATAGACTATTTGCTTTGTTCGTACATGCAGTAATCGTAATTTTAGTGGTTTAAGGTAGAATGGCTATCCATATCTCCTTTAGGTTGAAATAATCGTAAACTTATGTGGTTTAAGGTACAATGTTTATGTTTATATACTATCTTTTTTAAGGTTTATCGTAGACTGGCTATACACTATCTACTGTACGTATCAATGATCGAAATCTTAAGGAGCCCAAGGTAAATTGCCTAAGCACTGATTTTTATTGAAATACCAGGTAGATTACAATAAGTTAGTTCGGGTAGATTGGCTAGACGTAATCTACTTTATGCATAATAATAATCGTAATGTTAAGTAGTCTAAGGTAAACTGACTTTACGATATCTCCTTTGCGTTGCAATAACAGTAATCGTAAGTAGTCTAAGGCACATGGGGTTATAAACTACCTGCTTTACTTTTCTATAATCTGTATCTTAGTTTATATTTTGATACTGGTTTATATAATTTGGGCATGCTTTTTAGATTATTTGTTAAGCTATTTACGCTCCAATATAATTACACTAAATTATCGTTTGCTATATATGAAAATTAGTGCTTAAGTAGTCTAAAATGGAATAGTTATTAGCGCAACGTTCTCTAATACTCGCCAATGATGAGAGCAGTTATTGGGATCTTGAAATACTGAATTAGGCAATATAACTGTAATCATTAAATTATAAATCTAATTACTTTAAAGAATAATTACTTTCCCAAGTTTTTTACGTTCGAATATAAATTGAACATACAAAATAAACTTTCCCTTGTCACTTATTAATGTAAGTAGTCTAAAATATCTTCTCTATACTTTTTTTGGTGCATCATTTTCTTTTTTTATCATAAAATATCTCAATTTATCATCACAGATTTTGCTGTGCTTATAGACTGCCCTATTTTTATTTAAATAAAATATTTTATGTTTATATGTTCAATAAACACCAGTTCTTTTTATTATGAACAACTTTTGAGTTTTCAACCAGAAGTTGGCCTTCTTCAGGGCTGTGAAGAATAACTTATAAAATAAAATATCAAAGAACTACATTACGGAATTTTAAACCGACTGTTGAAAAATTACACCAAGTAGATTTACTTTTTATAAAAGAGGGTACAATATTTTCTAAAAAAAATTCTTTACACTATTTTATACTGATCATTTAAAAATTATTATTACGCTATTTCAGCTGACTAGGTCAAAATAGTGTGATGCAGTACCTTATTATTTTAAAGTTATTTGTATTCATGAAGAAGACCAATTCGTGGTCAAAAGTTTGTTGGTTGTTTTGAATATGAAAATAACTGATGAAGTAAACAATATATTTTATTTAAATATGAGATTATATATTTAACTTCTAAATTAAAGTACATTTGCTTTTTATTATGTTGGATCAAAATTATTATACGACTGTACGAGAACATGATGTTTTATAGGTGTCCAACTTTCTTAATGTAAAGAGCCTAAGATAGGTAAATCATGGATAGATGAACACCTCGTGTCACCTATATTGCAGTTGACTGTGTTGGGTAACGTCCGAAATCGGTCCACCGTCACCAACCAGAACAGAAGGTGAGAGGATTTCTTGATTTGACTTACCCTGACCTATGTATGTCATACATGCTTTGCTTTTCAATAAGTGTTTCAAGATACAATGAAAGGATCTAAGACAACAATATTAGAATATGTTTTAAGCTTAATAAATTAGTATTGGGTGAACATTTTTTCTGGTTAAATCTTCAGATAGAACAATAATTATCTGATATCATAACATTGCTAAAATCCCTTTTTAACTTAGAATATCCTTTGGTATGTTTCTTAATCACTATTTGGACTACCAATACATATATATTCTTCTGATTAGTTTTCCAATCCCTAATTGTGTAGTATTTACTCATACTGAAGTAAATGGATAAATCAAAGTCTCTACACATAAAAAAAAAGAAACTTTTTCATTCTACGCGTTTCTAGCCCATTTTTATTTTTTCTGGCCGGTCCTCAACTAATTCATTTGGAAGCTTGCTTGACGATGATAACGAAGTGAAGTAGCTTCGAATATTGTTTGAATCTTAAAAATATATCAAATATCTGGGCAGATACAGCCAAGCAATTTTTACCCAATATATATTGGAATTCCCTTTTTGGATCCAACTGAATCAATTTATATACTGTTCAATTTGTTGAATTGGATTCATATATCCAATATATGTACATGATATCAGTACAGCAAAAAAATAATATCAGTCCAGTAATTATAAATATAACTTTCTAATTGAAAATGTCAAGCACCATAAAAATTGCATTTTATTTCTTTTAATGAATACAATAATAAAATGTTTATTTAGTAATTTTGTTATTCATGAGAACTTGACTTTACAATCAATGTTAAGACGTAATTCTTATTAGTAAGATTACATGGTAGGTAGGGACTTCGTGTTTCGATGCTTTCCATTACATACTGGTTAAGAAAATTTCGAAATTACTTTAAAACTCAAAAGTTATTCATAATAAAAAGAACTGGTGTTTATTTAACATATAAACATAAAATATTTTATTTAAATAAAAATAGGGCAGTCTATATGCACAGCAAAATCTGTGATGATAAATTGAGATATTTTATGATAAATAAAGAAAATGATGCGCCAAAAAAAGTATAGGGAAGATATTTTAGACTGCTTACATTAATAAGTGACAAGGGAAAATTTATGTTGTATGGTCAATTTATATTCGAACGTAAAAAAACTTAGAAAGTAATTATTCTTTAAAGTAATTAGATTTATAATTTCTGCACTCAGATCATGAGTGCAGTAACTTCGAATATTGTTTGAATCTTAAAGATATTTCAAACATCTGGGCAGATATATCCAACGTATGTTTATTTTCTTACTATGTATATATGTATTGAAATATATTATAATTCTTTATCAATTAAAGTCTATACAAACATGTATAAAGAATGTTAGACAAAAGATAAAACACTTTCTATTTATATATTTGCATTTCAAAATTCACCTGCCAGTTACTTCAAGTACAAGCAAACCTCATTTAAGAAGAATCGTATTAATTAATTGATAATCATTTAAATACATAAAGCTTGAATTAATCAAAATCCATATTTTACTGACCTTTTCTAAATATCCGCATCAAATAATTCGGAAACCTATACAATTTTGTTTTTCTCTATATGTTTAAAAGTGTTTGTACACTTTTCTCCTTTAAGAACCATTTCTGCGTTGTTCGCACAGTATATATTATATTTAAATGTCAACTAAAAAGCAAGAACTATAACAAGTTTAATGAAAAACTTGCGAACGAATTTCTTCTATAAATCTTTTTTTTATTGTAAGACTATTTAACAAAGTTGAGACATTATTGACTAGTCTGTTCTTTCGTCTCAGGGCTAACAGAAACTGAAATATAAAATTTCGCAGTTATAACTCATTTGATTTTTTTTATGAAATCCTGTTACATACAAACATTTAGGACACACACACACACACACACACACACACACACACCACATATCTAGAAGATTTTTCGAAACCTATTTTACTGGTCTCTGAGGTCCTCAAAACATGTATTTCTATTAAAAACTGTAAATCAAAATATTGGCGAGATGTCACAAAAAAGATGTGGTTAGAGAATGCAATATGTTCATTACTCTTTATTGTACCTACAGTGCACATTGAAGTAAAAATAGTTTCAAATTCAGAGGTCAAGTAAATTAGGTAAAATAACGCTTAGTTATAGCGACCTTCTGAACTGTGAATACCATGAAAATCACATTTAAAATTTCAATGCAGCTACTATTGGTTTGAGTGATAAGTTTTCTGCCCAAAGATCTCAACTTAGGCAGTCATAAGCTTCTTTTCTGGAGTCGTAAAGTAGTCAATTCTTTATAAGTAGAATTAATACATAAAATAAACTTTTTTTCTTAATTCCACATTTTTATATGTTTAAGCATTTAAATTAAAAACAATATATCAGAGATAGTTAAAAAAATATTAGTTTCTGGGAAATTTTATAATGGTAGTTGTGGTGCCACTGAAACGGGGTTCACGTGCTGGCGATGAGAACAGCAAAAATGGAAGGCCAAGGATTTTAAGAATTT
The DNA here is from genome assembly GCA_026182355.1 of Hermatobates lingyangjiaoensis. Classification (NCBI taxonomy): domain Eukaryota; kingdom Metazoa; phylum Arthropoda; class Insecta; order Hemiptera; family Hermatobatidae; genus Hermatobates; species Hermatobates lingyangjiaoensis. Next base: position 552,747 of record JAPFBL010000632.1, read on the forward strand.
AAAACTTATGTTGTCATAAGGACAACATCATAAAGTAAAATGTATTAGCTGTACTTGTTTTTAGACTTTTTTAAACTCTTATTTAATTACTGAAATAAAAGTGTAAAATAATAGTATAATGTGACTTAAATAGAGTGTAAATTACTACAAGTAATCACCAAAACTTTTTTTGAATATTGCAGTGTCTAGTTACTTTTAGTGACGTCGTAGTACATTGCACTTGTAAGCTCCTGTGTTCCTACAAGATCTTAACTTAAGAAAATTAAACATTCTGTATTAAAATTATACACGATGAGAGTAACACAAGTGAACTGGTTGTAACTGGCTGCAAAAGGAGCCTACAGGTTTCTTTAGTCCTTTTCTACTGCTTTATCCAAATTTGTTTTTGAATACAATCACTAATATATTTCTCTAACTAAAACTATTTCATTTTCTTACGTACATTCAAAAACTATTAAAAACATGATATACAGTTAATAAAGTTGTGGTGAATTTTAAGAACAACTTCCTAAATGGTTTTCTCATAAGATTAATTAATATAATAAAACTTAGAAGATTATTGAATATTCAATAATAACCTAACGTTCGTTTAAATCTCGTTTTATATCTCAATATATCTAAATGATTCATATAAATATTGAGTTTATGAGCAAGTAACCTTGCAAGAAAATCAAAGCGTGACAGTAGGGCTCCAAGAAAGGAGAAATGATTGATTTATTAAACATGAAATATAAAAGTTTTTCTTTTGTTATTTGGCATGGATGAATGGGAAGACATGCCGCTGTAGACACTATGACAGAATGAAATACACTAGGGCTGTTGATATGTGATTAAATAATGACACATGAAGAAAATATGTTTTCACAAATCATCTATACATTTCTTACTACTTCTACCGCCATTGATCACATTGAACCGTCAGATAATCCATTAAAATATCTTCCAAGAACAAAATTCCTTTTTCTACGAGCAATATAAGTAACCGAATCATTGATTCTCATATATGCCACATAGGAAATACGACTTACATTGTAAAGTGATAAGCCAATCAGCCATTTTCATTTATCTTGACATTCAAGCAAGAGTGATGTACTTATATTATGAACTTAATGTCCTAGAACGAACCGCGCCACAGACAATGTCTGCAATCTCTGACAGAGTCACAAGATCGCAAAGGTACCTTCTAGTTCTATTTTCTCAACTACCCCCCAACAAACACATCCAATGAGCATTTATTAGCTTTTAATGGAATATTTATGGTATTAACATTAAAAAAAAATATTCTGTTCATAATAAGTTGTCTCATACTTCATAAATTAATATCATAATCCAAATTAAGCCAATTAAATATTGAACAAAAATCTCTTGGCTAAGGTCCTACCGTCTGTGGTAAGAATCACAAATCTAAAGTAACCAAAGCTGAGAAAGACTATTACTTTACTATGTATGAAAGATCAATAATATTAAAAAATATTATGAAATTCTCTTTATTATATAATAATAGATAAAATACTTTTAAAATTTGAAATGGTTTATTCAAGTTAGACTCAGTGTTAGCAAGATCAATAGCTTTGTCTATAAGGGTTGAAAGCTAGCAGTGATCGATCCCGAAAATTGACCGAATCCCGATTAGATAACATATCTATTCTATCAAAAGGTCGATATAATATTGAATCTGTTATATATATATATATAGTTAAAACACAATTCAACTCATTCACACTATATGATCTGTTTTTATGTATAACATCAATTTCGTTCCTTGGAGGATGTGATATGTACCATGGCCACAATATTTTACACACACACTCATCATTCTATTAAATTTAGTAATTTTCAATATTTAAATATAAAAATGTTTCATTTTTTTACAACTATTTTCATAAGTATTAAATATTTTTGGAAAGTTATTTTGATATCTTCATCCCTAAAGTAAATTGCAAAGAAACTATTACGTACTCTACTGTTTACAATTTTTTTTTTTTAAACAGGGGAAACATGAATTATTCATATGAGTTAATTACTGATTCAGAAGTAAGAACTATAGGCAAGAGTGACAATGTCACCTCTGTTACTCAGTCAAATCATTTCTTATTGAGATGTGTTTGTTGATATGAAGAGATTTTGAGCAACTATTCCCTCTTTAAGAGGTAATGACCCTAGATGAAGCGCGAGAGATGGCTCTCCAAACCTTGTCCCTCATCTTATAAGTCTGATAAGGACAGCTACTTAGTCCAAAGATTTTAGCCCAATACGGAATACTGTGATTCTACTGTGATTTAGACATTGATTTTTGTTTTACTTGATTATTGTGAAGTCTTTGGAAACGTGTACAAATAATACACTCATTATCAATATTTTGACCTGATTAACTGTTTTCATCAGTTTTCAATATATAGGAAGTGATACAGGGATAGTCCACTCAATTATATTATTTTCTCAAGGATTAGAGAAAAAATTTGTGTTTAGTAAATTCTTCATATTACCTATACTATACCTATACTATTCATCCATTATGATACTATACTATTCAAATAAATAATACTATTTTTCATTCTTTAATAATAAGTGGTCAAGATAAGACAACATTGAATTATTTAGACATTATATATATATATATATATAACAGATTCAATAATATATCGACCGTTAGAAAGAATAGGTGTGTTCTCTAATCGGGGTTCGGTCAATTTTCCAGGATAAAAAATCAAACTCTCGTTGCTTAACATTCTTGAAGCTTCAGCAAAAACCCTTATTTTGGTTCATACGAGTATGTCCCCCAACAGCGGATTTACGTATAAATTGTATATGCTATAGTCAAAATATCGTTTTCCATAGGGTTCCAGAAAAGTTTAAAACAATTAGCGTTACATTATTATCATCTAGTAAAAATTCATATTGAGTTAAGGTTAATAATCATTTCACTATTAGAGTTGTCAAGATCTTATCGGACGCCACTCCTGATTTTCCAAGTGCCTGTCTCCAGCATCTTCGATGTGTCACTGGACAACGTGGGTCTGCTCGTCGTAATGAAGAGCTGTCTAGTAAAAAACAGTGGGTTAGCATAAATAGTTGTCTCCACTAATATCCAGTGAGTAGGCTTCAACAATGGATCAACTGGTGTCGCCCAGTTCTAACTCCTGGCTTTACGTGACCACCTCCCTGCCTATTTACATTGTTTGGATCTGACACACTCTGATGAATGTCCAAGTGCCTTGAAGAGGTCATAGACAGTGAACACATGGCCACCTGCTTAGCTCTACTGAACATCAAAATCCAGCCAAGATTTGTCTCTAGAGGGGAGCTAAAATCCGAATATACGAGGAGCCAAAAGAGGGAACTGTAAAGATAGTACATCAACTGGAATTATGAATCCACTGACGCTACAGGTCATGTACAAAACTAAATTCATTGTGATGTTAAATAAGTTGATTATACTGGACCTAAATTCAATCTATGAAAACTAAAATCAATACCCTGAAACCAAATTCATTCATGGAACTTAATTCAACATAACAAACTGTATTCAAACTGGTAAAATTCAATTGAGATAAACTAAATTCAGTTTAGTAAAACTAATTCCATCTAATGGCATTAAATTTAATGTATTGAAACTAAATAAATCTAGTTTACTTTATGAAACTAAATTCAATCTAAGAAAACGACGTAGCATACTGAATATACTCGTACTTAAATTGTAATCATAAACCTCTTGACATAGAACGAAATGCTTTAGAAATAGAATTCCAATAAAGAATGATGAATCAAACTGCTTACCTCAGGTTCAATGTCTCCTGTATATCTAGAGCATAGACACACAGTGGGTTACTTTGAGAACCGTTATAGAACTGTTATAGCATGTGCTAAGTAAATGGCATATTATTAAAATAAAATAAATATTTGATTACATTGTCAGTCTTGAAATGCTATTCTTTTTTTACCATCTGACTTTTTAGTAAGAATGACTGTAATACTTTTGATATCAGTTTGCTAAATCATCAGAAAATCTATGAAACTTGAGGGAGTTTTTTTTCTTTTACATTTCAGCTAAGTGCAATGCAAAGTGAATGTATTAATGTATTCTGAGAAGTCTAAGGGGAATTAAGATGGAGGTACCTAAAGGAGAGGGAGGCTAAATGGCCCGGTGTCTTCAAATTACGGGCCAGAAAATCATGCGCCCCCACTCCGAGGCCTCGACTCCATGTTGGTAATCTGATATCACCTCGATCTCGTCTGCGTCCGAATCCTTGCGGGAGGCGGCACTGTCACCCGACCACCGCTCCAGTCACCCTATTGCTCTTGTAAACACCATTCTAATGTCTATCAGACCATCTCTCCACTTCACTCCCCGTCTTCTTCTACATATTTCACTGCCTTTATTATCAATGCCAACTAATTCTGCCCATATATAGTTGTCAAATCAAACTTTTCTTTATTTAATAGAAACTATCGTAAATATTTTTCAAACTACTCAATCTTTTATAGCACAATCCGGTATTTTTTTAATATTAAGGATATTTATCTACATAGCTTTATCATTAAAATCAAAACCTCCTGAAGAATATCTTAAAATGCACAATTTAAAAAAAAAATTCAATTACAATATTAAATTAGTGAAAAAGCGAATATGAATCTAGTTGAAACTGACGCTGATTATCCAAAGGAGGCTTTCGTTCTGTATTTGGTGGCTTTCAGCTGTTCAAATCCCGTACTGTATCTCAGTGATCAATACTATTAGGCTGTCTGATCCTATGTTCTGTTTATTTCATTCTAAATGTTTCGTCATATCAATGGTGCTTTCAAGTTGTACAGGATTGCAATATTTTCTTGTTTTATTATTTTTGTTCCTTTCCCTCACATGCCAGGAATAGTTTGCTTTTATTGATTTGGACACTGCATTTTCTTATTACTCCTGAATTTAGGTTTATCGTTAGTCAACGAAATATGTTAGTACTGAAGGCCAGTTTTATATTTCACCGTTTTGAGGTCCAAAGTTCCAGTAATCTGTTTCTTTTCACATTAAAAACAGGTTGAAAATGAATGAAAATAAAACTAGACGAATCGCTTTTAATATTTTGAACTTTTTAATGATCGTTGCCAACTGTAGAAGTGACACGGTGAGGAATGGACAATAAACTGAAGAATTGCAGAATGTAGTTCAATTCAAGTTTAGTATAACAACAAAGAAACAAAAGTGCTAGGAATAACTAAGGAAGAAACTGAACCAGAAGAAAATACGTATATAAAATAATAAACATTCTGTGTACATTGGAATCTCTAGCTTAAGTGCATTTAGACTAGGGATTTTTAATGAATAACTGAAAACATACAGGTTTGGGGCTGATGGCATAACACCTCTTCGAGGGACGACATGCTCAGATATATTCATCTTCCGCGTAAATACAGCGAGGCCCAGAGTGGGGATTGAACCCAGGATCTAGCAATCCTGCGGGGAGATCGTTGTCACTGGGCTGACCAGGCCCCTAAAGCTAGTGATGCTCTTTTTTATATAAAGAAGCAAGAAGTTTATAATATAGGGTATCCATAAAGTCCGGGTGCATTTTAAAAAAAAATATACCCTTATTTGAAGTTGGGATAGAAATAATCTATAAAAAATATTAGAAAGAAGTAAATCTATATTTTTTAAAGTTTTATTGAAATTTTATCCACATAACCTCTATCTTGGGGTAACCTCTTCTAAACAAGTCTAAATCACGGATTTCCTAACAGATGAATACGAAGAGGTGGACCATTATTTCATTCATCTCCATGTTCGCCAGACTTGACTCCAGTTTTCTTATGGGGATATATGAAAACAACTGTGTATGTATCCAAATCTTGTTCATTTAAACATTTGAAAGCTAAAATAACTAATAAGATTTGACAGATTGTTGTAAAACAGTTGGCGCATGTTTTCCGTAAACTGCAAAATCGTATTACTCTTTATATTGCTAATAATGGAGAACTAGGGAAACTAAAAATTAATTTTACAATAAACCTTAAAAAATATAGGTTTACTTCTTTCTAATCATTTGTACAGATTATTTCTATCGTAAATACAAATAAAGTTATAATGATTCCACTAAATAAATAAACTAAATTCAGCAAACATAATGAAGATAACAAAACTCTGGCTACTATATTTCGAGTGCCAGGTAGAAAGGTTTTAGGCTATAGAACGCAGTGCCTATACACTAGTACCCACTCTGGCTGCATTATCTATTTAAAAATATCCCATTGCATATTCAGATCTATATTAACGTACAGTAATGAACCACACAATAATATCGCTATCATTATTCATGACTAAACAACTATAAATTTTCCACCCTGTTTGATATGGTGATTGATTCGTTGTCTCTTATTTACGAGCTATAATTTCAAGCTTTCTATTGAATCATCAACACCATACAGAAAATTCGCAGCACATTATATCCTCGAATGATGAATTTGTTATGCATAATAGCAATAATTATATAATTATTATAGCAATTATAGAAATAATTTTGTATATATAATAGCTCTTGAGGATTTGGCCAAAATTAATAAGTTAATTGCATGAAGACTAGGTTTAGCCTAATTTATTCAGTATCCTCTGGAGCTCAAAATATAGATACGTGCTTTTGTCATTATCAGTTAATTATTTCGTTATTAAGTCTTTTGAATGTAAGTTACATACATTATAAAAAAATACAGTAGTACGATATTTAAACAATAACCGTCCCCTTTATGAATGATTAAATTCATGAAAATTTCGGTTTTGTGTAATTATACTTCTCAAGTATGAGGAAGATTATTAGTTAATTTAAAATATAAAGATTTCGAGTAGCTTCTATTGCCAAATTTCTCGTGATGAAGTAAATTTAGAGACAACCAGAACATCTAAATGGAACAAACATTAATGTGGAAGTTGAAAAATGAGTAAAATTTAAATTTCCAAATATTGAGAGATTATTGTAAAAAATTACAAATGTTTTAAATGCAGTAAAATGCACCTGTGTATCTTTAGAGTTTAGTATTATTAGTTTTATTCCTAATTTAAAGCAGAAATAATACCATTTCTGTTTTAAATTAATTTTGTTTCACCAGTTTCTTCACAGTATCTGGTATCATATCTTATTAATGCTGTTAAATTCAAATTTCTTTGTAGAATATTTTTTTGTAGTCTTCTTTTTAGAATACTAAAATATAACTTAGATACTTTTTAGAATCTAATGTAAAATTTGGTTTTTCTGTTTCAAAAATTGTATACTTCTGTAAGTTCTTTCACTAACCTATTATCACAAAGTGTATTGTAATTTTTTATTTGTAACTAATTGCACTTTTGATGTATGTTTGATTCTTGAATGATTCAAATATTTCTTATATTTCCTCTGTTTTATAGGCCTATAAAAAAAGGTTTTTAATGAAAACCGAAACGTTGGCAATGAGAGTTTAACTTGAAACTTAATAACTGACCCAGTCCTGATAAAATTTAGTTCTGTTTCTGTTTCACGGTCGATACTTTTATCAATTGTTAAATTTAATGATATGATACCAGATACTGGTGAAACGAGACGTCTTCAAAAAGAACGGCTATGTAGTTATGTTTAGTTATATAGTTATGATTATTCATTAACTAGAAATGAAATTATGGTGACTGATGTTGCATTTCATGTTTTAAACACATGTATTTGATTATTGAGGATGCAATTATCACAAAAAAAACACGTTGAACTGTTAAAAAATATACCAAAACGAATTTGTTATACTGAAAGGCATTAAAAATCAACTAATTATAAAATTGAGGTAATAATTATGTGTGTTAAATATATTCTGGAGTATCAAGTTGATTTCCGAGGATAATTCAAATAAAATATGGTTAATTTTGTAATTTTAGTTAAACTTTATTTTGTTCAAAATTATCAGAGAAAATTCTTTCTTTGTTAAGTTTTATATTGCCTGTATGAAATTAATCATTACATTCAAGATTTTGTCCAGTTTACATCAGTATTGCATATTTCTGTTTATTACTCTATTAGAGAGTAATAATAGATAAATGATTTTTCATTTTCAATCTTCTTTCTAAAATCTGGAGTAGAACTTGTTTACAGTGCATGTAATCTGCGCTTATTTATTTATTGGGAATGTAACTGTTTGTATTAATCATGCAATAAACATTATTTGTTAATCATATATATAAAAATTTGTTATTCTCTAAGGTTTTGTAGGTTCAAAACAAAAATGTCGGAAAACCAAAGTTTCAGGACATGAAGATACCCTGAAGATGAATAGTGATCATTCGAAACATTTTAAATATAAGAAAATATTTTACTGTGTAGAAGAAGTAATGAGAGTGTTATTAGGACAATTGAGAAGCTTGTTAGTCAAAGGTATCTGCTAAGATTGGTGTTATTTTCAATAATGTATGCCTTACACGACTACTGCCAAAGTTTATATATATATAAATATTGATAAAAGTATCGATCGTGGAATATAAACAACGCTAAAGTTTATCAGGACTGGGTCAGTTATTCAGGTTCAAATCAAACTCTCATTGCCAAGGTTTCGGTCTTTAGTTAAAACCTTTTTCACAGGCAGAAGTATACATTTTGAAACAGAAAAACTAAGTATTACATTACAAATTATTTTACACAGAAAAATAGTATGTGGATTTTAACAAGAACTGTAGCCTGAATGAACACGTGACACTGAACTGATATATATATATATATATATATATATATAATTATATATTCAATATAAACATGCGAAATAACGTGCCTTTTATGACATGATCACCTGTTTTTGAAGACGACGGATTTCGAAATACCGAGTGTTTTTTGTGCTTATCTTATCACCGAAATTTTATTAAAACAATCTTTAACGGACAACATTAATTTCAATTTAGTAAGACACACAAACTTTCGATATCAACCATCTTTAGGAGAGCAAACAGAGGGAGATTAAACAATGGTGCACCGACGTGCGTTTTTTTCTAACTTTGAAGTGAATTGTCATAAAAGAACATGTACTCTATAATCAAGAACGTCTTCATTAAGAATAGTCAAAAAAATGATATATTTCTTAAACACTTTATAGCTTACACAAACTTACGCTTAATTACCTTTTCTATTTCTTTCACTAGTATTAATGTTGATATCCTTTTATATATAGATTTTATTACATTTATTATAACATTACCTTACTTGTTAATAAAGACAGAAGCAGGAGCTGAACATTTATACAAGTTTGCTTTGTCGCTCTGGCAAGGTGGAGGGCCTGTCCATCGCTGCATTTCTTCAACAGATTGATGGATGACATAAGCTTTCTTGGCTAGAGACCCACTCCGTACAATGCCTTTGTCAGACTTTTGGTTTGTTGGCTGATTCATTCTATTGTTGTGGGTGGATTTGAATATGTCTTCTTAGGTTTCTTCATCCACATAACTAATTCTGTCTTTTCAACAGTAGGAGGCCCACAGTCCCTACTTTGTTTGATGAGATGGATGAAGACTCTCGGAAAAACTCACTAGAAGTGACACATGGCACTATTTCCTTTTGACTGACTTAATATTATACTAAGATTCCTTTTAATGTTACTTTATTGGCTAAATCATTGTTTGCTTATCAAATAATTTACTTCACGCTCCTGACAACGAGGGATGTCAAATCTTACAGTGAGTTCTTTGTTCTCTTTTCTATTTTTTCTCAAAAATATATATATTAGAAGTAAAACTTCATTTATTCAAGTTGTGTTAAATTATTGCCCATTTTAAACCAATATGGTGGTTACCTAGTTCACAAAATAAAAATGTTGGTTAACTAGTTTATCTTGTTCTTGACATATCAAGAAACGAAGTGTGAAATGTTGAAAAATGAAGTAAAAAATGAGTTAAACTAAGTGTTGACATTAATTTTAACATGAAATATGCATATATATATATATATATATATATATATATATATATTCAGTAACATGTAAGTTTTCTTGAGGGCTAGGTCTTGGAAATAAACTTCCCCTTCTTGTGCCAACGTTTTGATTTATTTTTACATCATTATCAGGGCTACAAAATAAGATAAGGCTAAACTATTTTCAACAAACTATATATAATGTTAATGTGAAATTACTATGCTAACAATAACACTTTAAAAAATTTGTTTCCATAAAAAAATAGTTTTATAGCTTTTATTTGGATATTCTTTAATAAACACAAACTGTTTATATTAACTGGATATATTAAATAATATCCAAATTAAAGCTATAAAAGCATTTTTTTAATGTAAACAAGTATTATGAAGTTTTGTTGTTAGCGTACTAATTTCACATTAACGTTATATATAGTTTGTTGAAAATAGTGTAGCCTTATCTTATTTTGTAGCCCTGATAATGATGTAAAAATAAATCGAAACGTTGGCACATAAAGGGGAAGTTTATTTGTTTATTTCTAAGATCTAGCCTTCAAGAAAATTTATATATTACTGTGTTCAATATATATTTATAAAGATTTCATATAAACAAGTGAAATAACAATCAATGATCAAACCACAATAAGAAATGGGAAAACAAGACTAAAATCATCTTAGTCTTTATTATATATATATAATATTTTTCATATTATATATATATGACAACAAAGCCTTAAGATTATTCGTGATGAATCAAAACATGCAGTAACAAACATGACACCAAGCATTTAAGGATTACTGAATAAATTAGAGGATGCGAAGAGGAAAGTCCTATGTAAAAGATATAAAAAGGTTAAATCGTAAACATAAAATATGGTGTTTGATTGTGCCAAATTATGTTCAAAGGAAGTGTTGCCGTAAATTTAGTAATATATATATAACAGTTCAAAATTGAGCATAGGTAGCACACAAAGTAGAGAAACACACTTACAAACTCACTTTTCCTCAATTTAGAACTGTTATTGTGTCTAGTTTGGATCATTTTTCCGTTTGTTAAGTGAATATATATATATATATATATATATATATATATATATATATATATATATATTATATATATATGGTTACAACTAAAGGAATACTCAATTATAGTCCCATTGTAGTATCAGTATATAAATTAATAAACTCAACTTTTGATGTTACTCAAACGTCTATTTCAGAAACTTATTCCTTATAACATCAATTGCATATAAATTAAGTTTCAGGTTTAAGACTATATATGTATTTCTCAAAAAAAATGGTGTCTAAATAATTACCCAATCATAGATTAAATTAAAATCATGCAGTAAAAATAATGGGATCCATCACTTAAATTACCTAGACAAGTTTAAAGAATGACTATTTCAAGAGAAGGATAGGTCGCAGGTAAGATATTTACGATTAGGCGTTCGTTAAATGTGGAAGGAATCGAAAAAGGCTTTACGAGCAAATCGCCCATGCATTCCTCTCTTGTTATTGCTTCTAACTTGGGTCAGGCCGCCTCAAACGCCTACCCAATTGAGATTCTCTTATTCTTAGAAATCATTTGACATGAAACCACAACCTTTCACATTTGCAATAAACTTACATTTCATGTCAAAACTGCAAACGTTTTAGTTCTTATATAATTGTCAAATGTTATTTTCTGACTTAAACTAAAGCTATATATGATATAATATCCAAATATGGATAAAGAAACTACTCAAAAATCTGAATGTTTAATGTAATAACAATCTGTTTTTTGTTTCTCACATTGGTTTTTAAAATTTCGCTAAGATTCATACTATAATACTCTATTTCATTGCGTATATACAAATATTTTGAAACACAGCATTGCTATGAAAAAACTGGATTTTATATTTTATTTAATATGCATAAATGAATATGAATAAATACATCATACTAGCTCATTTTGTAAACTTTGTACGACCTCTAACAGTCAATGAATGCCATGTTAACTTCAGCTACAGGTAATTTAGTATTTAATTATTAACATAATAGCTGACCCAAAGATCGTTGTCCAATGACCACACTTGCATGAATGATGTAATTGTAAGTAGCATCGTAGTGGAATGCACTAAGATTCAAATCATTGTTAGGGATTCGTCTGGAACAAGCAATGCCCACTCGAATGCCTTGCAGTCTGGATTCTAGTTGCACATTTGTTTCAGCTGAACGGGATCGAGCATAAAGTTCTCAGTCGGTTTCCATTCTCCCTTTTCGTTACTCCTTTGTATCATATAAATTGCTCCAAACATTACTTTCTTGATTGGATTCCAATCTCGTTTGTAAGAGCCTCGTGTTATCTTTTCCATTGGTATTTGCAACATAGAAAAATCAATCAATCGATTTTTTTTTTGGGCAGCATAACGCCACAGAACAGGCGTTGAAATTAGTCGAAAAATAATTTGTTGATTGCTGAAGTAAAAATTTCGAACGAATTATGAATATTACTTTAGAAATAAAAATATTGATTTTTATTTCTATAGAAAACCAATCTATACTTTAAATTGCGAAGTTTAAAAATACGCATGTATTAAAGAAATAAATTAATTCAGGCATAGAATCTGAATTTCTATAGGAACATAGTATTACTGACTCTGAAACCCTCACGAGCATATAACTAACTATGCCCCCCCCAAGTATTATCGCAATCGGATGAAGGGTTGGGAAAGCCATAAGATAAATATGACTTTGGTGAACTAACATTTACTTTTATTTGTATAGATTAAACAAATGTCTAAACTATGTACGAAGTCAGAAGAATGGCTAAAATTTTTAAACCAATTTAAACTAAATCTTAAGTAATTTTCCTGATTCTTCTAGTGGTTTAGATGTTGATTTTTATTGCACATGTTTATTATAAAATCTTGTTAGAGATTAAATAAATAGAATTGATAGCTCCAGTCAAGACAAAAGTATTTCACAGTAGTTTTTGTTTACTGTCATACGTGTTCTATGTGAACAGCTCTTGGAGAAAAGTGAAGATCAATACATCAAAAGCCGTATCAGTATATCACAAAACACTGACTTTTTGGCGTTAATTGATCATTAAGATTGAGAAGAATTAGTTGGTGATGGTGGAATGTGATGTTCTAGGTACTGCCACAAGAAAAAAGTCATACATGGTAACATCTGGGATCCCAACATCCCACATAAGACATACAAATGTAATCTCTTTTACTTCTACAAGCAAATCCATGGCTGGAATAACTTTTCATTTAGAAAGCGCAAACCATTAGATATTCCAATTTACTGAAAAAAAATAACTTAAAGAATTATACAAAATATATTCTTGTTTGGAAAGTCTCTTTCATACTAATCTGTTTCTTGTAGAGGCTGCATTTCTAGATTCGCACATTTTGAAGTTTGCTTGTACTGTTAGAAAAGTGGATATATTAAGCAAAATTTAATGCAAAATTAAGATCATGTATTTTATTTGTTTAAAGAATAAATCGCATATTGTATCCGGTAAAATGTTAACACACCTGTTTCACTTGAACGAAACCCTGTTAAAAGCCAGAGAAGACTAAGTGGTTCTTTACATCACTACTTACAGAGTCCTACTAAGTCCTTTTTCAAAAAGATAGAGCTTTCCTATTGTTGTCTGACGCTTTTTGTTTTTTTTTTAAATTACAATTTTTCCCAACCATAGGATTTTCTGTAAAGTCTAAGACATTGCTCTTAGTTCTTTACTAGAGCGATTCCCAGACCTGACCATAGTGATTTTGTTTTTGTTCAGATATGTGCAACACTGTGTTTATGTCCCTCCAGCACACAATAACTCCGAATATAAACAATAAATACAACAGTAATCAACTCAGTAGGTTGTCACATGTCAGGAACCAAATTTTTTTACGCCATTAACGTTACTTTTTCTGCATTTACTGGTCAAATTAAACGCATCTGAGAATGGAAAGCTATATCTATTTTAATTAGAATTCGTTTTACTTGACTAGTATTTCATATGTAATTCATTTATATAGTAAACTACTTTGTAATGAAATTGGTTTACCTTTTGTTGATAAAGTGGGAAACACACTTCACTAAAGATTCATTGTATTAAAGAATATAAAATATTTTAGTATGCAAAAAAGTGCAAACATTACTATCTTAAAAAAAATTATAATACTATTTTTTTAAAAACAGTATAAATATCACTCACAAGAAATGTAAAATTAAACCATAAAGGAATACAAATTAGAATACTATTGATAATTTCAGACTTGCATAAATTTAATTCGGCAACGATTGGGAATTTTTCATTAATTGTTTACATGATATCCTAAGATACGTTAATATTGAGTCAAAATAGAGACAGTTACGTGCAAAATGTAATCTGTAGGATAGATGTTTGTATTTAAATGAATAAAAATTATAATATTGAATAAATATCTTAATGATACTTATACTGACACTGAAGACATATAACTTATTACAATTTATGAGGAATTTAGTCTTGAAAACAATTACTGTTTCTGTAAGGAAAATATTAATGGATTTTTACAATATTATCTGGACAATAGTAATGTAGTAAGCTTACACATTATCTACATACGATATATAATTAAGTTAGTAAATTACATGACACCTGATTTGAATCTGTTGCGTTGCTCTACAAAACCGAGACAATGTATAATTTGTAATGTGTGACTAAAAGAATTGAATAATAATATTAGATTAAAGTTTAGAAACAATTTTTTTTTTAAAAAATAAAACAAAATAGTTTAGACTTTTACATATATATATATATATATTTGAAAAAAACTGAACTTCTACATGCAACCGTTTCTTATGTCTTACAAACTCAAAAGAATTGAAGTGACTTTCACGCCCTAATTCCAAGAAATTGGACAATATTTCTGTAGTATGACTGTAGAAATCATAAGTATTATTATTCTAAATAATTATTCATTAAATAACATGATACAGGAGAATATAACAAGATGATGTAATAACATATGATCATCTCTCTCTCTCTCTCTCTCTCTCTCCTCTCTCTCTCTCTCTCTCTCTCAATCGCTCTCCCTCACATTCATACAAACACAACACACACACACACACACACACACACTCAGTGGACTATGTCTTTTAGGTATTGATTTTTATAACATGTTTTTTTGTGAAGTATTATATATATATATAATATATATATAAATATATATATGAATAAGATTTCAGCATTGACTAAGACAAGCAAATAAATGAAATATACACTTTCAATACCTGATTTTTGCTTAGAACTATAATCAAGGGACAAGAATGAGGGAGACCATGCAAAAACTTTCAGGAACGGTGTGGTTTTTAATAAATGCTTGTTTTTTATCAGCAAATTAGAAAGCGTTCAATGTTTTTACATTTTCTATCTTATTTTATAGTGAGCATTTCTTGTTCGTTTTTGACAGTTCGTGCTTGTTAAAATATTTATAAACTAAACTCGCAGAAAGGAAATATATAAAAAAGTATAATTAAACTTACTACTATTTTTCTATTTTGTAATCATTTGATTGAAAGATGTGAGTCACTTTGAAGAAATTGTAGTAGTGAGCTTTTATGTAATAATTGTTCAGCAGATAGTTTGTCTTATGTAGAAGTGAGTTTTGTGCTCACTTATATGTGCTTCCTTTCTGTGAAATTAGTTTATCTACTTCGTTAGATTGTTTTATATAACTGGTTATATATATATCAACGATTAAACCACAGTAAAAAATCAGGCTACTGAATGCCACTATCAGTTAACAATATAGTGACATTAATCTTCTTGTCCTTTTTCGAGTGTGAGTGTTGATAAAACCACTCTTTTAATATCGGCTTATTTTGTTCTTAATAAGCTTTCTCACAGTCCTAATACATTGTAGCATATAGAGTATTACTTTCTAATTCACTCTCAGATTAAAAAACAAAGTTTTACCTTTTTTTTATTAAAAAAGGCAATGGTTACAACATATTATAACCATTACATATTGTAATTACTGTAATTATTATTGTAATTACATATTGTAATCATGGTTTGACATTAGTCAAACCTTAAGATAATGGAAATATAAAAAAAATTATATTTTATGTGTTTTATTGTATGGTATTTGTTGTTCCTTTAAATACTTAACGAATATAGTTCACTCATTTTTTGGGTAGTAGTCTATGACATTTGTACTCATTTCTTATTATTTCTAGGAATGCTATTTATTTGAATCGCTTTATTATTACATTTTGAGCAGAATTTAGGTTTTTAATTTGAAACAATAGAAGACCATAATATGGATATTTCAATTATATTTATATAGGGTCTTAAGTTAATTAAGTTTAATTTGTATTTATCTCTTAGTGGACATTAATATTTTTTCGTGAATATTAACATTCAAGTTGGTAAAACTGTTTATTTTAGCTTCCATTCTTGGTTATAATGACAGTTATGTTCAGTTTCCATTCCCGAGCATATTCATATTAAAACTCTAATTTAGTTGTTTATCATTGCATATCAACTGCACATAGTTCTCTTAAATTTTCCAAACTTTTTACTACAGAATATTTACAATATTAATATTTTACATGCAACTCTTAATATCTATGTAATTGAAGATTGTTTTATAGTTTCTTATATTTTCTACTTTATCCCACATCAATGAAAAAAAGATTAACTATATCGAGACGTTTTTTTCGTAAATTTGAAATAGAGAAATAAAGTTTTTAATATATCTATTTATATATATTCACCATTTGAATATAGAAACAATTAGGAACATAATTAATATATATATATATATATATTAATATATATATACGTCTCACGATGAATCACAAACTCAGACCTAAGGAACAAACTGACTAATTTCCGAAAATTAGAGACAGTAAGTGTGTTTGTTCCTTAGGTCTGTGTTTGTGATTCATCGTGAAAGGTTTATTGTCCTTTTGGATCCTGTTTACAATATATATTATATATATATATATATATATTAGTGAAGATTGGTATATATATATATATATAAACAGAGATATAATATATAGGTATAATCAAGACTCAGTTGATTATACTTAATATTGATTGATTATACTTATACAAAACCAAATTATACTTAACTTGATTATACTTAACCAAATAAATTGTGTTAAGAAATTTTCTGATGCTATTTCTCTCTTCTTTATAATATCATCCTTCGTATCATTTCCAGATTAAGTAATAATTAAGCAAAGTAAGAGATTGTTAGTCCATTGTTATTAGATTATTTATTTTTGACAACTATCAATGCAGCCTAGAAAGGTGGATTAGCTTAAATGATCAAGATGTATTATTAACGATGGTTGATGAACCAAAACGAACAGTTAGTTGAAGGAAGGATTATTTTATTTCTATCAATATTCAATAAGTCAGTAAAATTCACCATTATAAAAAAATCTCAGAGTAATTGAACTACAACTAAAACGTGTGAGAATTCTTAGACAATTTGTATTTAAATTAAAAAGTGAATTGCGCATCTAATAAAAATTGACCTCTAATCTCTTACATTTGCACAATTAATATTCAATTTATCAAATGAATCAAGAAATTTTACATGTAAATTTGAAAAGGCTATTAAAATAATGTACTCATATACATATTTAAGAGGCCTAAATTAGTCTCCATTAACCCAACAATAAGCTTTATCTATAAGAATTTTGTTCTTTATTTCGTTCTATAATTCATTTTTTTTATTTTCTTTTATTATTTTTACTTTAATGTATTCTGTTATATATTTTATTTTTTATTATATTTCCAATCTTATTGATTTATTTATATTTATTGATACATACATTATCTCATCGTTCTTTGTATTGCTAACGGGAATATGCACGAAATTAAAGAGTTATATTTAATAGTTCTTATAAAAAGATTTCACATAAACACGTGAAACAACAATCAATGATTAAACCACAATAAGAATGGGAAAACAAGACTAAGATCTTTCAACCGTAACAAGCGGTCTTCGTCAGAGTTGGGTTTTTGACTCTGACGAAGACCGCTTGTTACGGTTGAAAGATCTTAGTCTTGTTTTCCCATTCTTATTGTGGTTTAATCATTGATAGTTCTTATAAGTTTTACATATATCCACCATAACAAATATTGAATAAACATTGAATAACAAATCCACCATAAACATTTTTTTGAATACTATAATTCCGTCTATATTATTTGGTTACTTAATATAGTAATGCTTACTTAACAGTAGATGAATTGACAAAATCATGTACAAATGGGGGTGTTTGTGACATCAGGTATCTGGCTATATACCGGAATAAACATTACATAGCAAATGTAATGATGTAAAATTGGAATGATGGATATAATAATTGTTTTTCTTAATATTGCTTCGAGATGTATCAAACATATTTATTCTTTCATAATTGCATTAGTCAATAGCAATTAATATCCATAATATATATTTTATTACAGTACATTACAAAAGCAATCTGTTTTGATTTGCTAGTTTTGTTTTTCTTTTAAAAGTCTCATTAAGCACAGAATGGGATGTATAATGGCATCAGTATTCTGTTCACGTAACCGGCACTCTGCTCAAAGAGAGCCTTCAGTACATTTAACTGCCTGTAGAAACGTGCCCCGTTTCAACTTAAAGCGTCATACTTCATTAACTAATAGTCTAATTATGCTCCTTACATTTATGAACCTTACTTTCTTTTTTTAATTATTTTATGATAATTAGTGTGATTTATACCTTTTGATGAATGCATTTATAATAGTCGTCACCTCATAACAGTTTTTTTTTATGAAGGTGTTTATTATTAATTATAATTATAATTTTTTTTAAATACTAATATTTATTATTAGGCAGAGGTCAGAACTATATTAAATACTCTAACTCTCATTTCATAATCACGGTTAAGTTACATTGTGTGTCGTTAATTGTTGGATGGGTGACACCAGCACTAGATGTTTCCCTACCTTTACCATATATGACTTGCTCATTGTTAATCATGATCCTACCTTTCATTCATTAGATACATTTACACTCAAAAGACTTGAGGTTTTAATTGAAGGACAACAAAAATTAAATACAATTTCAATAATGCTAGTTTAATATGTAATCTATTCTTTCTAGCTTAACGAAAAAATGCACTGACTTACAATATATAGATATAATAAATCATTTATTCGGATAATATTACAGAATTCAATCTTTTTAGTGCCTTATAGTCTCCGTGCAGCATTGCTCTTAATTAGTCTATTTAATTTATTTTATTGTTGAAACAAATATAACTATATTTATCAATTATAGTCTGATTTGATATACTCAGTGCTTATTTGGAAGATGGAAGATCTGAAACTTCATCCACCAAGACTTTATGGAGAAAATTGAATTATGTTAGCATTCCAGAAAAAAATTTGTAAAGTTCTTTTGTGTGTTCTACGGAGAAAAAAATGTGTTCTTTTGAAAAGAAATCGAAAAATTGGTGTGAAATAGAGTCGTCAAGCTTACTTGGGTTGAAATACGACAGGGAGGCTGATTTGACGTAAAGGAGGCCGGATTGGCAAAAATAATTAACGAACCCACAATTAATCACAACCTCTAATAACATCTTAACAAAGAAAAATGTCAATTCTTGTAGTACTGACCAAAGAAAAAACGTTTTTTTTTTCTTTTACTAACATATAGTTAAAAGTATAAAACAATCACGCAACATAATTGCTATTTCAGCTATTTTATATATTCAATTATTTCAGCTGAATTTCTCATTTCCAAACAACTTACTGATATATATTTGTAAACACATACTGTAAAACTGTAGGTCTATAACTCCTCAATGACTCTACTAAAATACAAAATTTACATGTGTGTCAGGAGAATTACATCTGTTTTAGTGAAATCAATGAATGCAATATTTCATTTTGCCAATGAATTTTTAAAGATTGAGAAAACAAAATAAAAACATTATTTATATCTAGTAGTATTTTAATATCTTGTAATATTCTACCGTACAATATTTTAACATCTAGTAAAAATAATTAATTCTCTAATAGATGTACCACTGATGTATATTCAGTGGTACCATTACCGCTCAATACCACAGAAACTGAACTGGAGAACGGAGAGACTACTTATAAGGTTTGTCGAATGTCAAAATTGTGTTTACTGGGCACCAGACATCAATATTCAATGGTAAGGGAATGTTCAATACGTCTTAGAACTTGCTATGTTCAAACGGCTGGACTCAGAAATCTGTCGGACCTTATTTTTGACAGTTACAATTCTACATAAAATTATATGTAATTGCAAGTGTAGATTATTACATAATCATAACAAAAATAATCGACCCATTCTGCTAAATACAAAAATTTCGCATTGTTGATACAAGAAAATGTTCGTTTTTACGATTACAGTACATCATTTGCGTTTATTTTTTTTAAGATTTCATTTAAATATACGTAGAAGTGTAACCATAAGAGAGGATTTAAAGATAGTGAAAAACAATATGATCCACACAGAATTTTTAGGGTATATCCATATACCAGAATCAGTCTATACCATAAATATCAGAAAGATAAAACATGTTCTAAACCAGATCAGAAGCCTACATTAAATACTTTTTGAGTTACACTCATAATAAATATTATAGAGTTACACACTAGTTACCATACTAGGAGTATCAAGACCAAAAATCCAATATTTTACCAGAATTACGTCTTCTGATTGCATTTTAAACTATTATTTTAATGTCACAGCTGATAATAAACTACTACAACATATTTTATATAAAGTCAAAAGTTATTAATATTATTTATTGTTTTCTTTCATTAAAGAGTACAGGAAAAAAGAAATACTAAACCAAGTGTTATATCCTTACAGGTCAACATACCTTTCTACAAGAAAAAAGTAGTTTCATTATTTTGATGTCAAAATAAACAGAGGACATATTAAGTATTTCAACCTTCATGAGGCATTTGTAAGAATCTAATTAGTTAAAGCTTTATAACTAAAAACTCATTGTAACAGTTTGTTTGTTATATATAGTTTTTAACTTAATATACAGAAGAACATTATAAGCAACTTAATGAATATAAGAAAAAGATCTGGACTGTTTCAAATAAAAAATTTGATTAAAATCTAGTTTCTCATACATACCATAAAATTGAGTCAGTATATCTGAATAATGTCCCAACCAATAGGAGGATTGTCTTTATTGCATCAGTCTTCTCTAGGATGAAACTTAAAGTAAATCTGTAAAAAGAAGAGAGTATTAGATTAAAATAATTACCATCAAAAAATTAATTCTTAATAGTTTTACTTCTTATATATGAATAACGGCGATTCACAACACATATTTTTTTAATTTAAATATAATATTGCAGAACAGAAACAACGATTGTTAAAAGCCCAAAAACCACATAGACAAATAAAGTACCATTTGTTAAAGTTTGTCGTAACTCCACATATATTTCAAAACAAAATTGTCCAACTAGACTACAAACACACTAGTATGAAAATAAAAACATAGAATCTTCGAAATAAACCACGATATTTCGACATCCGTCGCCCTCAGGTAGAAGCGAACTGAGTGGCATCGGCTAACTTACTTACCAGTTCTTAGTACACATTCGAAAAATATTTTAGTAAAAAGAGCAACCACATCAATTGACCATACTTGAAGATGCCTATTCTGGTATTTAATAATATTTTCATTCAAAAATAATTGCTCTATATTAAAGATATATATAATATTAACATCAAGAAAATGACCCACAATGAACAAGAAACCTTTCAGGGTAAACTATAGGTACACAGTAAATAGAAAAAGTCACTTATAGTCTCTAATTTTTGGTTTAACACCGAAATCAGTCATCAGGAAAAAAGGGGTATGGACATAAGCTTATTATACATATATATATATTATACATACATATACATATTATATGTATACTAGTATATGTATTATAGTACACATACATATACATATATATTATACATTATACATACATATATATCGTTTGAACAACCATAGAGCTTCGGTCGGTCAGCGCAAACAGCTTCCTGTAGCTATCCATGCCAACAGCCATAACCTTTCTTTTAATGACTGCTTTTCTGTTCAAATCATTAAGCTAGTGACCACTGATGACCGTAGTTTGACATTAAGAGCGTCTGAGGAGGCCCACATATGGTTATTGGGGGCCCGATCAGATCCCGGTGTAAATCAGAAGCGTTAACTTTTATTTGTTTTTCCTTTTATTTTTGACTTATATATTCATATTCATATATATATATAATTTTTTTTTTATATATATATATATATATTTTCTTTTTCCCTTTTTTTTTTTAATATATATTTTTTATATTATTATTTTTTTTATTTTATTTTTTATTTTATTTATTTATTTATTTATTATTATTATTATTATTATTATTATTATTATTATTTTTATTATTATTTCCTTTTTTATCGTTTTTAATTTATAATTTTTAATTTTATAATTTTATCTATTGTTTTTGCTTTCTCCGTTCTCCGACGTTTAGTGCCTAGCTCCTTTTTTACGCTAGTGCTGCTCTCTTCGGTTGACTCTTTATTTCTTCATTCGCGCTCCGTTCTTCGACGTGGGGAGATCTCTCTCACTTCGTCCTCTCTTCTAGTCTACTCTCCTGATGACGAACAACAATTCGAAATATTGAATTCTGTAAGTTTTCTTTGTATTCTCTTTTCTGTGTCGTGCTTTGTGTAATTTAAAGTTATATATATATATATATATATATATATATGGTATAAATATGTAGGGATCTTCTTTCAAACATGTATCATTAAAGTGAACCGCAGTTTTAGCATTCACGATCTTCAGACGGAGAGATTCGATTCTACGAACTAACTTACTGCTAATAGGATTCAACTGGAAAAGGAGCTGGCCAAGTGACATGTTATATATATATATATATATATATATAAAACTAAAATTTAACGCGACTCGGTCAGTTCTTCAGGTTCAAATTAAACTCTCATTGCCAACGTTTCGGTTTTTATTTCAAACCTTTTTTCATAGGCAGAAGTATAAATTTTGAAACAAAAAAACTAAGTATTACATTACAAATTTTACCCAACAGTTGGGTTTTTGACTCTGAAGAATACCGCTTGTTACGGTTAAAAGATCTTAGTCTTGTTTTCCCATTTTCTTATTGTGGTTTGATCATCGATTGTTATTTCACGTGTTTATGTGAAATCTTTATATATATATATGTATATAACAGATTCAATAATATGTTGCCAACGTTTCGGTTTTATTTAAAACCTTTTTCATAAGCAGAAGTAAGAATTTTTTAACTAAGAAAATGAAATTTACATTATTTAAAGGAACAACAATGTAAATTTCATTTTCTTAGTTAAACAATTCTTACTTCTGCCTATGAAAAAGGTTTTAAATAAAACCGAAACGTTGGCAACGAGAGTTTGATTTTTTATCCTGGAAAATTGACCGAATCCCGATTAGAGAACACACCTATATATATATATATATATACTCGTATATATGAAGAAATAGCACAAGATACATACATGACTCTTAAGCAAGAAAATCATCAACGGCAGTAGTAAAACAAATTTCAAATTTTCTTAAGCGCTATCCAGTGTTACCTGTTTTTTTTAAAAAAAATAAGAATAAAAAAGAGAAGCAAGGAGGTATGGAGTAGACGTCGACTTTGTAAATGAATGAGCGTGCCAATCAACTTAGCACCTGATAAGAAAAAACAAGAAGAGAGCAGGTAGGCGACAACTCGTCCAGCAAATAAATAATGGAGAACAAGGGAGAGAAGAGAATCTTTCAACCCTACTAAATTACTTGTACTTCCTTTTACTCGTGCACTAGTTGGCACTACTTTCAAGTCAAAGCAATTTGGTATTACTAGCGTATTCAATAATGGTGGAAATACACCAACTTAGAATAGCATTTCGTAATGAAAGGTATGTATACTCTATTCCTGGCCATGACTGCAGGCTTAAGTGTTATGGTCAAACAGGGAAACACGCCAAATATAGAAGTTATTATGAACTATGATTCGTATCATAATTGATAAAATATTAGTTTTGTCTGAGTTTACCATTCAGCTGATTTTTATATGGTTTATAAATATGTACAAATCAATCAGTTCATACAAACTACTTCTTTATTTGGACATCGACATCATCAGGAGGCGAAATGTAACATCTTGCCTCATGATTTTAACAATGGTCTGAATAAAGAAGTGATTTATATCTATTTCAATCTTTGTGTTGATTTCATTACAATTTGTACATATATATATATATATATATATATATATATATATATATATATATGTACTCAACCCCTTACCAGATGTTTCTGCATCTAGTGTTTCAGTTGGGTTTTAACTCTGACGAAGACCGCTTGTTACGGTTGAAAGATCTTACTGATTCTTTCCCATTTCTTATTGTGGTTCGATCATTGACTGTTATTTCACGTGTTTATGTGAAATATTATATATATATTTAAATATATTATATACTAAATTAACGAAAAAAAGAGGACACAAAAACTCACTACTATATTTCTACCTGATGATGAGGTAGCCAAAATATTTTAACAAGATTTTGAGATTCTTCTATGTGTGTTTTTTCTGTCGTGTTTTTTGAAAACTGAATTTAGTTGATTTATTTCCTGGAATCGTTTTATATAATTTATTTTATATATTCAGTTCAAAAGAAACATAGATAAATTTAAATCAGCCACTTACAGTCCTTAAATTTGGATTTGAAACGTTATCATGACAATCAAAGCAACAATAACGATTCAAATTAAATATTAAAATCTGTATGTGTATGTTTTTTCAATTTTTTCTATTTATTTATATTGATATTTAGTGTCCGTTTTGGATTGTTTTTGGATGATTTAAGTATTAATAATAATTACTGCTTCTATGTATAGGTTCTGAAACAGATAACTGATAACAATTTGAAAGTCACTATGAGAGCTTCAGAAGATGCTCTTATTAGTCTTCTGAGGGGTAGATTTGCTTCTGAGCTTAAACTCAATCGATGATTATTCCTCTTATTTATTTAAGTCTTTTAATTTATCTTTTGTTTACTTACTTACTTATTTTATTTTATTATTTTATTTATATACTTATATTTATTTTTGTTTTTTTTTCACTTGTGCTAATAATTTTTGTTTTCATTCTTATTACTTATTTTGATTTTATTTCTTTATTTGTCCTTGACTCATTTCTGTCCTCCTGGTGACGAGGCCATCGAAATATAGTAGTGGGATTCTGTTTCATTTCTATGTGTTCATTTTGTCAATATAAATTATATTTATGTATATAATTTATATTTTAATTTAAATTAAAAATATAATTGTATATTTATAAACAGAAAGAAACATGAATAAATAGACAATAGGAATCACTTTGAATATTTCGACCCTTTAAATGGTCTTTCTCAGGAAAGGAAAAAGCACGTTGAGAAGACAAAAACCAGTTATTTGCTAACTTTGGTGAAGTCAATATAATATATTACATACGTACAGGAAAAATAAGTAGAAAATAACTCAAACAGAATAGGAAAGAGAAACACTTTCTGCATGTTGATAGCCTTAATGGTCGCTGTTAGGTTCGCGACGTGTCTAGGAGTCGATGGACTCCACGTCTCTAGGATATCCGTTTCCATCTCATTTTGACAAATCTTGTCCTAATGAGTACAACCAGACTAGACCAAATATTAAAAAGGTGTTACTTTTTAATACTCTCTTTATGTTGCTTTCTATCTGTCAATGTTATTTATTCTTTTCACCACATTCACTGTAGTTTTATATAAACATTCACCAATGTTATAGAAAAATGCGAGTTTATCCGCTTTATTTTGATTCGTTAAGTTTAATGATGAATATAGAACATAGTTGTATCATTTTTTCCAATGTTTCTTCTTGTTCTACAGTAAACAGTATACAGTATTTTTTCCTCGTATATACTATTTTTCTTTGTTTATATCTCTGAGTTGCTGTTTGCCAACTGAGCAGAACTCATCTTCTTTTCCTTTCCTTCTTCTGATGATGGAGAGGTCAAAATAATGAAGTGATTCGTGTATTGTTTCTACGCGTTCATTTCTTGTAATCGCTTGATTTGATGTCATATCAATAGTCAGTTGAGTTCTTGACTCTGACAAAGACCGCTTGTTACGGTTGAAACATCTTAGTCTTTTTTTTTCAATTTCATATTGTGGCTTGATCATTGATTGTTATTTCAAGTTTTTATGTGAAATCTTGTATATATAATATATATATATATATTATATGTAATATATATATATTATATATATGTAATAAATGTTTAAACCACAATAGTAAGTGGGAAAAAAGACTATGATCTTTCAACTATAACAAGGGTCTTGGTCAGAGTCAAAAACCCAACTCAAAAAACTGACGAAGGCAGTTTGTATGGTTGATAGATCTTAGTTCTTTTTCCCCATTTCTTATTATTATGGTTTGAGAATTGATTGTTTTAACGTGTTTATGGTAAAATCTTGTTATATATATAAATGTAGTTAAATTATAGAATAAGATCGCTTACTATGATTGATATTTCAAAAACGATCTGTTTTTTTGATGTTTTAACCTTTTATTAAGCAGTTTATGTAAGGAAAAGATTATGTATAGGACAGTATTTTTTCTTTTTATTGAGTGTCTTTCATATCGAAATGGAAAAATAATCGAGCAAAGATTAAGCATGTCTGAATACTATTTCGAAGTAAAATTATAACTGCACATAGCTTCTTGAATTGATGCATTTCTTTTGAAAAGTAAAAAAAGGTTATTTGATCACTCATGTGATTATCAATGTTATTTGTCATTACAAGAAATAATATTTCTTTAACTGCCATTAAAATTACAATAGCATTGTTTATATGATTGGCAAAAAAGAAATGTTTGATTGGTGAGAAATGCTGTTGGAATTCAATTGATAATTCGCAATGGGCAGACTTGTTAGGGACATATATTTTGCCGAGGTTGGATAAAGAGCTCGTTATCTCTGACAGGATTCCCACTGACAGGCAGGTCTTAGTGAGACCTATTCCAGTGCAGGCGTTAGTTATGTCTCCCTGTCGCCCCATATGCCCCCCATAACGATATATTATCTTTTCTTGTCTACACCATTACAATCTTTAGTACAGTACAATTAATATTATAGAATATATTATCCTTGATGATTTTGTGCGAAGATTCCTGAAAATGATTGAAAAATATTAATATTTTGAAAAGAGAAATCAATAAATAAGTAAAAATTTATTTTAAAACTTGAAACTAAACACATTGCACATAATGGGATGTTTTTGATTGATTGTAACAGATAGTTTCTTATATGTTCAACGAATCCAGTAAACCTTCTGAATCTGAGACAGTATTTCATTTACTGTATTAACTATTAAATAAATATTATATAATATAAATATTATTAATTTTCTCTACATATATATTTCGAAATAAAAAAATTTCACTAACACGTGAAATAATAAACAATGATCAAAGCACAAAATGAAATAGGAAAACAAGACTACGATCTTTCAACCGTAACAAGCGGTCTTTGTCAGAGTCAAAAACCCATCTGCTTTCTAAATATAAATATTTAGAAATATACAACTAGGCATACGTTGCATGACAAGCGTATGTAGCAAGAGTAATACAATAATGAAACCTACTGGTTCAACTTTTCACTTCGTTTCTTGATTGTGGTACATTTTTATAGCAGTAGATCCCTCAGCTATCTTCTCTTGAGTCGTTTTGGGAGATTTCGGGAAGGTGAGGAAGAAGCAAGCTTACTAGAAGTAGATTTGGATAAGAAGAAGTTTGATATGAACCGCCTTCTAACGATCAGAGGCTAAATTTTGTATAAATGGAATCTTTAGGTCTCTACGAAGAGTGTGATTTGTGACATAATAAGGAATATTTAGAGATAGTGCGTAGGATTTTGGATTGCAATGACTGTATTTTATGAATGTTTGTAGATTTAAAAATAGAAATTTACTTTAATATCTACTTAACATATTTCAAGCATCCATCTTGCCATGTGTAGGCTATGAACTCCCACAATTTACATAATAGATATAGAAGAAATTTTAAATACAAATATTCCATTAATAACTCCTTAAAAAATGATAATAAGCAATTAAATTAGGTGTTAAACGAATTAAAGTTTTGTTTGCCTTTAAAATATATCATTACTCTTTTAACTCAGTGAAAATACTTTACACTTGATATTTACATTTGACATGAAAATTTTTTAAGCTATCGTGATAACTGGATTTTAAAGATAAAAGTAGCACTCATAATAAATCGTACTGGATATTGTTCGCGAAATACAGTTTTACCAATGGCAATAATTTATCATTACGCTAACTAGTATAATAAGGTAATTTAAATGTGATTTTGGAAAGAGGTTGACGTCATTGTGGAGGATAAGTTGGTAGCTTCAGAAGATTGTTATCGATGTTTTTGATATGAGGTCATCATTTGTCAGGATTACTGTCATAGAAGGAACACTACTGGCTTGAGAGGTAGACTTCAATGTTACCAGTCAGCTTGTCATGGGAATGAAAGGAACAAAACTATATTCTAAATTAATACATCTTTACTTTTTATCTTTTAAAATTATCATAAATGATTTTTTAAAGTTAAAAATGGTTATTATTTAAAAGATTTATTTGTCTAGTTAAAATGTAAGAACCAATCAATCAAAATATCTCGATACTATATTATCCTGCCATTATAAACTTTGTTGTTCTGATCATATTATACGGAGAGGTATCTATGAATTAGAAAAACTATGAGCTTAATAAATTTTTTCTTAATGTTCATTTTTAGCATTATTTCATTTACACTTTACTTTGGAAATTCCTAGAAAATGAAGTGTCCCTTCACATATGAACATGAACATGAATATGAACTGTCGCTTCACTTATGTAGGTGGGCAGCAACTCTTCTGTGACACATGTTGAATGCATCTATTGTGCTGATTGTCTCGAATTTTCTCACTATTTTCCGTTGAGTTTGCGGTAATTCTTACAATACTTTAGCCAAACTCGTATAAACAATATTCCAGCTTATCGGCAAAACGAATTAAAAACTGATTAATTGTCAAGCTTTCACCACAGATTGAATCATCTTCAAGTTAATGTACCTAACTTGGGTTTAATAAGTTTAAACAAAATTCTGTAGTATACAAAGCAAACCTTTTTTTTATTTTTTATTAGACTCCAATTAGTTAGAGTAACCCAAAGATGACCAATGCTTTGTTGAAAGTTTGTTACGGCAATAAATTGTAAATCAGTCTTGTATTCTTTTTAAGAGGGTGCGTTTGTTTACCAGCGCTCTGGATTACTGTTTATATATTTCTGGCTAATTATCATTAGGAAAACCATCCGCAAAGGAGAACAAACGTTGCAAAGTGCATAACGTTTGTTATTACTTTGAACTATAAAGTAATTTTGGCGCGAAATACATTCATACTTTGTGATTAAATATTTTTACCAAGGAAGTATTAATCAAGACACCTAACGGTTTTAAAAGCTGAAATTATCTTTTTAGTTGGAAGACCATCTCGTGATTCTCATATTTCGTCCATGTAAATTGGGCTTCTCTGTTTGTATTCTTTATGTCAAAATGCTGAGAGAAACAGACAAGAATTTAGTTATATTTTTCAATAAAACATCGACGAAAGAGAAACCAATATTATTCTATTGCTTTGTGTATAGTTCTTTATGAAATGACCCGAGGAGTGAAATCTAGGATCACTGTTTTAAGTAACCAAGATTTTGACTTCTACCAAACGGAAACTTTGTTTAGACAGATAGGAATTAAAATGAACCCTTTCTTAAATATTACAGCTATTATGAGAACCATGATGTAATATTATAGGAGAGTTGAACATTCCCTGGTGAAATAGAGTAATAAAGAAGTAATAAAACTGTTTGGAGTTCTCTGTTGCAATTAACATAAAACAAATTGCACAATATGAGAAATAATAGAATAAATATTGGAACCAAAGTGATTTTGTCTTAGACAGTAAGCTGTCCCCCCCCCCCCCGACGTGCCTTGGTGTGGTGGGGGGGGGGGGGGGCTTAACTGCCTGGATGTTGGCTTGAACTAAGAAAGGCATTCCTGGGTGGGGTGCTTCCCTGGTCTGGCGTCCGGAGGCAGCAAGTCTGCCTGTCTGCGCGCTGGTCTGGTGGCCTTCCGCCCTTGTAAGTAACAGGTGACATTCGCTGTGGGAACAACAGTGACTTTAGCTGCTTTGGAGTCCCTGTGCATGGGCTGGAGTCCGCTGGTGGCAAGCCCTCTTAGTCGCAAGCTGGTTCTGGGCCGAGGTTACAAGTCATCTTTTCTTCTTCCGGCTTTGTACCTGTCTTTTTTAAGACCTTTTTCTGACCTGGTGAAACTATCGGTTTTTAGAGGCTACTGGTCATATGTATTTGGGTGGGACTGTTTTGGCTGGTTTGCGGTGGGCATGGGTCTGCCCAGCCGGTCGCGGCTTGTTACCGTCTGAATGTTTCTCCTTCCTTCTCTGTGTACCTCCTCTTGTAATCTCTGAGATCTACCCTTACTTACCTATTCATTGCTATCTCTCAACTCCCTGTTAACTGTTACTCTTGTATTTGCCCCTTTCATCAAGTAACCTTCAGTCTCTTAGAGAGTAACTGGTTACTTGATGATGATTTAAAGCTTTCGTTGATTTATTTCATGGAGGACCGCCTCCGCGAGATCCACCTTGAGCTCTTCACGAGGACCGTTTTGTCCTGAATCTTTCGTGAGAGGACGGTTGGTTTCTCGCGATGTGGTGAAAGGGCTCCACATTTAAAACTACTACCTATTCTGGTTTATCATGTAAGGACCAAGAAGCACAGGAACATGAATAAATGAAAACAGATTGTGAGCAAAAGAGGTTTTTGACGTGTTTTGGGAGAGTGAGTAAACCAGCAAAACAAGCCACATTACTATTTATGTTTATAAAGGCATCATTTATGTGACCAGTGACCAGACACATAGGCCTAGCGGTGCAAACCACCTGCGACTCCCAGTCAGCCATCATTGTACATCTATGATCACTATCCAAATGTGTAATTTTAAACTTCTTGAAAATTAAAAACTTTTGAATTATGTTTACTTCTATTTTTGCTGAGATGTTATATAAATTCTCTAAGAGCCTACGCTGGCAAATATATTATTATTACAACGAAAACGTATATAAAAAGGTTCAATATTTAGAAATACAATGTATGCAATCAAAAGCAAATAAATAGAAATAATCTATATGTTAGTTCCAGATTTAACACATAATTTAACGGACCAAAATACTTTTTAATGTAAAATACAAGCATTTATGGTTTCTTACTTTTAAATGTATGAATATCGTATAAATATGGAAATTTATAACAGGAGCAATAAACAGATAGTCGATCTTAATTAAACTTTATATATTATTTAGTTAATAAAATATTAGTATACTTAATGCTTTATATTAATAAATTATTCAATTATAAGTTTTGTATAATATAAGGTTTATACTAAATTTACAATCTAAATTTGTTTTTTTTTTTTAAAAAAGTGATTCATTTCAATTTTTCTGTGAGTACCATTTTAGAGCTTTATTATATGGGAAAAAACATATGAGGTAGACTCTACCAACGTTCAATGCAATTATAATGAGTAGAGTTGGATTAAAGTGAGAGTAATTTTACTTTAAGGTGAATTTATATTTAAGTTTACATTAAGGTAAATTCATATGTAAGGTTACTTTAAGGTGAATTTGTATTTAAGTTTACATTGACGCTATTTAATGTAATTAACATTTGTAATCAACTTTATAAAACAGTAATCAAAAGTTTAGAAAAAATGAAACTGAATATCCAATATTAAGTTTAGTATTAGTAAAACACAGAAGTCATGAGAAAATTTATATTTAAATTTTAAGAATCCACACATTTCAGGTCTATTGAGTATATTTCATAAAATCATAATGTAGTGCGTTTTCTTTTAGAAAAGTTGAGTGTAGTCAACTCAAGTTTTTTTTAATGAAAGTCTCATTCATTAAAAAACATATGTGTGTTTTCTCTAAGTTAACCACGTTACTAACTACTCTGAAATATGCCAAGGGAGGTGAAGTCTTTACAAACTTGTTGTAAAATGCATATTTCCACGGATACCTCATTTGAAACTCATAAAAAGAGTAGATCATACTGTACATGTCTCTAGTGGCTCACGCATGCTTCTCCGAGGTATTTTAACCGGCATTCGACTATGAGCTTAGGTGATTTATTACCAAGCTTGCGGTCTTATGATGATGTTGACAATTGTGAATGAAATATATTTACTGTTACCTTTTTTCTTTTTCTTAGTACATTTAGCAACTAACCTTCCTTCTTTACAACCTTTGTGATAGTAAGTTACCTTACACCTTTATGGACCTCCATAAGTTGTTTTATAAACTCACTTCCATCCATAAAATCCGCCTTGCTAAACCTTGAAGTAGACGTATGAATGGTAAACAATCTCGTAAAATAGATGAAAAAGAACTTTTACGTGTACTATATAAGGTGAAAATTTCACATTTTATGACGAGAGAGGTGGTTAATGAGAATTCTCAATTTACGAGCACATTGATATTACTAACAAAAATAAAGACATGCAGAAACAGCCTTGCAAATTTCAAAAAATGTACGCTCACGTTTGAAAAGAAAGATGTATATGTAAATACTCTTTGCTTAGTAACACTAATTCTCAACTATCAATGATGTTATACTTACATTTTTCCGTTAATGGAGATTTTAATGCTTTACCTTATTTATAGGGTAAAAAGCTAATGAAATAGTCTCCACATATAGAAATGTAATAGTATAAACAACGCGTTTCGAACACATAGTGTTCTTCATCAGGCATTAACAAAAAAAAAATACAATATCAACAGAGAGTTGTCTATAGCATAAAATAAATGGTATAAAATAAAATAAGGAAGAGAAGATATGCACTATACATAACTCTGATGACGTATTTTTTTTAGTTAATGCTTGATGAAGAACACTATGTGTTCGAAACGCGTTATTTATACTATTACATTTCTAGATGTGGAGACTATTTCACTATTTTTTTACTCTACAATGTGTAAATACCACATAATAACTGATTGTACTACCTTAGAATTTACCTTTATTTTATAGCACTCATTGATCCTAAATTTGAGAGGTAGATACAATTGGCAACTCTTTAAATATTTTTCTGCTTCCTTAAATATTTAGGGTTAGTGAAAATCAATTTAAACGACAACAAACTTAAATTTGTACATCAGACATACAACTTAAAATTATTTTTATGACCTATTCCAAGTTCTATTAACTAAACAATTGAAATATGAAGTGATATCAAGATCAATACATTCAAGTGAAATACCTGGAAACAACATATAAAGTTCTGGTGCACATCGAACAACATTAATTGAAGAGCTTTGAATATTAAAAGTAATTCCTTATACAACCAACTTTGCAAATAACAGAATGTCGTACTAATCGAAGTTACTGGACAAGAAAAAAAAGAGGTTAATTTGATTCAGTTATACTATTTACTATAAAGAACTTCATAATACATGTAATATATATATATATATATATATATATATATATATATATATATCAATGATCAAACCACAATAAGAAATGGGAAAACAAGACTAAGATCTTTCAACCATAACAAGCGGTTTTCGTCAGAGTCAAAAACCCAACTGAACACTAGATGCAGAAAACTCCTCACCAGATGTTTTCTGCATCTAGTGTTCAGTTGGGTTTTTGACTCTGACGAAGACCGCTTGTTACGGTTGAAAGATCTTAGTCTTGTTTTCCCATTTCTTATTGTGGTTTGATCATTAATTGTTGTTTCACGTGTTTATGTGAAATCTTTTTATCGGTATATATATATACTACAAACAAGAATAAAGAATACTACTGTAGGATTTAATAGAAATCTTATTAATTCATTTATTAATAAATCACCTAAAGATGATTGAAAAATTACCGCCTTATTTTTTAACTAAATCTCGCGATATTATTACTTCATAAAATGAAATTGATTTAAAAATAATGCTTTCCAAATTTTTTACGGTGGCTTACAAATTATTTTTTATTTTGCACGATTATTCTAAAATCATTATAAATATATCTTACATTAAAAGTATTCCATTTATAATTCGACTTCTTTAGTTTTCTGACACACTGTATGAGAATTGCAATTATATATTGCATATTTAGACAGTCTGCAAACCTCATTCATTCTTCACTCTTCTGTATTCTTAATTTTACTTGAAGGAGGGTGGTCGAAATTATTGAGAATCGTGACTGCATGTTGTTTTCTTATTTCAAAGTTATAGATTTTAATTATATATGTGTACATGTAAATATAATAATAGTAGCAGAACTAAACACAAAAAAGAAAATAAAAATTCACCACGAAATTTTGACATCCATCATTTTTGGAAGGCAAGCCAAGACCGAATTATTATTATTAATTATTTGATTATATTGAAGTATGCAATACCAGTTTTTTCTTTTAGTCGTTCGTATTAGTTACTGTCCTCAGAAAATTAAGATATATATATATACATATAATTAAAGTTACAAATAGAAAATACAAAAAAGAGACAAACACTTACGATTCTCGATCATTTTGTCTTTCTCGCCATCTTCAGGAGAGCATAAGAAGTAACAGAAAAGGAAATAGAGGAATGGAGATGTGAAATCGTCCACCGACCGATACATACGCACATATACACACATATATACACATATAAACACGTGAAATCTTTTTATCGAGTTGGGTTTTTGACTCTGACGAAGACCGCTTGTTACGGTTGAAAGATCTTAGTCTTGTTTTCCCATTTCTTATTGTGGTTTGATCATATATATATATATATATATATATATATATATATATAATAAAGGATTTCACATAAATACATGAAATAAGAATCAATGATCAAACCAAAAATGAAATAGGAAAACATGTCTAAGATCTTTCAACCGTAACAAGCGGTTTTCGTCAGAGTTAAAAACCCAATACTAAGCTGTGAAAATGCCTACAAATATAGACGAATGTGCTTTCTTTTAGAATTAATTGAAGCTTGACCAAATCTCTATAAAGATAATGCACAATATATGTAACGGTTTATTAAAGTTGAGATTTTAAACTGTTACTTACTCATCATCAGAATAGAGCAATTCCTTTTTCATAAGAAAAAGATTTAACAAAAAATTTTGTTACATTTTTTTAATTAACATTTAAAAAATAAAACCAAATTTTAAATAAATTATTTAAAAAATTCTTTTTAAAAAAAGTTAAAATTTAAAATTATATTTTTTTTAATTTATTATTCTAATAAATATATAAATATAATAAATATATTATAGTCTAATAGAATAATTCTTTATTATGATCTTAAATTTCTATCAATTTCGTGTAAGAATATTAAATATTCTTAAAATCAATTTTTAAGAATTTTAAAATCTATAAACAAACGGTATGTATTCTACGCTATTAATAACAAAGAATTATTTAGTACCATATAGTTTCATCGTTCTATAAATAGTATTTAAGCATTTAACAAACTGTCATCTAGACAAAGAAATTGATCTCTAAAATTTAATTACTGAAAATTCAGCAGCAAGTCATCGTGAATTCAACATAGTTTGAGTTGTTGATTATTATTAGTTCTGCTATCTTTAAATCACATCAATTGGTTGTTGACAAGATTGTGCAACAGCTGCCCTAACGGCATTTGTCTAACGGTTTCTTTTTTGGAATTTTTCCACTCGATTTCCACTCCACCTGATTTACCCTCCCTAATATATCTACATTAATTCCTTTTTTCTTTCCATTTACTCCTTGACAACGATTACACTTAAAAGACTTTGAATATTGCTTTAATTTATTTTTAGAGTATTATGATGATTTTTTGTATATTAATTTCAATAAAACTATCAATGAATGTAAAATAATAAAGTCAGTTATGTTTCTATCTGGATTTAGTTGTGTGATTAAGTTTATATATATATATATTGGTTCTTACCTTGTTTGCTCTCTGATGACATAAATTGAAAGGCCTCAGAGCATTTTTTCTATCTGTTTTCTTTTTTTTCCTTGTGGTTTGTTTTCATATATAAACACATACCACATATATATATATAATATATATATATATATATATATATATATATGATTGGCTATTTTTGAACAAATAGTTTTTACTTGATAGCCAATCATATTCGAGATCCGCACCACTCATGCAAGTAAAAACTATTTGGTCAAAAGTAGCCAATCATATTCGAAATCCGGACCACTCATGCAGAATATATATATAGTTGCTCTCTGACGACATACATTTGATAGGTCTCAGAGCATATATTTTCTGTGTTTATTATTTTTCCTTTCGGCTTTTACTTATATATATAAAGCTATAGAGCTTCCATTAAACACTGTTTTAATTTATCTGTTTACAATTAATTTATCACCCATATCAATTGAACTCCTATGATCTACTCATTAATGATTGCTACTAGCTACATGTTCTGAAATAAATTCATCCTCAGGATAAAATGGTTACCTTACTATCATCTGAAGTGGCATAAATTTGGCTTATCATGGGTCTAGTGCATCTGGTTTGAACCTAAATGGATAAATGGAAAAGGATTTACACCATTTTATAAATTTATACATTCACAATATTTGTATATGTATATGTATGATCAAAGCACAATAAGAAATGGGGAAAAAAGACTAAGATCAGTTGGGTTTTTGACTCTGATGAATACCGCTTGTTACGGTTGATAGATCTTAGCCTCTTTTCCCCTTCATATTGTGGTTTTATCATTGTTTGTTATTTCACGTGTTTATGTGAAATCTTCTGATGTATATATATGTAGGCAGCTCGTTGTCTGCCTGCAGAGTGACTCGTTTCCATTTTCCATGATGACGAGGCCATCGAAATATAGTAGTGAGTTTCTGTTTCATCTCGATGTGTTCTTTTTGTCAATATAGTTAATTTTATACCAATATATACCAATTATATATACTGATATATAGCAATTAAATGAATCGGTTCCACTAAATTAATAAATTATATTCACAGTAAATAAGTTAAATAAAAAAAACACAGAGAATGAAACAGAAACTCGCTACTATATTTCGATTGAATCGTCATCAAGAAGATATATGTGAGTCGCTCTGAAGACTGGCAAAGGCTCAATATCAAATTAAGCTGGAAACGCCAACTTTTTAATTTGTATCTAAAATATTTTAAAAAGAGTTAAAAAGTAATAAAAGAAAACTAACATTTACGATTGAGTCCAGGAGTTCTTGTGGCACCAGGATGACTGGTGTGCACCTCTTCAGAAGCCTTCAAGGTAACCATGGTGTAGGAATCTGTGACTTGTTTAAGAATCGATCTTCGGAAGCCCTACGACCACATTCATACGCAGGCTCTGCTTAGTAGAAGCCAAAACTACATAAAATGCATCCCACCGGGTGCATTTCACATTTTTTAATACTATTACAAAAAATATAAAGTGTTCCTGTTTCCAATGATTAACCTTTTATATGAATACCTAATATTAAAATGGTTAATAACAGTGAAGGATACATTCAGAAAAACAACTACTAATATGAGTTTCCTCTCATTATTTTCAATATGAAATACTTTGCTCGTGATGCAACGGCTCATTCTATGTATGAAAAAATGTCAGAATAAACACAAAAGACTGAATATTTAGAACTCATTAGATATACTAGAAAAAAAAAAAAAACTCCTTAGTTTGAGATGTTGACATAGTTTGAAAGATTTCGGAGCATATTTTTTCTTGTTAATATTTTTCATTGAAACCTTATGTTTCATTAATTTTCTCATGTTTTCATTGTGATTATATATATATATATATATAATATATATATATATATATATATATATATATATATATAATAAATAAATATATATATATATATATATTTCTTCTTATATAAACCCAAATTTAATATATATTATATAAATATAATACATTAAAGCTTAAATATATTATATAAAGCAGATTCAATAATATATCGACCGTTTGATAGAATAGGTGTGTTCTCTAATAGGGATTCGGTCAATCAAACGGTCGATATATTATTGAATATGCTATATATATTATAAATATCTAATTTTTTATCATTCGAAAATTCTGACTTCTGCTTATGTAAAATATTCTAAATAATCAAAAGGTAAGCTTTAAGAGTTTAGTTTGAATCTGGAAAACCGACTGAATCTCGATTCATTTTAGTCTTATTTAATTATTCCATCGATATATCATTCAAATATATATATAACATTTCTCTATGTACCAATGAACAATCAGTTTTTATAAAACTGACCTGAAACTTATGTAATTAAAAACAGGTTTGTGATATTTTTTTTTATAGAATTAAAATAGAAAGAGAAAAATATTTGCAATATTATAGAGCGGAACTGTTATGTTTGAAAAAAAAAAAGATGGTATGGTTTGACGGAGCGCAGAAGAGTTAATGGAATTTCTCAAGCGTTGTCTGGAAGGAGCGTGGAGGTACAATGCCTCAATTGAAACAGGTTCCGTAGCCCGGGGCCCTGGACCAACCAGTCACCTGGGCCAGCCAGCCCTTTCAACCTCTTTCTACGGCCATCTAATCTCATTTATTATCCACATTTAGCATATTCTTCTTCTACTTCCTCATCAAAAACTCCCAAAAACACCATCCTTTTATTACCTCTTATTTTTTTTCTTCTGTTTTTACTGCTATTTTTAGGGATATTTTATGAAAATTACATTTTAAATTAAGTTGTTCCATTTCAAATAAAGAAATTTCTATTTATAGGGTGTCTTACAAGTCCATATAACCTTATATTAAAATAAGTTTCATTGAATATTCAGAACTTATTTAGCTCTTTTTTTTTTAAATACAACTCGTGCAAACTATACATCGAAATATAATACACCCACAATCTAATCAACTCTATAATGTCATTTCAAACAGACTTTGGTTTTACTTTCCGTAAAATCTAGATGAATCTGCATTTGGTTCATCTTTATTGCTTTTATAGTATATCTTGAAAAAAATGAACTATTCTACTACCCAAGAATATTAATACCATTGCACAAATAAAAAAAAAGCACATTTCTTTTAGCAAGGATTCGTTTATACTAGGAACAAATACACACACTCACACAGACACACACACACACACACACACACACACACACACACACACACACACACACACACAGAAATCATGTCATAAGTTATTTCACATGAACTAAACTATATGTGCAGCTGATATAATAAGAATAGAGAAAATCATTCAGAATAGAATAAGTATAACTGTCCATATTTATGGAATAAATAAAAAAATATGACACAGTATAAAGAGAAATCACAAATTCTATTTAAAATTAACTGATATCATGGTGAAATGATATTCATTTATTAAAATTTGATATCATTACAATAACAGAATCATTAAAAGTAATTATTGATATTGTAATTATCTCAAACTTAATACTGAAATCAAATTTTACATATTCAGCCATTTAATAGTAACTTGAACACTCGTATTTCTATTCACTATCCTAAATTACTACCACCATTCAGAACTCAACTGGATAACGCGGTTTTAGTATTTGCAATACCACTGGGTCATGCTGAATCACTTTCTGTATTTAAGTTTTAGCCTAACTTTCTTTAAGTATTTGTACTGCTGTCTATAAAGTATATTTGAAAATGTTTTATTCCTAACGATCACAATGAAGGCATATTAAGAGATTATCTCGAAGTAAATGTGGTAGACAGATCATACACCTCCCAACTCCTAATAGCCAAACTGGCTATAGAGGAAGAAGCTCATGTCATGTAATATTATTTTAATATAGTTTATTATTAATGTACACCTGATTGCTCGAACTTATCACACTAACCTTATTTTGTACTTCAGTGTATTAAAACATTTTCAGTGATTCTGTAACACTTATATATAAAAACGAATTGTAGGCTGTTCATTTTTGTATCTGAAGTATTTAGTAATTGTGAACCAATTTAAATTTGAGAGATCTCATTTTCAAAATTTTTTTTAGTTGTGTATTGCTGTAAGATGTGTTGTAAATTTAATTCACACATGATTGAAATCAGAGATGCGTAAGA
This sequence comes from Hermatobates lingyangjiaoensis, assembly GCA_026182355.1. NCBI lineage: Eukaryota > Metazoa > Arthropoda > Insecta > Hemiptera > Hermatobatidae > Hermatobates > Hermatobates lingyangjiaoensis. The sequence continues at coordinate 592,884 of JAPFBL010000632.1, forward strand.
AGCGGTATGTTGGGCACATATTTTAAGAGATTCCAACGACTAACGAATATACCCGCGCACTATAGCGCACGTCGTAACTAACAGTTCAAGACAAGACGTCTTCTACTGCTTGATTACTGTGATACTATAACTTGGACTGTCAGTAAGTCATGTCGGATATTAACTTCATATTTATAGTAAAGAAGTCGTATTAGCTGTCATGTGGTCTTGTTGGTCAAAGTTTTCTATGTTTTTAGTCATGAGTTGAAAAAATAGTCAGTGGATGAAGTAATTGTTCAGTGAGGTTGAGGAAGTTTGATGGTTGTACCTGGAGGTTTGGATAAGTAGGTAGTTTGTTGTCGTCATTCATAGTAAGTCGGGTGATGTAACTATCTATGGATTCCATTTTCATATCATAGTGAATATCCACATTTCCGTCGTACCAAGAAGCCTTATATTAGTCACATCTTTAAGAGCTTTGTGTGGAAACTTTTTAGGTCAAGTATACGTCTAAATTTGTAAAAGTATTAGCAATAACAAACATAAAACTGTAATAGCAAAATAGTGCAATAGAAATGCCTGTAGACAGAATCTGAGAGTACAATATCAATTAAAATTTTCATTCTTTACGACTTTTATTAGACTTACGTTTCATTTTAACGTAACCTAAGATGAGAAAATCGCAAAACCTGTAGAGTCTACAATCGGAGTTTGCCATTTGTTTACATTTTGATATTCAATAGAGATTCAGGTGTTAACAAACAAGTTTCATATTTCCTATCTTTTTTACTGTAACATCTGATAAAGTGTTATTACTTTACTACAAGTAAAGTATAGTCATCGTGAAAAATTCGATCTCGAGATTTTGACGGAATTACATGTTTTGAGGTACCAGAAGTCGTTTTATGACGTTTTTACGATGATGTCTGTGTGTGTGTGTGGGAGGGTGGGTGCGTGGGTGGGTGCGTGTGTTAGCATTGCTTGTTACCACGCTACGGTCCAGAATCTTTGATGGATTAAGTTGATATTTTACACAAAAATGGGCCCCATTTAGACGAAGATCCCTATTGTTTGGGAAGAATTATGCATGACGGGAAAGTCACTTTTTTTGCCAAAAACAGTTTTGTTTAAAACATTTATTTCTCCTAAACTGATAACCCTAGAGTTTTGAAATTTTGACATTATCTTTGAAGTTACACATGCAACAAACGAAAAATATATTCAGAATTTTAAGACAACAGGAAATATTTTTTTTTCAATAAAATTAAAAATTTTGACTTATAATTCAATCTCAAACCTTGTGAGAGCGATACAAGCCATACTGTTTGACGGACAAAAAAGAAACTATGCCTACAAATAGAACATTATATGGTGAATGAGTTGAGATATTTTTTTTTGAAATTACTTTCGCTAAAGGGGCGTTACAGTACGATTTGTGTTTTCAGAAAATGATTTTTTGACGCTAAACGGCTCGTTAAAAAATAATGAAAATTTGACCAAAAATGGACCAAAACATTAGCAATTCACAAAAAAAAATTCATGAAGTTTCAATTACGGGAAAGAGCAATAACGATATAAAAACTGTTTGTTTATTCTAGACTAAGAGATCACCTGCTATACTTGTCGAATTTTTTGTATTTTTTTACATTGTTTACATTGACTTAGAAATTTTTTGAGCGAATCCACTGAGATAAAATTGATGTTTCTAATGGAAAAATGAAAATATATTATTGACTTATAAGAGATGTAAGAGGAATAATATTGTGGAGGTAAATGATAACACTCATTAAAAAAAAATTCGTATATATGTTATTTGACAAAGGGGAAGGAAAATGATCTTATTAAATACTAAGAAGCCATAAAATTCCCAGTATAATAATTCTGTTAAAAACCAAAAATGTAAAAGATAATTCAAAATTGAAATCTTTCGTTTAGAGATTAATAACTGTAATTATCGTACATCTTTAATTAACAAATCACCTTAAAACAACATTTTCTTCGCTGTTTATGAAGTTTTTCAGAGAAAAAAAGATTATTTTACTGTTTCAAATTTGAAAATTTTACATTAATATTCAATGTAGAAGGATGTCAAGTAAACGATGTAAGAAATCTACTGGCTATTTGAACAATAGCCATGTTCTCTTGTAGGATACTATTTCGTTTCAAGAAATGTTCACTTTGGTTTTTCAAAAATGTTATTACTGCTGTAGTTATACTAATGAAATTATTTGCAAATAATAAATTATTTGTGATGTACAAAAATAAGCTTATAAATTGATATGTCCTTCAATCACTATCTGTACTACCTCAGGAATGACAGGCTAATAATTATATCCCATTTAGATGTTTACGTTATGCTTAAATGAGACGTTATGTTTTATATACTCAAGAAATTTGACATTAAGTTACTTATAGTAAAGTAGAGTGTAGACCACTCCAGATTTTTTGTTATTATTCATTCTAGAGGTAAAATTAGCTTGTAACTTAATTAACAGTGGCAATGTTCAATACTTACTCTTCCAGTGCTGTTCTGGTGGGAGGAAGTTTGACCCAATTGCTATTTGTCAAACATTTTTGTTATTTAGCTTACATTTAATCTAACGAAAGGCTAAAACATTTATTTAAAAAAAATTGTCATTTTAATTATTAGCGTTATTACTTTACTATAAGTAAAGTATAGTGATCGTGAAAAAATTCGATCTCGAGATTTTGACGGAATTACATGTTTTGAGGTCCCAGAAGTCGTTTTATGACGTTTTTACGATGATGTCTGTGTGTGTGTGTGGGTGGGTGGGTGGGTGGGTGGGTGGGTGCGTGGATGGGTGGGTGCGTGTGTTAGCATTGCTTGTTACCACGCTACGGTCCAGAATCTTTGATGGATTAAGTTGATATTTTACACAAAAATGGGCCCCATTTAGACGAAGATCCCTATTGTTTGGGAAGAATTATGCATGATGGGAAAGTCACTTTTTTTTCCAAAAACAGTTTTTTTTAAAACATTTATTTCTCCTAAACTGATAACCCTAGAGTTTTGAAATTTTCACATTATCTTTGAAGTTACAAATGCAACAAACGAAAAATATATTCAGAATTTTAAAACAACAGAAAATAATTTTTTTTCAATAAAATGTACAAATTTTGACTTATAATTCAATCTCAAACCTTGTGAGAGCGATACAAGCCATACTGTTTGACGGACAAGAAAGAAACTATGCCTATAAATAGAACATTATGTGTAGAATGAGTTGAGATATTTTTTTTCAAAATTACATTCGCTAATGGGGCGTTACAGTACGATTTGTGTTTTCAGAAAATGTTTTTTTGACGCTAAACGGCTCGTTAAAAAATAATGAAAATTTGACTAAAAATGGAACAAAAAATTAGCAATTCATAAAAAAAATATCATAGGGTTTCAATTACGGGAAAGAGCAATAACGATATAAAAACTCTTTGTTTACTCTAGACTAAGAGATCACCTGCTATACTTGTCGAATTTTTTGTATTTTTTTACATTGTTTACATTGACTTAGAAATTTTTTGAGCGAATCCACTGAGATAAAATTGATTTTATAAAGGAACAGTTTAAATTGTTTATATAATTATATGAGATGTAAGAGGAATAATATTGTGCAGGAAGATGATAACACTCACTCAGAAAAAAATCGTATATATGTTATTTGACAAAGGGGAAGGAAAATGATCTTATTAAATACTAAGAAGCTTATTATTATTATTATTTTAAAGATTAAAATTCCCAGTATGATAATTCTATAAAAGACCAAAAATGTAAATGATAATTCATAATCTGAATCTTTCGTTTAGAGATTAATAAATGTAATTATCGTACATCTTTAATTAACAAATCACCTTAAAACAACATTTTCTTCGCAGTTAAAGATGTTTTTCAGAGAAAAAAAGGGTATTTTCCTGTTTTAAATTTAAAAATTTTACTTTAATATTCAAAGTAGAAGGATGTCAAGTAAACGATGTAAGAAATCTATTGGCTGTTTGAACGAAAGCCATTCTCTTGTAGGAGAATAAATCGTTTCAGGAAATGTTTACTTTGGTTTTTCAATAATGTTATTACTGCTGCAGTTATACTAATGCAATTATTTGCAAATAATAAATTATTTGTGATGTACAAAAATAAGCTTATAAAATGATATGTCCTTCAATCACTATCTGTACTACCTCAGGAATGATAGGCTAATAATTATATCCCATTTAGATGTTTACGTTATGCTTAAATGAGACGTTATGTTTTATATACTCAAGAAATTTGACATTAAGTTACTCATAGTAAAGTAGAGTGTAGGCCACTCCAGATTTTTTTTTTTTGTACCTACGTATTAGAGTGAGTATGAATGTTTATTTTGCATGTTTGTATAAGTGAGTGTGTATAATGTTTCAGCACTCAACTCATCATATCTATTTTCAAGACATAAATATTTCTTGAATAGTAATAATAATCTATATTGTTCGTAACTTAAATTGAAACCTTTTCTTAATTTGAACTTCCATTCCTACTGATTTAAAAAGATTTATTTTATATTTAGCAGTAAATTAATATGATAATACAAATTATAAGCATTACAAATAAGAAAGAAACATTATTTAACATTTTAGTACCACTATCATGAGAGAAGAAATACTAGAAAGATTTCTTGTAAAATCCAATTATGAATACATTATTGTAAATTTTATTTACACTTATTTAGTTTATTACATTTCCCACAATTTAAAAATCAAGTAGTATCATTCTTTATGAATTTCAGAATAATCTTAATTTTTTGTCACTTTCTATTTAGATGCGTACATACGTATATTGTATTCCATTGTTTCCTGAGAATAATTTGCAGAAAATTATAATATCTATTGAAATAATTACTTATAACATGTTTATAATATTCTATATATTTATCAGTAGTGCACATTTCATTTTATAACCACTCAAAAAGAGGTTATTAGTATATGACTTGTAAAAAAGGTCATCAATGGGTCATTTACACAAAGGAAGAATGAAAATAGCTCGACACAAAACATCTTTTATGTGGAGACTCGGTGATTCTTTGCCTCATTCTAATCATGAGTAAATACCACAAAATAGAAGATTATATACCTCGTGAGTTAAAAGATGGAAGGTTTTATAAACTAAAATTCACAATCTTATGTGATTATACCAGCAATTTTAAAACCAATGTAGGTTACAAGAATAGAATTTAATAATAAGTTTTATTACTGTTCTTCAGTTTTTAACCTTATAATCATTGACTTCGGAAACTTATGAATGTAATAAAATCTATTTGATGGATATTATAAAAACCAATAAATTGTATGAAGGATAAAAAGACGACTATATAATTCATGATATATAACAAGATTTTACTATAAACATATGAAATAAAATCAACGTCTAACCCACAGTAAGAAATCAGGAATAAGACTAAGATCTTTCAACCGTAACAAGCGGTCTACTTAAGAGTCAAATCTTAACTGATTTCTTCTCTGAACAAATCAGTTGAAATATGACCATGTCGAAGACCGCTTGATGCGGTTGAAAGATAGTGTTACCAAATATCAGGTAACGATTCTGGCTAAAATAATACAAAAAAAGAGCTCTTATTTTCCAAACTGAGCTAAGAAGAAGGGTCAAATGGCAATATAACGAATATAACATTCTAAACAGTATTTTAATAATGTTTTTTTGAACAAGATTAAAATTTTGTTTATCAAATGTAGTTACTAAATTCAATACTTCATGAGAATTTTCGGTCTTTCTGGTTTCATAAATTTAGTTGGTCCCAATTACCGCAATAATGTCAAAAGAAACATCAAAATCATAGGAGCATATTTAATAACGTTTTAATTCATCTCGTGTTAGCAGTTTACTAACTATTGTTGATAAATTAATTTTGTTTCAAAGTTTGTTTTTACTTTACTAGAAGTAAAGTATAGTGATCGTGAAAAAATTCGATCTCGAAATTTTGACGGAATTACATGTTTCGAGGTCCCAGAAGTCGTTTTATGAAGTTTTTTCGATGATGTCTGTATGTGTGTGGGTGGGTGAGTGTGTTAGCATTGCTTGTCACCACGCTACGGTCTAGAATCTTTGATGGATCAAGTTTACACAAAAATGGGCCCTATAGGGAAGAACACATACTTTCCGTCTGCACCCCTTGGACGGGGGTTGGCAGCTTTGGTCGGGCTGCGCGTCTTATCCTCAGTTAAACTTGCCCTAGGAGATTTGATCATCTGCTCTTCATTCCTGGAGAAGGTTGATTTCTGATCGGCTTTTGGAGACTTCCCACTCATCTCGCCGGATGCTCCTTGTTCTCCTGGTTAAAATTTCGTTTTCCCTGTGCCTGTAGCTCCCTCCAACAGGAGCCGAGAAAAACGCGTTTAAAAGTGGGGGCAAAGTACAATCCAGAAATTTTCTGGATTAGGGGATTGGCCCAGAGGACCGGAGATGATGGGAAACTGTCAGGGGGGGTAAGAAAATAAAAATGGGTAGGGGCCAGGTATATGAAAAAAAAGGAGGGGGGGGAGTAAAATCGAAAAAACGCAAAAAACGCTGAAAAATTCGATGAGTGAAGGTTAAGAACTTCTCACTATTGCTCCAAAAAATAAAAACTTAGATGAAGACGCACTAAAAGAGTGCTCACGCGCAATGCGCTCTCTCTCGACGAAAAATGAGAAAACATTTCCCACGGGGGATGTTCTGAATACCACCAACGATCCAGGAGTCGCCGAATCCCGGATCTGTTCCGCGACAGGTACCATCCAAGGTAGCATGCACAGGTACATCCACAGGTAGCATCCACAGGTACATCCACAGGTAAATCCACAGGTACATCCACAGGTACATCCACAGGTACATCCATAGGTACATACCTGTGGATGCTACCTGTGGATGCTACCTGTGGATGCTACCTGCGGGTGTACCTGTGGATGCTACCTTGGATGGTACCTGTCGCGGAACTGATCCGGGATTCGGCGACTCCTGGATCGTTGGTGGTATTCAGAACATCCCCGTGGGAATGTTTTCTCATTTTTCGTCGAGAGAGAGTGCATTGCGCGTGAGCACTCTTTTAGTGCGTCTTCTTCTAAGTTTTTTTATTTTTTGGAGCAATAGTGAGAA